>QEPC01001423.1:9267835-9289193 GCA_003113815.1 Sphenodon punctatus | reverse complement strand
GGGGGCGGGTCACAGGGAGCACATGACACCAGTGCTCCGGGCTCTGCACTGGCTGCCTATAAAGTACTGGGCCAGGTTCAAGGTGCTGGTTTTAACCTTTAAAGCCCTTTACGGCCTGGGCCCTGCTTATCTGTGGGACTGCCTCACTCCCTATGTGCCCATGCGACCCTTGAGATTGTCCGAGGGAGCCTTTTTGGAGGTTCCCTGGGTGAGGCGGGTGGCCACCAATGTTAGATCTTTTTCGGTGACTGCCCCGTGCTATGGAATTTGCTCCCGGAGGAGGCTTGGTTGGCTCCCACTCTCCTGCTGTTTTGGCGTATATGTAAGATCTGGCTGTTCCATCAGGCTTTTGGTGAGGGGTAGGGTTGGGGTGGGTGGTTTCCCCACATATTGTATTTTAAAATTGTTTTTAAAAAAATTATATTGTTTTTATTGAGTGTTGTTCGCAGCCCCGGGTTGCCCCGAGGGCAGGAGGGGTGGGATATACATTTTAATTAATTAATTAATTAATTAAATAAATAAATAAATAAATAAATAAAACCGGGCCCTCCCACAACTCTCATCCCTTCGTACCTAATACCACTAGTGGGAACTGTCAAAGCGAAGTGTCCAGAACATGAATGCTTCTGGGTAGGGGAGATGAGCTACTGTGTTACGCTACATTTGAATAGCTGTTGCAAATATTTTCAGTCTGGTTATTCGGTATTTCGGTTGCTTCTTTTCAATATGAATATTAGTCAGATATTCGGACAGCTATCCAAAAACTCACATCAAATCCAGGAACACAAAACCTGCTACTTATTTCAGTTCCTAATTTTGTGGCACTTTTCTGGCTGGCAGGTTTTGATTCCAATTCAGAACACAGTCCAAGAGGTGGCTTTGCATGTTGAAAAAGTGAAGAAGCAACACCTAATCACTACACAAGGAAGCCCGGGGTGGGGGTGGGGGATATTCTTTTGTTTTTGTGCAGTAATCGCGCAAACTCTGAATACTAAAAATGCTGCCACCAACCATATAGCTGTTGCCTTTTTATATCCTGTGACCTTGTCCTGCCACCCACACACCTTGTGGCTCCCTGTGAAGTGACTGACAGACAGTTGGGTCAGAATCAGAACAGTCAGAGTGAAAGTCCTGAGTTTCAAGGCTACAAGAGAAGTCTGCCTGTCAGCAGCTAGATGTGAATGACTGTGATTTTTCAGGAGTGAATGGGCTGTGAGCAGAAACTAGCAGGGGTCATTCATCCCCCACTACATGGCAGGGCTACTCCAAGGGATTCATTATGGAGTGATAGAACCGTAGTGTTGGAAGAGATCTCAGAATTCTTCTAGTCCAGTCGCCTGCTCCAAGGCAAATTGCCCTATACTTACAGCATCACAAATAGATGCTAGTCCAGATGGGTTTTGAGAGCATCAAAGGAGGATGTAACGGCATGGTCATGCTGGGGTAAATCAGTCCCTAGGGGCGTGCATGTCATTTTCATTATTACAATAACAATAATGAAAAATGTTGTTTTCATTATAGTTACTGCAGTAACAAAAATGAAAAATAATAATAATAAAATAGAAACAAAAATGACTTCGTTTTTTAAATAAATGGAAAGAACTGAAAAATGTATTTCTGGCTATAACCTTGTTGATTCTTATTCTATTCTGATTAAACTTGGAGAGATTGTACCCGCAATGGAGGGCACTATGTGTGCCAATATTTGAAATGATTCGATAAAGGAAACTGATTTTAGAAGCAACTGAACGTTGTGTTTTAAGAAAAGCTGCATACACATTCATGGCTACAACTTCTTTATCTTTCATCCAATTTGCATGAAGCCTGTGAATATTATGTCCCTCCACAAGCATAACACTACTGCCAATTTTCAGAAAGATTGGATAAAGGGTCCTGATGGTATAAGACATTAACTTAAAAATATATTTCCAGCTGTAACATTTTTATATTCCATTCTGTTTATAAGATATTTGGCAGGAAAGTATCACATACCATCCCTGTCATCTCTGCCAAACTACAGGACAATTTTATAAAGGGCCTCAATTTTATAAGCAATTGAAGTTGTCCCCTTGAAGACCATTATTCAGATAAATAGCAGTGCATGCAGTGCCAGTCAGAGGCAGGCACCTGGCATGGCAGGGGGAGAGATGCTGTAGGAGGGAGGATGTGGAGCAACCCAAAAAACTGACAGACACATTCACTGGCCATTTACTGCATGCTTCCAGCTTTATCGGGCCAATGGATAGTGGCTTCAAGGCAGGCATAGGGGGCAGCCCTGAGGCGGGCATAGAAGGGACATAACTGGGACTTTGGGGATAGCATCCCAGCAATCAGGAAACATGGTTTACACATCCAGGCTGGCCAATTATCGTCACAATCACATCCTGGAGCACTGTGACAGTAAACATAAGAGAATATCTATTGGCTCTTTCCTAAACAGATGCTTCTGACTTCCAAGTAACAAGTGGGGGAAGAGATGTTGGGATGGTCACAGCACAGAATGAGGATATTTGGTTGACATTTCTGATGGCCAATTAGCATCACAAACCGATCTTATACCACAGTGACACGTAAGAGAATCCCTGGCATAGACTCCTTCTCTGCATATGCTGTGAAAGCATATAAAATTGGAACCCTTTATTACATTTTTCTGATATTTGGAAGAGATTATTGTGAAACTATGATATACAGCTCTGCAAAATTTCATATACACTGGTTGGACAACAAAGATGTTACAGTCCGACATATATTTATAAGTTAATTGCTTATACCACCAGCACCCTTTATCTGATCCATCTGAAAGTTGGCAGAGACAGTACATATGTGAAGAGGTGTAAACATTTCACGTTTTAAGTACATTAAATTGATTCAAAGAAGGTACAGCTAAGAATGTATATGAATATTTTTGCAAAATAATATAATTCAACTGCTTATAAAATCAGATGCATTTATATAATCCTTTTGTAATTTTGTACACTTAATGCCTTACATTGGAGGTACAATCCCTACACTCTTCAGTCAAATATAATGACAAACAAAAATGTTACAGCCAAAAATGTGTTTTCCATTTAAACCAATGTAAAATGAAAACAAAAGCAAAAACGAAAACAAAATTTGATATTTATGAAAATGAGAGATTTAAATAATGCAAATGAAAAATGAAAAAAAAAAATGAAATGTGTCCCTAGAGCACACCTCTACAAGCCAGGTTAGTATCTCTGGGAATTAGCTTGATAGTCACTTGTTGTATGGAGTTTGCTCACATGTCTTTATTCTTATAGTAGCAAATTGTCTGTATGCCACCAGTTATCCACCATCAGGTTCACATCACAGCCCTTAATGCAAGTTATATTCAGTTCTCTATGGCCTGTCACTATCACCGGGAAACAGCCCTCCGGCAACCCCAGATTGGGACCCAAGTGCTGTCATGACCACTTTCAGTGCCACCTCTCCAGACACCAGGTGGGGCTTTACCTCCCTTTCTCCTGCTTACATCTGCCATGGGTGCAGAGCTGCAGCAGTGAATCCTATAGGAGGAGGAGTGTCAGCGCCAAGCCTGCAGGACCTCTGTGCTACAAGAAAGTAGACTCTGAGCCTCTTGTGGACAACCTATGTCCCCTCATGGTCAACCTCATCAGGCAGTGAGTGGGATGGGGAGAGGAGTTGGAATTGCAGTTCAAGTTGCAGGTAGAGGTTGCTACAGAGCTAGAATTGCCACCTATGCAAATTTTTAAGGAACACTTATGAAAAATACATGTTGTAGACCCTGAATTGGCACCTAGGGCACCAATGCAGGCCCTGCAATATGTATTTTTCATAAGTGTTCCTTTAAACATTGCATAGGTAGCAACTAGGGATGGGAATTTCAGTTTCAGATAGAACCAAAATTGCCCGAAAATGGTTGTTTCGGATTAATCCAAAATTTCACATTTTTTGGTTCAGGTGTTTCAGTTCTTTTACATTGATTTTGTTTTTTGATTTTTTGCATTGCGCTGGTTTCAGGTTTGTTTTTTTATTGTGTCTTGTTCCCAATTGACTTCAATGCTAGAAAAATGATCCAATACCGAAAAATCGGAAACCAAAACAAGACCTGAAATTCATAAAGAACTGAAACCAGAAAATCTGAAACCAAAATTCCTCCTGGAGTCCCCTCCCTAGTGGCAACCCTATAGAGCACAGCAGTGACCAGAAGTAGAGCTGTTGCTGCTACTGCTGTAGAGCCAGGGAGCACAACCCTGAACCATGTGACAGGGGCAGCAGGAACCCAGTGGTCACATAGACTCAGTGATGTAATCCCCTCTTCCTATCATTTGAGCTCCTTATTTCTAGTCCTGCTCATTGCAGAAATGAAGAACAGTTCCTTGCCATCTTCTTGGTGCCATCTTCCAACCCTCTAAATATTTGAAGAGTGCTATCATGCCTTCCCTTAATCTCTTCTTTGCTAGGTTAAACATACCTAGTTCCTTCAACCTTTCCTCATAAGACTTGCTTTCCAGACACTTTCTTGTCTTTGTTGCCCTCTGCTGAACCCACTCCAATTTGTCAATGTCTTTCTTAAAATCAGGTGGCCAAAACTGGACAAAATACTCCAGGTGAGATCCATTTGACCAGTGCCAAACAGAGTATAACTATTACTTCTGCTAACTTGGAAACAATGCTTTCATTAATGCAGTCTGGAATTGCATTAGCCTTTTTACAGCTACACCACATTGCTGACTCATGTTCAGTTTGTGATCTACCACAATCCCTATAACATTTTTACATGTACTGCTGCCAAGCCAAGTATCCCCATCTGATACTTGTGCAGTTGGTTTTTCTTCCTGGGACCTTCATGCATTGGAAGTCAAATAAACCAGACGTTTGGAAGCAGCGCTACTCTTCTCGTGAAGTTTTGGGAAACAATTAATGGAACCAACCCTGTGTGTTTTTAAAACTAAAGTTCTGTCTCAACTTTTATATGGGGTGAAGCTTTAAATATGATAGAAATAGGCCAAAATATTTTTCTGAGGAAACTTTTGTCCCTGCCTAGATATACAGCAGCCTCTTTTGTGAGGGCTGAGGTGGGAATACTTGCAGTTCGTGTGGGGGCCCTATTGAGACATAAATTACTGGAGGAAAATTTTCAAATTTGAATTATAATCGGCTTCCCCAACCGTGTTTTTTAGAACAATTTGAAAATTCTACAAGGGAGGAATTTTACTAGTTTGCTCTTATATGGGCTCTGTTGAATAGTTGGGGTTTCTCCTTTCTGGGTCAAGGTATGAGTTTAAGTAAACTGTTGGAGATACAACTAAGTACTAGGATTTATGATATTTTTAAATAGGAGGACTTAGCTACCTTGTGGAACTATCATATGTCCCCCTGGTTTCCATTTTTTAAATGGTGAGAGGCATGAGAAAATACCTTGTTTTTTACAAAGCCCTGTGTTAAGGAAAGCATTTACAGCATTACGGTTTCAAACATTTAACTCTGCTGTGCTGGAAGGCCATTATGCCGGTGTTCCAGGTGAATATAAATATTGCTTGTGTAATATGGATCAAACTCGGGATCTTCCACGTTATGTTTTTGATTGCCAGCTGTAGGATGACCTTCAGGAGGAATGGATTACCCCACTTATTGCTTCCAAGTTTTTTTTATATGATAATGCACAGAAATTGAAATTTCTCTTGAATGATTACAATAAGGACTGTGTATACAGAGTGGCGATTTTTGCGTATAGATCTGTCTTGCGTAAATATCAATTGTAAACTTTAAAATTCCTAAACTTGTATTTCAACTCTTGTTATAATGATATTTTTATATGGAAATTGTTGTTGGAAATTATGTATTTTGTATATTTTTGCACTTTTGAATTACCATGATGGCTTGCTTTTATGCTTAGACATGGAATAAAGTTTTATGGTATGGGTTTTCTTCCCTAAATGCAGAACTTTACACTTGGTTGACTTTCATTTTGTTAATTTCAGTCTAGATTTCCAACATATGGATATTGGAAGCTACTCATTCTGTGTGTCCCCAATACACTCACCAGCAGCAGCAGGGCGAAGCTTTCTGAAGGCAGTTTGGGCTGTGACTGTGATAAAGAGGTTGGCAGCTGGAAATGTGGCCCCAAGATTAGCTTAAATTGCCCTCGGAGTCTCCAACATGGCAGAGATGAGGGGAAGGGTAGAGTAGGGTTGCCACCTTAGGTATATTTTTCCTGGCCACTTACGATGAATACATGTTTCAGGGCCTGCATTGGTACCATAGGTGCCAATACAGGTCCTGCAACTTGTATTTTTCATAAGTGGCCTGGAAAAATATACCTAAAGTGGCAACCCTAGGGTAGAGACAGGTCTGCCTGAAGAAGCAGTGATTCTGAACGCTTTGGTGGACAAGAGTCACCAAAAGTTTTCTTAAAAATCTAGGCCCCATTTTAAACCAATCCAGACCAAGAGTGGCCAGGTGGCAGCAGAGGTGGTAAGGATGATCCCAGCAGTGGTAGGAGCAAAACACGGGAGGCACCTGAACCCAGTAGCAGCGTGGAGACAGCATGAAGACCCTCCCAGGAACCCACTGGATAAGAACCACTAATCTAGAAGCTACGAGTCGAGGATATTATGTATGTCAGGGGCAGGTGTAAGGGTGAAGAGCAGGGAGAGAGTGAGTTCATTGGGAGGAAGCAAACAATCTTGGGGGGATGTACGGGGTATGGGGTAGCAAGAGGAGTAGCCCTTCCACCCTGAGTGTACGTGTGCCCCTGATGTCAGAGGGGAAGCTCCCACTAATGATGAAGTGAAGGAATTGCAGCTCAGAATAGGTAAAGAGATGGTAAGAGAACACCTAGCTACTTTCAACAAGTTCAAGTCTTCAGGGCCTGATGAATGACATCTTAGGGTACTGAAGGAACTTGAAATTACAAGAAAGCAGATTCCAGCTAAACATTAGGAAGAACTTCCTAATGGTAAGAGCTGTTTGACAGTGGAACTGACTGCCTAGGGCAATGGTGGGCTCTCCTTCGCTGGAGGTTTTCAAACAGAGGCTGGAGTGGACAGCCGTCTGTCGAGGATACTGTAGCTGCGGATTTCCTGCATTGAGCACGGGGATGGACTAGATGTGACCACTGAGGTACCTTCCAACTCTAAGATTCTATGCTCCCATGATTCTACTGCCTCAGAAGAAGGGAGATCCATCTGAATGTCTCCCACAGCAAGAGCGAGGACTGCACAGGAGATGCAGAGGGGCAGCGGTGGGTGACAAGGGTCTGTGAAGAGTCTTTGGTGAGAAGCCAGTCTGGCTGAGGTTCCTGGGGCACTGGCAGCCCATGTGCATTAGCGTCCTGGCAGCAACAAGGTGAAGCGGCTGTGCCACAGGGCTATTATCCTGGTAATGGACATACTGCAGATAAATAGTTCCTATGAAAATGAGTTATAATTGACTCCAACTGCTGTGTTAATTGGGCTGGAGTGTTAATTAAAGTGCGTGCTTTGCACTTGGCTTCCTGACGATTAGCTCTGAGTGCGCTTCATTGAAGGGGCCACTCCAGGCTCTGTTAGTGCTGCCAGTAAGCTTCTAGGCAACAGCAGTTCAAACCCCTTCAGATACCAGGCCACTGCCCATTGAACAATAGTCCTGTAGAATCCAAGGTTCCATACCAGCTCCCCTGTCTTGCTGGGATTGGGTCTCGCACCCTATTGTCATCCTGCTTGGAAAATGATGGTAGTGGAGCAGGTTGAAGAGCCTTCTTTGCCAAGTGCAAGATAGGCAGGGTGGCAGCCATCTTAGTGAATTCTCTCCTCTGGCACTGAATCACACCTTATGGTACTTGCAGCAGCAGTAAGATTAATGGGAAAGGAGTGGCTTAGCCCCCAAAACCCCACTGAAACTCTTTTGAGCAAGACTGGGCTAATATTTCCCTTCTTTCGAAAGGAAAGGAAGGAAAATGCTGTTTTTTCAAACGTGATTCCTCCCCCCACCCCCCCGGGGAAACTTAGGTTTCAGCTAACACCAAACCCAACTCCAAAGTCTGGAAGGACAACCTCTGGCCAGCAGTCTGGCATGGGGACTCTTCTGTCCAGCAGCCCCACAGGCAGAGGTGGCACCACCATACAGGCAGCACAGGTAGCTTCCAGAAATACTGAAGAGGGCAGTGGAGTTGGGTAGCCATGAAATCCATCCTTTTCCTGCAACCAGCCTCTTCTGCTTGTTACTCTTGCCCCAGTAGAGCAGGCGCCTTGGGTGTGAATGCTGAAGGCAGCAGCTTCTCTTTTCCTCTCTGAATTCCAGGATGCGTTCCTGTGCTGGTTCTGCAGCACAATAGCTCTAATCAGCGGCATAGCTATAGGGGTGTGCATATCGTTTTCGTTATTACAATAACAAACATTGTCATTTTCCTTTTCTTTATTGCAATAACGAAAATGACAACCGAGAATAATGACAACGATAATGAAAAGGACAACTGAGAATACCAAAAATGACAACCAAGAATACCGATAACAGTAACGATAACAATATCGGTAACGATAACAATACTGATATCAATATCAAAAACAATACCAAAAATGATACCAAAACCAATACCAAAAACGATAACAAAAATTAGAACAAAAACAATAACAAGAAACAAAAACGACAAAGTCGTTATCATTGTCATTATTAGTGCTGTGGCAGTTGGGTTCTGGAGGGAAAATATAGAGAGGGGAGGAGGGAGCAGACATCTCAGAGACTTAACAAGGTTGAAGTCTTGAACTGTGCCTGTGTTGGGAGGGGCGAGCAGCTCAGCAGTATCTGATGGATGTATCCCTGGCCAATGAGCAACACAAGCAGGCCCCAGCAGTCTCATGGGACTCTGTGATTGCTGCCTCCCACAACCAATCAGGGGGATTCTGGGGGAGGGCACTTAAACCCTTTATAATGGGAGGGCCAGGTTTTTTCTCTCTGTTGTGTGAGAACTCTCTTTGTCAGGTTGCATTTACAGAACTGTGGTATTTGCACATAAAAAACCATCCTTAGCCCTCATTGTATTTATTTATTTATTTGTTTGTTTGTTTGTTTATTAGTTATTCCCAACAATACCTTTCCTTTGTCATAGCCTACATTTTACCTTCTCCCTTTCCTTGCCCTTCTCCCCCCTGTACACTATATAGAGATACGTAATATATATTAGATATAGATATATATTATAGACATATAGATTAGATTAGAATAATTATATACATAATTGATTAGATAATAGATAGTTTTCCTTTCCCCTTCCTCTGTCTCCCTTAGATTTAGATAAATATTAGTTATGCACAGGAATCAATAATGATACTGATACTAAAAATAAAATCTTTGTTTGAAATGGTACTGATATCAATAACGATAACGAATATTGATACCGATACCGATACCGAAAATTATAACAAAAACGATACCGAAAATGATAAAAATGATAACGACAATGAAAACAAAAATGACATTGTCGTTAATAATGATAACAAAAACAACATTTTTAAAATAAGAAAAACAAAAAATGAAAACAAGATGGGCGCCTAGTGCACACCCCTAATAACTAAATTGGAAAGGACCCTGTTCAGAGAGGATGGAATGCCACATACACCCCTCCATGCCTAAACCAGTAAGCATGGGTGCCTACTGGTTTAGGCAGCCCACCCTGCGTTCTCTGCATCAACTGCCTGTGGAGTGAAGGACTGAGTTTAAGATTGCGCTGCTGTCTTTTAGTGCCCTGAATGGTTTAGACCCTGGCTATATTCGAGATCTTCTTTTGGAGCCTCACACTGATGGGTATCTGCACTCAGGAATCACCCGCTGTTTGGGGGTTCCGCTATCACGTCTGAAGTCAGCAGGCGATCGGGCTTTTGCTGTGGCGAGCCCCTCAGTGTGGAACTTGCTCCTGCCAGATGTTCGTCTCAGTTCCTCCCTCCTTACCTTTAAAAGGCACCGTTCTCTAAGTTCTTTGAAGATCTATTGATAGTTGCCTCAAAGTACTTTGTCCTCCCTTTTTTCCTGCCTCACTTTTAAATTGTTTTAATGGATTTTATTTTAGCTTTTTGTGAAGCTCTCTGAGTGCTATGTATGGCAGGGGGACATTATATAAATATATTAATTAATTATTATTTTATTATTTTATTTCTGGAATCTCCTCCCTTCTTATCCTTGTCAGTGCAGCCTCAGCCAGTGCTGGGTCTCTATATGCTGGTGGCTCCTTCCCTCCCTCTTCTGGCTCTCCTCTGCAGTTTATGGCACTTGGAAAATCTTCAGTGGGTGCTAATCCACCCCGTTTGCTTATACATACACGGTCCCCAGTGCAGCTGCAGTGCCGGCACCTATCATAGCTACACCCTTGCACCAGGGGCTGCTTAACTCAGTAGTGTCCCTTCCCATAACTTCTTCAGTGCAGGAGGAACTGGTTAAGATTTTCTGGCCCATGACCTGCAGGAAATCACATATCAGAATATGGTCCCTTCTGGGTTCTGAGTCTACAAATTACACTAAAGCAGCAGCCCTTGGCTCCCTTCCCGGCCTTCATCTGGCCTCCACAGCTGATGCCAAAACTCAGTGTTCTGGAGCAGCCAGCCCTGCTTCTCCCACCTCTGCCCCTGATAGCATTATTAGCATTATTTATTTACATACCACCAGCAATGTGCCTGCACACTGAAGAGTTGTAATTAGAGACATGTCCCTGCCCAAACAAAGGTAACAATCTAGGATGGACAAGGAAGAGGAGACAAACATTGTGAGAGAAAGAGAAATGTACTTTCCCATTTTACAGATGGGGAACTGAAACTGACAGACACTGGCAGTGATCCCAAACTTCCTGCATGTGGGATCTACTTACATCCTGCATGGTTTGTGCATGGCACAATGTCCCCTCAATGGGCATGTACGACTTGTATGCACGTGTGCGTGCACACGTACTGCACGGCACATGTACTGCACATTAATCAACGACTGCACTACAGGAGAGAGGGAGAGGGATGGCACCGGGACAGCAGATCATAGGCCTCCTCAACCACTGAGTCCCACACCAAATGGGGGGGGGACATCCATAAACGGGGCAACTCACGGATCGCCCCATACATTCAGGCCCCTGCCTGGAGCTCCGATACCACCCTCTGGAGCTGCCCCACCATCTCCCCAACGCGCAGGACAGTCAGGAATTTGATAGTCAAGGCTACAAGGAAGGAGGAAGTGAGAGGAATGAATGGGGAGCCAGCAACCAAGGGGGGGAGGAGGGGGCACCCACATCATGGGTAAAGCACACCAGACCCCACCCCCTAGGCCACCAAGGCAATGCCCCATGGGGCGCTTCATCAGGGGTGGCCATGCAGGTGGGAAGCGGCCCACAAGCCTCCCAAACCTACTGTCAGGGAATCACCTCCACGTCTCCCATCCATGCTCACTGGGGTATGCAATGGTGAAACGAAAGGGGGAGCCCGTGGCAACCCATCCCAGGGGGCGGAACAGCATAGTGGATGGACCAATAGAAAGCACGAGTTGCACATTGGAAGACTCAGTGGCAAAGCCCCAGGCAGCACGCACACCCATCCAAAGTGGGGAGGGGCCTGGGGGCTCAGGAGGTAGTACGGGTAGCTGGTAAACAAGGGTGCAGCTACCAGCAAGCTGCCAGAGCCCTGCACGAGCGGTACCATCCACAGGATGCCTTCGTGAGGCCACAGGAATGGTGGGGAATGAACAACTATCCCTGAGGCAACCGAACACACACAGTGGGGTGACGGAACACTTTGAGCACACACACCCGTATGTGACAGAAGGGTCACAGTGGGAGCTCCACACCCTACCCCCACACAGTCATTAGGGATGTGCGAACAGAGTTTGGGGGTTCGGTGTTTGGACTGAACTCAGGGTGTTCAGGCTGTTTCCGAACACCCTGAACCCAAACTGCCCCCCGCCCAAACCGGCTGAACAAAGTTTGGGTTTCGAACCCGTCAAGTGGGGGACAGGGGGGAACCAGATTTTTCCTTCCCCTCCAGGCTGCATAGGTGGAAGGGGCACCGGGGCTCACCTCCCCCCACCCTGCCCAGCCTGGTAAAAAAACAGGGAGCACTTCAGGCCTCTTCTAGGCCTTCCAGGAGCTGAAGAAAGGCTTCCGGCCCCTTACCAGCAGCAGCAATGATGGCAGGTCCGGCTCCGACGGTGCACCGGAGCACTTCAGGCCTCTTCTAGGCCTTCTGGGAACTGAAGAAGGGCTTCCGGTCCTGGGTTCGGTGGTGGCAGCGGCGGCGGGTCTGGCTCCGGCAGTGCTCCAGAGCACTTCAGACCTCTTCTAGGCCTTCCAGGAACTGAAGGAGGGCTTCTGGCCCCTCCCTTTTGGTGATGAGGGGCCGGAAGCCCTCCTTCAGTTCCCAGAAGGCGTAGAAGAGGCCTAAAGTGCTCCGGAGCACCGGAGCCAGACCCACGGCTGCCGCTGGACCTAGGGCTGGAGCCCCAGCACCACCAGGTAGATCGATCTTTAGGGTGGGGGGGTTGTTTGTTTGCTTTTTTAAAAATGCTCACTGATGGGCCTGCTGCACAGCGTTCAGAGGTCCCCTCCACCACATAACTGAATGCCCATTGCTCACACACAGGTGAACTGCCATAGCCACTGAAGGTGGCAGTGGAAAGGTCCCACATGAAAGGAGTGACAGCACACCGAGCCTACACAGCAATGCTTTTATTGCAAACTTCTAGGGATGTGCGAACACAGTTCAGAAGTTTGGGGTTTGGCCCGAACTTGGGGTGTTCGTTCTGTTCGCAAACACCCTGAATCCAAACCAATCCCTGACCGGGGGGGTGACACCCAGTTTCCCCTCCCCCCTCCAGGCTGCGCGGGTGGAAGGGCCCCCCCCCACCCTGCCCAGACTGGGATTTTTTTTCCTTACCCCACCCCCTACAGATTGCCCGCAGCCCTACCTGGTGGTGCCAGGGAGGTGGTGGGCGGGTCTGGCAGTGGGTCAGCCGCCAGCGGTGCTCTGGAGCACTTCAGGCCATTTCTAGGCTTTCCGGCTCAAACTGGGGAGCTCAAACAGAGCCCCAGGACCCCCAGGTAGGTCAGGCTCTGGCCCCGGCTCCGGCAGTGGCCACAGTAGTGGCTGCGGTTCCTACAGGGGCGGCGCTCTGGAGCACTTCAGGCTGCTACTAGGCCTTCTGGTTTATTTATTTATTTAATTATTTAGTCATATTTATTAGCCACCCCCTCATGTCTATGGCATCTCAGGGCAGCTTACAACAATTAAAAACAAACAACAATAATAAAAATCATAAATTTTAAAACAACCCCCCATTACTTCGACATCTTAAAATCCAACACGTCCCCCACCTACCTACCCAACCCTCCCCTCCGAAGGCCTGGGTGAACAGCCAGGTCTTGCAGGCTCAGCAGAACCCCAGAAGACCCGGAGTCGCGGCCTGGCCACCGAGAATGCCCTCTCCATTGTGGCCCCCCGCTTAACACGGGGAACCTCCAGGAAGGCGCCCCCGGAAGACTGCAGGGATCATTCTGAGATGCGGAAGGCGAGGCAGTCCCTGAGGTATGAGGGGCCCAGGCTGTGTAGGGATTTATATATCAAGATTAACACCTTGAATCTGGCCCGGTACACTATAGGCAACCAGGGCAGAGTGTGGAGCACAGGTGTTATGTGCTCCCACTGACCCGTCCCTGTAAGGAGATGGGCCGCCGCATTCTGCACTAGCTGCAGCCTCCGGATCAGAAACAGGGGAAGCCCCACCTAGAGCACATTGCAGTAGTCTAGCCTCAAGGTGATGAAGGCATAGATGAGAGTGGCCAGGTCGGGCCCAGAGATGTATGGACAGGAGCCTCCATACTAGATACAGCTGGCAGAAGGTGATGTCAGTCACCGCCTCCACCTGTCAATCCAGACGGAGGTCCGAATCCAACACCACCCCCAGACTCCGAACCTGCTGGGCTACAGGACAGCAGACCTCGCCCCCTCTGGAGGAGTCAACACCCCCCTCGCCCTTCCCACCACCATTACCTCCATCTTATTGGTATTAAGTTTCAGTCTGCTCCACCGCACCCAATCTGCCACAGCCTCCAAACATTGGGAAAGTATAAAGACAGCCGGACCTGGGTCAGTTGAAAATGAGAGGTACAGCTGAGTATCATCAGCATATCGGTGACATATTGGTTTGACCCAGAAGGCCTAGTAGTGGCCTGAAGCACTCTGGAGCACCTCCGCCGGCGGACCCACTTTCGGACCCACCCGTTGGCGGACCCGGGGTCGGACCCCCGGCACCACCAGGGAGGGCCGTGAGCGATCCCGGGGGGGAGTATTAAAAAAAAATCGAGGCTGGGCAGGGTGGGAGGGAGGTGCTCCCCGGCACCCCTTCCACCCGCGAAGCCTCGAGGGGGGAGGGAAATCACCCACCCAAATGGGTTCGGCCCCCCAAAACCGTTTCATTCTGAATGGACCAAACCAAACAGTTTCATGTTTGGTGGAACCCCGAACGGGCTGAACACTGAACCGCTCGGTGTTCACACACCCCTACAAACCTCCTAGGTCCATTGCAGCACAGGCATGAGAAACCTACCACACATGTGTATTCATAGTGGTTCTGACAGCTGGGCCAGTAGGGCAAGCAAGCGGGAGGGAGGGAGAAGGGATAGAACAACACATCATATGCAGACAGCCTATTGAGGCCAAACGTCCCATGACAGGCATGTGGATGAGAATATAGGGCAAATGGAGAAAAGCATCAACAAGACGTGGACAAGGGCATGGGCATACTTAAGCTCCTGTCCAGCACGGGTATGGAGACAATGCAGTGCTACAAGCAGGAAATGAGGTGTCAGGGGGCACCTGCAGGCTTCTCCAGGAACAAAGGCCCATTAACGAGGCACTCACAGGTGAAGAAGCCCCTACAGTAGCCATGCACATGCATATGGCCGTCCAGCAGGAAGCGGGGCAGGAGGAGATGACCCATCATGCTGCAGCAACTCTGACATTGGCTCAGCACAGCTCGCAGGTCAGACATCTCTGGTGGGGTGGGTGTCCCGGTACAGAGTGGGCCACCCACATTGGGGGGCGGCAGGCCAGGTTCACCAAGGCAGGTGGGGAAATCAGAGTGCGGGATCTCGAATCTATGGGCATGCAGGAGAATACCGGCGTAGCTGGTCACAACATGGGAACCACCAGCCTGAAGGGCCAAACTGAAATCACAATTACTTGCCACATGGCGAGCAGCTGCAAGCTCCCTTGCTTCCCAGGGCACCACTACGGTGGTTGGGTGTGCAGGATGCGGTAGGCAGAGGAGTATGAATCTGAGTTCCCATGCACACAGCTGGTATTCCGTTCTGCCAGAGGGGTGGCCCAACAGTCACATGTAACGCGACAGGAGGTTGAAGCCATCACCAACAGAAAAGGGGTCGCTCACCAACATCTGCACATCGCTGCTTTGCCAGAGGGTTCCCAGGAGCATGGTGGCACACACAGACCACCCATCCCCAGCCCAGCCATCAGCTACAAGGTCAGTTACAGGGCCCGACATGGTCCTCTGAATATCAGGGTGATCAGGAGCAACCAATGTAGACAGTTCACGGAATGGAATGCGCCTGGACAGAGACGAAGCAGACAGCTAACCACAGCGTGGTCTTGCTGAACTGATAGTGGTCCTGATCCTTGGCCCTGGGGAAATGGTCCCCACACACAGGGAGGACACATTCCAGCCCAATTGGAGACAGGGAGGCGAGACATGGGCTGGGGGCTGTGTACGATGATGCCATGGTAGCGCCGCCCTGTCAGCACGGGACACCGCTGTCCAGAGGCCTACCAGTCTACTACATATAGTGCGTTAGGAAGGCCATGAATGCCCCCCCTCAGTGGTGGTGGGCAATGGGCCCCCAGGGTCTCGTCGTGCTGGCAGCACTCAAGGGGCCATACTAGTGGTACACAACAACCACCAACAAAGGTAGAGGAACTAGAGTGACAGACTGGCATGGCCCCAAGCACATGCAACCAATCAGGGATCCAAACAAGGTGGGAGAGCCGCACCCAGCCGCACAACCAGACACATACATGCAGTGTCTGACCAGGCAGCTATAAGTATGGCGCAGCACAGCTACAGCGGTGTGGTGTTGTGTGAGAAGGTGGATAGGAGTGGAGTTGGAGTGGAGCTGAGCTGAGTGGAGTGGAGTGTGGACCGTGAGAGAGAGAGAGAGAGAGAGAGAGAAGAGGGAGGGGTGTGAGGTGAGCGTGAGGATGTGTGACTACTGTAGGGGTGTGTGTGAACATGTAGCTGCATGCGTGGGGTACCGGGAGTTGGTGGAGGGGTGTGTGAGTGCAGGTGTTGCACAGGGTGACCAACGGGGACAGGTTACCGGTGCACAGGGTGCATTGCTGGATCGAGGGCTGGGCCAGGGGCACTTGTGGATTGAGCGGTAGGGATGTGTGAACACCGTTCAGACGTTCGGATTTTGGCCCAAATTCAGCCAGTTCAGGTGCCCGAACCAGATGCCCAAACCGAACATGGAAACCCTCGCGCGTTCAGGTGGGAAGAACCTGACTGGCAGGCCCAGGGAGGGAGGGCAACTGAGGAGCAGACTTCCTGGCACCAGGGGTGGAGAGGCTTGGCTAGCAGCCAGCCTGCCCAATCACCATCCCTCTTTTCCTCAGATCACTGGCTTCCCAGTCTACGATTGGCATGGGGCTAGTCTTCACAGAGCCAATGGGGCTTGTGGTAAGGCGTGCACAGCAAATAACAAAAGTAATTGCCCTCCCCCCATCCAATTCTTTCTGATATAGCCACTGATCCTGTCAGCAGGCGTTTTCAGAAGTCTCCCTCTCCCAGCAGGTTGTGTTCCTAATCAATTGCCAATTTGCCATTATCCACCTATTTCACCCATTTCCACACATTTACCTCCATAGCTTCATTTATTTAGATTAGATTAGATAGATTTAGGCGTTATACCAGGCATCAAGAAGCAGTCACTCCAGCCCCAGGTCCCACCATCAGGGTTCTGAGGCCTATGTTACAGGCAGGGAGGGCTGTCCATCCACGTCATCCAGAAGCTGCCCTCCTGTCCCAGGATCTACCGTCATTCCACTCACGGGGACCTATCATTCCACCACATCAAGAAACAGCCAGTCACTGCAGCCCTAGGTTCCACCGTCAGGGTTCTGGGGCCTACGTTACAAGCAAGGAGGACTCTCGTTCCACTTCATCTAGAAGCTTCCAGTCTAGTCCCAGGACCCACCATCAGGGTTCTGGGGCCATCTTTCCACTAACAGAGAGCCATTGTTCCACTGCATCAAGTAACAGCCACTCCAGCCCCCGGACCCACCCACAGGGTTCTGGGGCCTACGTTACAGGCAGGGAGGGCTGTCATTCTACTTGATCCAGAAGCTGCCACTCTAGTCCCAGGACCCACCATTAGAGTTCTGGGGCTGTCATTCTGCTCACAGAGAGCCATCGTTTTACTGCATCAAGTAACAGTCACTCCAGCCCCAGGACCCACCATCAGGGTTCTGGGGCCTACATTACAGGCAGGGAGGGCTGTCCATACACGTCATCGTGAGCTGGGGTGGGGTCAGCTGCCATGTCGATCGGCAGCTGCAGGACATGGAGGGCGGTGTGGCTTTCAGATGAAAGCCGCGCATGTTAGGGGAAATGATTGCACTCGATGGGCAGCCATTCTCGGTGGTCAGGAACATGGGGTTTAGGCACCTGATTGGTTTCCTGCCCCCCCCCCAGTTTAAGCTGCCCTTGCACACCACCCTGAGTCAGGCCGCCACCGATGCCTGGCAGCCTGCAACACCCGGCCAAGTAGGAGTACAGGCCACCAAGCCCTGGCTGGGCCTCTGTCACTGCTCCACCAATGCCTGGCAGCCTGCAATGCCAAGCTGAGTAGGGGTGCCAGCCACCAAGCCCTAGCCGGGCCTCTGCCACTGCTCTGCCAAATGCCTGGCAGTCTGCAATGCCCGGCCATGATGGTGACTAGAACTGGAGAACACAGCATAGAGGAAGCAAAACTGGAGTCCTGCCAGCCTGCAACATGTGGCCGAGTAGGTGTACCAGCCACCAAGCCCTGGCCAGGCCAGTCCCGTTACTCCACCAATGCCTGGAAGCCTGCAACGCCCAGCTGAGTAGGGGTGCCAGCCACTGAGCCCTGGCCAGGCCTCTGCCGCTGCTCCACCAATGCCAGCCAGCCTGCAATGCCTGGCCAAGTAGGGGTGCCAGCCATTAAGCCCTGGCTGGGCCTCTGCCGCTGATCCACTGGTGCCAGCCAGCCTGCAATGCCAGGCCAAGTAGGGGTGCCAGCTGCAGTTACAGTGCCCTGGCAATCCAATGTCTGCTGCTGGTACTGCACATCAGCCATTTGCTCCTCAATCTTGTAGATGGGCATAGCTTGGATGAGTGCACCAGCGGGTGGGGGCTGGGTGTCCACACAATTCACCACTGGACAAGGCTTGACCAATTTGCAGAAGAGCTTGTTGAGATCCGGTGAGTAGGATGCAAGCCTGCAAACCCGGCCAAGTAGGGGTGCCAGCCACCAAGCCCTGGCCAGGTCTCTACCACTGCTCCACCAATGCCAGCCTGCAATGTCCTGCCCCCTATGGGTGCCAGCCACCAAGCCCCAAGCCTTCCTGACCTCTGCTGCTGCTACTGCTGGGTCTCTGCTTGTAGGCCATGACAACACGCAACCTCACTTTGGGCACCAGCAGGCACTTCTTGACCTGGCATTTCAGGCATTGGTGGAGCAGCAACAGAGGCCTGGCCAGGGCTCAGTGGCTGGCACCCCTACTTGGCCGGCAAGTCAGGCCAGTAGGCCTCCAGTTCTACTCACTCTATGCTGGGTTCTCCAGTTCTAGTCACCATCATGGCAGGAGTGACAGGGCCACAGTAGTGCCTGCAGGTGCCCAAAGTGGGTTTGCGCGTGTTGTCATGACCTGCAGGCAGAGACGGACAACCCAGCAGAACATCTGCCTTCAGTAGCCTTTGGGTGGGCAGCAGCATTGCTCATTTGTAGGAGAGGACAGGAGTCAAGAGACCCCAGTTCTAATTCCTGGTTTGGAAGTCCTTTGACCTCTCTGCATTTCAGCTTTCCCAGTTCTAAACCAGAGGTCTACCATTCTGGGAGCTCACAGGAGAAAGAACCTGTATGGGAACTAGGCTTGGGGTACACAGTTCCAATTGCTGTTGTGTATCCAGCCTCTTTTCAGGGTAAAGAAGAGGACTCTTAAGTGCTTCCCCTTCTTCAGAAGAACTTAGGCTCAGTGCTTGGTCCCCGGGGGTGCCCGCCCAATTCCCGTCGAGTCATGGCTGACTGTCTGAGACCCACCGATGTCTGCCATCCTGCAATGCCCAGCTAACTATGAGTGCCAGCCACCAAGCCCCAAGCCTTCCCAGCCTCTGCTGATGCTGTTGCCACTGGGTCTCAGACAGCCAGCTCTGGCGCCACGGGCACCCCTAGGGGCCAAGTGCTGAGCCTGCCTGACTGGGCAATCTGGAGTGCCAAGCGCCAAGCCTTCTGAGTCTCTGCTGCTGCTGCTGCTGCTGTAACTCAGACGACCTGCCATGCAGCCACGGGCACCCCTGGGGATCCCTGGAGCACCCCAAGCCTCCAGGGAGGACTGAACTTTCCAAAAGTTCGGGGGGTCTGAACTCCGTGAGACCGAACTCCTGAACCTGAACTAAGTTTTTAGTCTGAATGTCTGAACAGCCGAACTCCATCCTGTTCGCACAGCCCTATTGAGTGGTGCATGGTGATCTGACACTGTAGTGGGATCACTATGCCGGATGCTGACATCCCGAGTGGGCGCGCAGCCCTACTACAGGTTCTTGCCACCTGCTTCTGTGTCCTCAACCAGGTGTTTGAGGAAATGGCCAACCTCCTCCACCCATTTACCCAGTGGTTCGCAAGTGCTGAACAGCACAAGAGGTTAGCAAACCTGAAACGTGTATGAGCTTGCACTGGGTGCACAGGGTGCAGGTCAGGCGCAAATTGGTGGTGAGAGCAGCAGCAGTTCAGCACGTCAGCTTTGTCCTTGTCAGGTGGCCTGTCAACCTCTACAGACGCCGTGTGACCCTATCAATGCACCGGATAAACTGGATGCAATCGAGAATCAACGATTGGTGGGAGAATATGCTGGCAACCTGGACAGACGACAAGTAGACTGATCACTTCAGGATGAATCGCTGCCTGCTGAGCTGCCTATGTGAGATCGTAGGCCCCCACATTTGACGCAATGTGACCAACATGCGCTTCCCACTGCCTCAAGAGATGCGGGTGGTGATGGCAGTGTGGTGGATAGCCACACCCAATTCCTGCAGGAGCGTGGGTGAGCAGTTCGGTGTGGGGGCCATGACAGTTAACAGGACACTCCACGATGTATGTGACCTAATAGTGAAATGCCTCATGGAGTGGGTTATACAGCTACGGGACCCAGATTTAGGGATCAGGGGGTTTGAGGCTATGTACTTCCCCCACTGTATAAGGGCGATTGACAGTACACATATCCCCATATTCTGGCCCCTTAATGCCAAGACCGACTATCTGAATAGGAAGCAGGCATTCTGTGAACCTTCAGGTTGTCGTGGACCACATATTAGGACTGATGCAGCAGCCGGTTACCGTGCTGCGATTCCATTTCGCCATTTCAGAATTGCCCGTGCCACACCATGGCTTTTCTGCGGACATTCCGCTAATTCCTCCGGCATTCTGCAAATTGTGGAATTGCAGAAAAATTGGGAAAACTGTTGGGAAACCGCTGTTCCGCTATTTTGTGGCGCTGGCAGAATGGCAGAAGTAGCAAAAATGTCATGTTTCTGCTATTTTGTGAAGCCTGTGGAAGTAGCAGAATGAAATTAGCAGAACTGAGGAAGTAGCGGAATGAAACTAGTGGAAAGAAAGCCTCTGCCATGCCATACCACTAATTGCGGAAATGCTGTTTCCAGTGGAAATAGCCACCGCTGCAACATTCCGCTACAGCCCTACCACAGATGCCTCTTCATCAATGTTTACACGGGCCTCTCTGGGAGGAGCCACGATGCCTGGATTCTGTGTTCATTCCCCTTCTTTGTGAAGATGTTTGATAGGGAGATCGCTACTAACTGTCAGGATCCGGGGTCAGAGCCTAGGGAAAGGATGGAGGGGAAGATGAGGGAAGGCAAAAGGGGAGACACAGGATTAGCAAGGGAACCTCTCAGCCACTCTCTGATATCCAGGAGATAAAGCACTCCGCATAAGTACCAGCCAAGCTGGTCTAGGAAGGCATACGACTCATCATCGAGGTGGAGGGACAGGGAAGAAACACACAGGGCCGGGAACTGGAAGACAGGGATCAAGGGATCAACACAGGGGAAGCGGGAGGCAACAGGGGAAGCCAGAGGCGAGGGGAAGCCAGAGGCCGAGGCAACG
>QEPC01001423.1:9244361-9254653 GCA_003113815.1 Sphenodon punctatus | reverse complement strand
GTGCTCCTGCTCTCCGCCTCCAGGGATGCTTCCCCCACCTCAAGGATGGGGATGTCACCTCCCGCATTCTAGCTGGCCATGCCAGGGGCTCCCCCTGCACTGTGGGATCAGGCAGGGGGGTGTTGTATTTGCCCTTTTGCTGCCCCTGGCGAAGGCAGTGCCATGGATATGGGAGACCACGATGTCCCCGTCCATGCAGAGGAACCAATCCAGCTCCTCCTGGTACTCCTATGTGTGCATCACACAGTCGGACCTGAAAGTGTTGTCCTTGATATGTTTATATGCAGACCCCAGATCCTTTGCCAGCTGAATGCACTGGATTACATCCCTGTTTTACCCCACCCGTTGCATCTCCTGGGCGATGCTTTTGTAGACCCATTAGGTCTTATAGTTCCACACCAGGTCATGCTGAACCTTTTCAGCCCCCCACACGTGAATGAATGCCCTGGTCTCAGTGCTGGACCGGGGTTACCCTTTTAGGGCTCTGCGTGGGGGTGGGTGGGAACCAGCTGTTCAGCGTGGGGCCCGCCCGGTGACTGTTGTGGCAATGGAGCATAAGGTCTCCTGTGGGGGGAATGAATTTGTGTGAATGGTTGTGTCGCTGCTCCCCAGTGGCTTCTTGGGGTATTGGATGGCCCACCCCCTTCGCCCCTCAGGTATTCCCCCTGCCTTACCTGACTGTCACAGAGACCCTCCTTGGCTGTCTCCCCAATGGTGCTTTGCTCCTGGGTGTGGTCGCTGTCCTGTGGGGATTGGTGGTACTGTCAGCTGTGTGAACAGGTTTTCCCCATAGTTTCCATGGCCCTTGTGGATGTCCTTCCCCCTCTCCCCTCCCCTGTCTGGGTTGGTTCCCCTCTCACCTACCTCAATCTCCGAGGTGCTCTCCTCAATGGGCCATGTGGTAGCAGCTTGGGTTGGGGCTGCAGGTGGAGCCGCAGCTGCGTTGCACCCTCTGCCCTGAATGGGGAGAGGTTGAACAGTCAGTTCTTTCCTTTCTCCTCCTCCCCTCCAGGGTGCCCGGGGTCCCTCTGCTTACCCTGTCCCATCCTGCGTGTGTTGTGGCACTGGCTCCCTTGGTTTTGTCTGTGGCTTTTCTGCCTGACATTTTGGGAGCCGGCACACTCATATCCTGGTCCATTTCTCCTTTAAGGGCTGCCATCTGGGTGTGGGGCATCTCTCCCGGTGGATGTGTCTGCTTTCAGGCTCCTGTGGGGCCTCTCTAGCCGTGTCTGTGGTTTCGGTGGACCCTTCCTGTGGGTGTTTTTGTTTTGTCATTTACATGGATATTTTGGTGTTGGACACCCATTTCCACCCATGGGGCTTTCCAGCTCCCTCCCAGCTGCTCTGTGGGTGTTGGTGGGTGTGGCTGGGTATGTCAGGAGCACGTGCCCACCCACTCATGGACATTTACACGGACTCTCCTCCACCCATCTGATGGGTGTGATGTGCATGGGTGGGTGCTGTCCATTTAAAAATGGCTATCTTCTTCTTGAAGATGATGAGCACCATGGCTGGATTTATTCTCTATAGTGTCACAATCCCCAGGATGGGTGGGGTGCCAGGCTGAGCAGATTTCTTTTTGATGATGATGTTACCATTTGCCCTTTGGGACGTGGGCCACCAGGATTGGTTGTTTTCCTTTTAATGACACAATAATATCATCCGGAAGGGATGGATCACCAGGATTGGCTGATATTTTTCCCTTTGATGTCACATTGTCTGGTAGGGAAGTAGTAGGGTTGCCATATATGCAATTCTTTAGAGGGCACTTATGAAAAATACAGTTTGCAGTGCTGCACTGGAGTCAATGCAGCCCTGCAACCTGTATTTCTCATAAGTGCCATCTAAAATTTGCATATATGGCAACCCTAGGAAGTAGGGCCACAGTTAGTCCATTTTCTCTTTGATATCATAATACCCCATGGGGCACCAGGATTCGCTAAACTACCTTTTGATGTTACAATCCCCCTGAGGGAGGTGATGTGCAAACATTGGTTGATATTGTTTTAATAATGTCAGAATCCCGCCTCAAGAAGTGAGATGCCAGAATTGGATTAACACTTTTTGCTGTATGAGTGGCTGATTACTTCTTGCTGTTATACTCTGCCTGGAGGATGGGTTGTTTTTCCCTTATAATGTCACAATCCCAAAAGAAACAAGACAACAGGGTTGGCTGATTTCTCTTTGAAGTCACACAATCCCAGTGATGAGACAAGGTACAGGGTTGGCTGATTCCCTTTAGATGTCACAGTCTTCCTTCACACTACAGGCCAGGACATAGGAGATGAACTCTTTTTTCCAGTCCCACTCCCTGAGCAGCAGGGTTCCTTTGGGCTTAGAACTCCTTGCTGTTTGGCCTTCTGCAGTAGATGAGTTCTGGAGTCCTTATATCCCCCAGAAGGGGCAGGTCCAAAGTGGTGAGCACGCCGCCTTAAAGGGCCTGCTACCTGCTTCATCACATAAAAAAATTAGAAAGGATCTAAGAAAATGGGAAATGTCTCCCAGTTTCTTAGACCCTTTCTAAAAAAATTTACCAGTCAGAATTCCCATAACCCACTTAACTTTCCAGACTACATCAATCCCACATTAACAGTCTCTTCAGAATATCTCTTTTGGACAATAGAATAGGTTGCCTTGGGAGGTTGCAAGTGGACAAGCACTTGTCTGTTAGGCTGTAGGTAGGGGACATTTTACCTTGGGGTGGAGGATTAGATTAGGTGACCACTGTAGTCACTTCCAAGCCCATGATCCTAGGACGCTTTATCAATCAGCTATAATGCAATCAAGGGCACCAGGATTGGCTGATTTCTCTCATGAAGTCGCAATCCTCCCTTTGTGGGGCCATAATTGGTTGAATTTCCCCTTACGTGGTGGAATGCTCATGATGGAGTTTCTTTTGGTGTCATAGTCTCAAAATTAAAGACAATTCCCTGTGGCCCAATGTTCCTTCCACCACCTCAACATCTCACCTCCATCATCCTTTCCATTTTATACCCATTTCTCAACCATCTCTCTTTTTTTTTTAATACTTTTTTTTTTAACTAGATGCAATGCAACCCAGATTCAGTCAGTCCCTTGATTTGGGATTAGTTGATGTTCCATGGGTGCTTTTAGATGCATGGCACCCACAGCTTTGCTCTGCCTCACACCTGGGCAGCCCGTCTGTCTAAAGGTGGACCACCAGATGAGCAGGTGGAGCAGAAGTGGAGCAGGCAGTGCCTACTCTTCTCCAGCCCCACTAGCAGTGCTCCAACCCAGGTCACCGCCAGCGTAGCAAGCCACCCAAATATGGGGCCCTGGCCAAAGGCAGAGCTGCAGTCTACCTACTTATGGACAGCTGCTGCAGATCTTCCCCCAGCCAGGAGTTGCCCTGGGAAATGCCACAGAGTTGCGGTCAGCAGCCTAGAGCAGTGGGTGATCCACCCACAGCTTGATGGTGTGGGGGGGGGGCAGGCACCATGCAGGTGGACTGCAGTCCACGGCAGCTGCCAGGTCCGTATAAACCTAGTGCAGGTGGGGCTGTACACAGAGGATGTGGGACTGGCAACCCCTGGTCTCTCTAAAGACACCCAATGCCTTCTTATGAAAGTCATACATTTTAACGAAGTTCAGACATTTCTTATTCTGGAACTGTGGTCTGTTGTTGCCAGTTAGCATTCCTTGGATTCCATAATACACAAATATGTCTTCTGCAACAGCTCCCAAACCTTTGTCTGGGTAACTCCATTTTGAGACTTAGGACACAATCTTCTGCCATGAAAACACTGGCAAAACTCCCACTGACTTTAATGGTGGATTGTCCTGCTCACTGTATCCCAGACAACAGGATATCAAATATATATTGGGGCATGGACTCATCTGCTGGAGCTTGTTGGTCTGGCATTATTTATACTTAGGGTGTAAGAGGTGCTAGGTTTGAATTCCACAAACTCTTCTCCCCATGCTGTGCTCCTGGTAACTGACTGTACCTGACTGTACCTTCAATTTTCAAAGGTCTAAGGGGTTGCCATAAAAGAGATGGTCAACATCTGTTCCCCATTGCAACAGAAGGTAGAACAAGAGGGAATAGATTTAAATGTAGATTTCAATTAGACATTTAGGAATGACTTCCTAACTCTAACAACTGTTGGTCAATGGAATAAGTGCTCAAGGAAGTTGTGTAGAATCTCCTTCCTTGGATGTTTCAAAACCTGGCTGGACAAGCATATGTCTGTGATACTGCAGGCACAGGATAGCCTGCCTTGGAGCAGGGGCTTGAACTAGACGACCCTTGAAATCCCTTCCAATCAGGCCGGCCTTACTGCAGGGTGACCTGTGGCAGCTGTCCCAGGCCCCACTCATGGGCGTAGCTACCATAGGGACAGCTGGGACATTTGTCCTGGGGCCCACCGTGGCTGGGGGCCCATCCCTATGGTCATCATCAATTTATTCCATGGCACAGACTTTTGCCAAGGCCAGCATAAAATTGTACACATACATAATATATTACACATACATAAAATTCCAAAAATACAGATAAAGATAAAATAATAAAAAATCACCTACAATTGAACCCAAATTCTCAGTCTGTCAAAACAGCAATCATTGGGAATTTTCTTCGAACAATTTCAGCTTGATAAGCAAATATAGCGAGATTATTCACAATATCCAAATCTTTTTGCTGGAACAACCTAAGAGTACTCTCTCTCATAGAAAAATACTTAATTTTAAGAAGAAAGGGAAGGAGATATCTTTTTCTAAGTTCATCAAAAAGGAAACATTCCATGACATAATGTACAGAATTTTCTATAGCAGCAGAATGACATGGGCATAGCCTCAATTCCCTTGGAATTTGTAAACAACGACCTATAAGTACTGCAGTTGACATTTGTTCAGTACGCAGTCTAGCTAGAGCTGTAACAATTTTACGCTTAAAACTTGTTAGTAAATAAAGTTCCTTCCCCCAAGCCAATTTCCAATAGGTATACATAGGTGGAACAAGGCTAAATCTAACTGCAGCCAAATCATTCTACTTAACAATGTCCCTTAATCTTAAATAAGCCAGTTGTTTATCAGAGTTGGTAAACAATCGTTGGGTCTCATCAACATAGTACCTCAATCCACATGTTTGAAAGAATCTATCAATAAACAATAACCATGGGGACTGGTGTTGCACCCTATGTTCTCTTTCCTCAAGGTAACACATTCTCTCCTGCCCTATTATAGAGCCCATTACCATCTTAGACCCCAAGGTTAATCATCTAGAAATTCTCAGGGCTCCTCGTTGGGATAAATCTTTGACTACCACGTTGGGTGCCCATATAGCTCAGTCTTTTAGCGATCAACTGAGCAGGACAATTCTCCACTCGACTGAGCCCGACAATATATTAAACTCATTTGAACAGCTTGGTGCCAATTTGACCCAGTTCATACAGTCATTGACAACGGACACAAAGCCCTTCTGCCCTAGGAGTGGAAATCCTTGGTTTGATAAAGAGTGCCAGCTTGCTTGATCCAGATTGAAATATATTTACCAGACCTACAGGAAGGGGTCTTCCCGTAGTTTGCCCCCTGATTATTTTGTGTGCAAACTTACCTATAAACAGCTGATTAAGGGTGGGGGGAAAGGACATATGTGGAGGAGCTGTGGTCCAGTCTCCTCCTGGCCGCTGAACAAAAATACTCTAAGCAGTTCTGGCAGCTGGTTAATGGCTCAACTAGTAGGTCCCCAAGGACTGTGGTCAGTAGTATTTCACCATCTACATGGGCTGAGCATTTTCGCCAGCTGTATAGTATTGAAGGAGATGGCCTTCTGGATCTGGTGAAGAACAATTTAGTGGAATTTCACCCATGGCCCCCTGTTACGGAGTCCAAGGTGGAATCCTTGGTGGATTCATTCAAAAACCATAAGGCCCCAGGGCCTGATCATGTCCATATTGAATTTATAATGGACCATAAAGATTGGTGGTTCCCACTGCTTGCGGCCTTATTTACAGCTATAGATAACTCAGGTAGGGTTCCAGCCTTGTGGGCTAAGGCGATGGTTGTCCCTGTATATAAAAAGGGCCCTAAAACTGAGCTGGGCAACTACCGCCCGATTAGTCTTTTATGTGTAGTAGGGAAAATATACGCCAAACTCTTGCTTACAAGACTCATGCAATGGATGAGGCAGGAGAAGATCATCCATGCAGAACAAGCAGGCTTCCAAAGAGGCCGCTCTACTATAGAGCAGTGCTATATTCTGCACCATTTAGTTAGTAAGTATAGGGCCCGGAGTCATTCTTTTTATGTGGCCTTTCTAGATCTAAAGGCCGCTTTTGACTTCTTGGATAGAGCTATACTCTGGGGAAAGCTCCAGAGATCCTCGGTAGATGGAAGACTTCTCTGGTTCATTCAATCCTTGCATGCTAATTCTTCTCTTGCAGTTAAGGTAGATGCATTGGGTCATGTCACCGGTCCTATAGATATCCAGCTTGGCGTTAGGCAGGGCTGTGTTTTGGCCCCAGCTCTTTTTAACTATTACATAAATGACGTTAATCCCATCATGGCGGATCCTAAATTTTTTCCACCTAGGATTTCCTCCAGAGCAGTTGGGTGCCTTTTCTACGCCGACGACATCACACTTTTATCCCAAACACGTATTGACCTTCTGAGACAACTGAAGGCCTTTGTGGCCTTTTGTAAGGCCAACAAGCTGTCCATTAATTACTGTAAGTCCAAGGTCTTAGTATTCACCAACAGGAGAAAGTCCCACAATTGGGAAATAGAGGGCACGTGATTCAGCAGGTGTCATCTTTTTGCTACTTGGGACATGTTACAGCCATAAATGTGTTTTCCATTGAAACCATTGGAAAACAAAAATGACAATTTGATATTTATGAAAACAAAAATGACATATTTAAATAACAGTGAGAAAAAAACAAAGAAGAAAAACCACAACATGGGCCCCTGGTGCACACGTCTACTGTCTGAGGGTTTAAAAAAAATAATCTTCACACTGCCTGCCAGCCTGGCCCCTGCCAGCTGCCGCATGGGCCCCCCTGGCAGTGTGGACAAATTGTGGACCGAAGTTGAACTTCAAGCCCCACCCCCTGGCACAGTGCACATCGAACTGGTNGGGAGGGGTTTATTTCTGCCCTTTTAAAATGTACTAAATGTATTTTATGAATTTTACAAATGTTATTGTTTATTTTTGTTATTGTTGTGAGCCGCCCCAAACTGCCATTGTGTGCAGGAGAGGGCGGGATATAAGTTTTTAGAAATAACTAACTAAATAAAATAAACTTCCACCGCATCGGCAAGCATCACAGACTGAAATTGATCCCATAAAATCATGGTGGAGCTTCCATAACCTCCAGTTCCCCTAGTGTAATAAGTGCGGTGTCGAAGTCATGGTGAATACGAGCAATTTTATCCACAAAATAAACCACAAACATGTCACAGCGAGCAATAGATGACTCCACTCCAAGGTTGAGGGAGCCCAGACTGACCAGCCCCCGCACCACCTGGAAAAGCACTGCTGGACGGGATTTTGTGGATGCTATGAGGGTAGCAAAAAACTACTTCTTTGCTGCCCGCATAGCAATGGCATAGGCTTCTAAATTGGCTTTATGCCGCAATCTGTCAGCTTCAGCATGCGAACAATGCCACCATCGCTCCAACCACTGCCCATCTCACTTCAGCAACCACAGTTCCTCAGAAAACCAAAGAGGTCTGCAGAGCTGTCGCATGGGCAGCAGACACCTAGAAGCCATTTTATCAATGGCCCCAGTCAGCAAGGTTTTCCGTAGCACAAGGAGGGCATAGATGAGACGGTCGTCAAGGTCAGAGGGTATCTCACCCAGAGCACTCCGGAACTGCTCCGGTTCCATC
The DNA here is from genome assembly GCA_003113815.1 of Sphenodon punctatus. Lineage (NCBI taxonomy): Eukaryota > Metazoa > Chordata > Lepidosauria > Sphenodontia > Sphenodontidae > Sphenodon > Sphenodon punctatus. The sequence continues at coordinate 9,246,802 of QEPC01001423.1, read as the reverse complement.
ATCCTCCGGTGGCAAACCATCCGAGTCAGTTCTGTACCTTTCCGGGGGCAGACATGCACCAGGAGCGAGACCTGGAGGAGGTCATGATCCTTCCATGACAAGGGCACAGCTGATATCTCCCGCACTAACGGAGCATCTGCCTCAAGGCCGATGAAAAACATAAGGTTTAAAGTATGTCCCCCCTGATGTGTCGGGGGGGACATACCCCTCTACCTCCCCCACCACTTCCCCTCATCAACAATACACTATAAAATCACTCAAATCCTCCCACCAATCAACATCACTCTGCAGCTGTCAGACATTCACCCCAGGCCCCCTCAGGCTCCACTAAGGGCCACGCCTAAGGTCCCTTTGGTGCGCGCCTGTGGCACACGCCTGCAGCACACACCTGCGGCACTACCAATGGGCACACCACTCTTCAGCACCTGTCAGGGCTGGAAACCCACCCCAAGGCCACCAGAGGAATACCCTCGTCCTGCCCCCCTCTTCCTCTGCCACCGGGAGGGTGGGAGAGTCACCAAACAGGAGCCAGGAGAGCCCAGTCCTACCTCCGACTCATCTCTGGGGGGTGGGGGCGATGATGATAAGGGGCGAGCCCCACCAGCTCCCAGCCACCGTAGCGCCAAGGAGCACCTGGTGAGTGCAGCAGCTGACAGGCACGCCACTCTTCAGCCACTGGGGGAAACCCCTGGCCCCACCTCCCTCTACCTGGGCCTCTGTATCCACTGGGGAGGGGCATCATGGGACCATGGCTGTGGCATGGCCCTGGTTTGTTGTTGTCTCTTTTTCTCCCCAGGGGGGTCGCAGGCAGCAGGAGGCAAAAATATGCCCCCATCCCTTTAACTGGCAATGTCGGGCAGGGGCTCCCACATCCCAGGCTAGTAGCTGAGGATATTGGAGGGGGGGGGCACAGTCCTACAGGAGCTAAGAGTCACGGGTGGGAGGAGAAGGCTCCCCTGCACTGGAAGAGCCCATCCTGATCCTGGGGACTCAGGAGCAGCTCACTAGTCCCAGGCTACTAGGACTCACCTCCTTGCAGGGTCCAACCACAGAGTCCAGGTATGGCCCCAGCACAGCGGTGGGATGTGTATGCCCACACATGTGGGGCTTTTGCACAGGGATATATGGATGAGGGCCTCTCAAAAGAGTTTGCCAGTGCACCAATAAGGGGTTTGAAACCAGATTCATTGTCCTATATCTATGTACGGTACTGGTAAAGTACAGTGAGACAAAAGCGTTTGTGTGTCTCATAGAATTATAGAATTTTAATGTTGGAAGGGATCTCAGGGTCATCTTGTCATATATAGATGACAAAATCATATATAGGACCCAAGAGGTTTAGGACTTTACAGGTCAACACCAGAGCCTTGAATTGTGCTTGTAGTCTATTGGAAGCCAATGTAGACTCTGAAGCTCCCAGTGGCCCACCTTATAGCACTGAATAATAAATTATTATGAAAGAGTTGAATAAGTGTGTTTGTTGACAGTTTTATGCAATAAGGACTCTGAGGGGAGTAAAGAGAGGAGGAAGAGGGACAGGGGAGTCTATCTTGATGGGGGTGGGGGTGGGCAAGTCCATTTCTTGTCCCTGGGCTCATTCCAACCTAGCTACGCCCATGGATGACTCTTCAGAAGCTACAGCTGGTGCAACCTGACGCAACTTGACGTTATAGGCACATCATTGGGTCCAGAAGCACCAGGCAGTGATCCTGGGTAACGAGAGGGATCCCAATCCCCTCCACATCACAGTGTCAGCCAACCATCATTACTTCAATCTTGTCTGGATTCAACTTCAATCAGCTCACCCTCATCCAATTCCCAATAGCTGCCAGGCATTGGGTAAGCACCAAAACTGAAAGACCTGGGTGGAGAGGAAAAAGAGAGGTAGAGCTCTCACCCAGCGACCTCAGATACACACTGAACAAAAGGGGAGACAAGATAGAACCCTGCGGAACACCACAGGGGAAGTCCTGAGGGGGTGACAAGCAATCTTCCATCACCACCCACTGGGAACTCCCTGACAGGAATGAACGGAACCACTCAAGAGCAGCTCCATGCACCCCTACCAAGAACCGCAGCCATACCAACAATGCCTCATGATCAACAGTATCAAAGGTCACTGAAAGGTCTAACAAGATCAACAGGGCACAGTTCCCTCTGTCAATCTACAGGTGTAGATCATCAACCTAGGCCACAAGCACAGTCTCTTTGTTATGCCCCGGATGAAAACTTGACTGAAATGGGTCCAGGAATCTGATAGCATTGAGATGAGCCTGAAGCTGCTGGGCAACCACCTGTTCAATAACCATTCCTAAAAATGAAGGTTAGAGACAAGGCGATAGCTGGCCAGGGAGTCAGCATCCAAAGATGGTTTCTTGAGCAGGGGATGCACCACTGCAGTTTTAAGGGTGTCTGACAACCTACCCTCCCAAAGGAAGGCA
>QEPC01001423.1:9212785-9232320 GCA_003113815.1 Sphenodon punctatus | reverse complement strand
TGTTGTACAGGCATATAAAATTGGGACCCTTTATAAAATATTTCTGATATTTGGAAGAGATGATCATGAAAGTGTAATATATAGCCCTGCCAAATTTCATGTACACTGGTTGGACTACAAAGATGTTATAGTCAGACATACATTTATATGTTAATTGCTTATACCACCAAGACCCTTTTTCCAATCCTTCTGAAATTTGGCAAAGATACTAAATATGGGAAGGGGTATAAACTGGACAAGTTTCACCTACATTAGATTGAGGCAAAGAAGTTACAGCTACAAATGTATATGTAGAATATTGCAAAATACAATAGTTCAACTGCTTCTAAAATCTGATTCCTTTATCTAATCGTTTTGAAATTTGGTACACATAATGCTTGGCACCCCAAATTTCAGTCACATAGCATAAAAAACAAAAATGTTACAGCCGATAATGTGTTTTCCATTGAAACCAATGGAAATTCAATTCCGAACTCACTGAACACATCCGAACCGAACGTTCGAATTCGAGTTTGGTTCGCATGTTTGGTTCGGTTGACTGAACTATTAGAGTTCGGTCCTAACTCCGAACTTCTGAACCGCGTTCTCCCATCCCTACTACACACACTTACAGACTTGTACAAGCACCTCCCAGTATCCCAAGTGCATAAGAGACAGAAGCTGACCTGCCTCTCATTCCACAGATTTGCTTGTCATTCCATCTTCTCCCCATTGTCCTTTCAAGTGAATTTCTTGGGAGAGAACCACGAAAGAGCTCCCTGATGCTTGAATATTGGTCTTTTTATGTGTCTCTCACCTGAAAGAAGGACTTTGACCACCCTGAAAGAGAGGCAGTGGGAAATTAGCACCCAAAGAAGAACAGGTATTGAATGACAACCTTGGGGATCAGGGGAAGTGCGCAACTTACCAGCATCGTGACAACTCCTGGCCTTGGGCCCTAGATCTACTATCTAGACCCTCCTTAGGCTGGTTAGGCCATATCTTCTAGCCTCTGAATAAGACCTGGACCCTGACTTGTCCCATACCTCTCAGCTTCCTATTTGGCTCGCAACTTGTGTAAGGAGCAGGAACCTGGATGGAACAATGTCATTCACTTCCTGCTCTAGCAAGCTGCACTGAAAGCCTTACTTGAGCCCCAAGCTGAAAGGGGGGTGGGGCAAAGAGTCTCTTCTGCCATGGCCATGCGCTTTCCGAGCATTGTGACATCACAATGCTCCTCAGGAGGCGAGGTCACATCAAAAAGGGAGCCAGAGGGGGGGAAAAGTATAGTGGTGCCTGTGGACAACCCAGGAAAATAGTGGGTGCCTCACCCAGAGTTAATGCATGAAAACCAAGAAATGACAGGTGAAACCTGGAGGGGGCAGTATCTCTAACCCTAATATTCTGTGCCAAGTCCCTGGTAGAGCCCCTGCTAGCCTGAATCCCCCTACAGGTCAGTGCCTTGAGTGACCCAGAAGAGGCTGTTTTTAGCTTAGGACCCATCTGTGGCAATCATTGAACTAGACAATCCCTGAGGTCCCTCAGAACCCTACAATTCTATGAGTCCATGCCCTCAATATGTCCCCATCGGGCTGCTGGTCTCACCCCTTCGCACACACAACCCTGGGACAGCTAACCCCATAATTAGAAGAAGCATTTACCAATCAGTGTGCAATGAGAGAGCATTTTTCTGGGTGCTGGTGCTTTCCAAATGAAAGCTGCTATTATTATCAAAGGAGTGGCTGCTGTCTGGGTCATTCCCCAATGGCTTCAGAGCATCAGATACAATTCCCCAGTGAGCAGCAAGGGGTGAAAACAGACATGACACTAACCACCCTTTAACCACCCTTGGTGGTTATTTATGCATGTGTCAGGGCTGTATTGGTGCCCTATGCAGCCCCCAGGTCCGTTTTTTTTAAAAATAAAATAATCCAGAGTGGTTGGGGGAAGTCCCCCCTTCCACCCACACAGCCTGGGAGGGGGGAGGGGTATTTAATTGATTTCAATGGGGACACTTCCCCATTGAAATCACAATGAAAAAGAACTGGTACCGGTAAACCGGTTTTACCGGTAAAACTGTATTTTAAAAAACCATTAACTGGTAAAACCAATACCCAGTTTTTTTAGTTTGGTCCCACCCCTACCTAACAGGAAACAAATGTACTAGGCATAGCAGGACCCAAGAGTGAAAACCTGAGCTGGAGCTAAGTGTAGGGGAGCTGCAGCAGAGGTAGGAGCCAGGCAGAGCTTTACCTCTAGACCAAGACAGGCTTAGAGTGTGTTGCCTGAGTCAGAAGGACTGTGAGTAAGAGCTAGAGGGTTTGCACCTTATTAAAGAGATTGTGGGAGCTGGATGGTTGTGCCTGGCTAAAGAGACTGGTTTTGGTGGAGAAGACTGTGAACCTAAAATAGAGACTGAGTGTGATAAGAATAAAGGACTGGAGAGATAATTCCCAGAGTGAGTCACTGTCTGGAACCCTAATCCTGTAAAGACTCATACCCCAGGAGCCCACCCCTACTGTAAGGTCAATCTCCCAGCTTTTAGAAGCCTGAGTGGGGTGAGTGTATTTCTCAGCCCCACACTCCCCTCACTGCCCATTGAGAGAAACTGGGGAGCCCAGAATCAGTTCTGGATCCACAGTAGGGCTGAAGTGAGATTTTGCCAAAATGGGAATTCCTGTCAAAATCCCAGTTCCCAATACTGGAGTCGATTGCATGCCCCGTGGATGCTACGTGGAGCTTTACACACATGCAGCCATGTACAAACTGTGCTGATCTCCATAGCGGGCACATTGTGCCCTATGGAAACTGCATGCATGCACGCGCACGAGATCCATGGGGCAAATCCCGAGAGGTAATTCCGACGCGATACCACATTCTCGGTATTCCCCTTATACTTCCTTGCCACTCATTGGCCGGCAAGACAGTCTTGTCTAAGATTTACTAATCTGCAATCTATCTGCAAATTGGTTAAATCAAAGGGAACAACATAGAACAACAATTCTGAATGGAGGTGCTGAAATAAAGGCTAAATGGCAGTGTGTGGAGGTTAAGGGATGAGCTATTCGCACAATGGTTGGCTTAGAAATATGAAAACAACAAACCTGGAAGAAAAATGGCACCCTCATCAATGCTGTAAGTAGTAAATGAACAGCACACTGTATGTGGTAAATGGTAAGTGGGGGAGCAATGGGGTGGGTCTGTATGTGCTCAGTGGAGAGCGTACACGCACTTCTGTAGGGTTGGGGAGGGTTTTAGACAGTGGCATATGGGTGTGCACTCATCCACCCAATGGCCACCCATGCTCCAGTCCCACACAGAATGGTCTTTTCTACCGATGCTTCATGAGGGGAGATGGGTGGAGGTGTGTGGGTTGTGGGAGTGCATGCCCACCCACTGCCACTTTGAAATGGGTGGTACCAGACATGTCCACTGGGTGGATTTGTGTGGTACCATCTCATCTAAAAGCCTATGAAGCACCATGATGGCATATCCATAAGGAGGGTGGTTACATTAGAAAGGGGTTTAACAGCCGCATTAACCCATCTATTTCTAACATGACTCCGCCCCCTGCAGAAAATTATGTCCGAGATAAGGTGCGTGACAGCCCCTTTACCCTGGCAACACCCCTTCTGCATGGAAGCCCGGAAAAAGGTCGTAACCTTAGTAGGAACTGAGAGGCACTGATAAAGGTGGGGCTGGGGAAGGAGTCTAGGACTGAGACAAGAGGACTGGTTTTCAGGTTAGGATTTTAGTGTGTAGGCAGAGCTGCAAGTGAAGTGCTTAGCTCTAGGGATGTGCGAACACTGGGGGTGGGGTTGGTGTTTGGCCCATTCGGGGTTCACTCCCCAAAACCATTCAGGTTTGGGATGTTTGGCCCGAACCTGTTCAGTTTCACTGAATCCATTCAGAGGGGTGGGGAGGGGACCTGGTTTTCCCTCCCCCCTCCCGGCTGTGTGGGTGGAAGGGGCGCCGGGGCTCACCTCCCCCCAGCATGGTAAAAAACTTTTTTTAAAAGCCAAACAAACCCCACCCCAGGGAACTCCTACCTGGTGGTTCCAGGGCTTTGGGTTCGGTGGCAGCAGCAGCAGCGGCGGTGGGTCCAGCTCCAGCGGTGCTCTGGAGCGCTTCAGGCCTCTTCTAGGCCTTCCAGGAACTGAAGGAGGGCTTCTGGCCCCTCCCTCAGTTCCCAGAAGGCCTAGAAGAGACCTGAAGCACCTCAGAGCACCACCAGACCTGCTTCCACCACTGGACCCAGGGCAGGAGCCCCGGCACCACCAGGTAGGTCAATCCCTGGTGGGGGGGTTGGGTTTTTTTTTAAAAAAATTTTACCAGGCTGGACGGGGGGGGGGGAGGTGATCCCCAGTGCCCCTTCCACCCACGCAGTCTGGAGGGGGGACATAAAACCAGGTTCCCCCCTGTCCCCCGCCCTCCGCCTGAACGGGTTTGAAACCCAAACTTTGTTCAGCCGGTTCGGGCAGGGGGCAGTTCGGGTTTGGGGTGTTCATGAATGGCTGGAATACCCCAGGTTCAGGCCAAACACCCAACCTCTGAACTCTGTTCGCACATCCCTACTTAGCTCTCCAATACTGGAGGCTGGTAGTCGTGGCTGTAAGTCAGCAATGAGGGCCATGGTGTTGTGCTGAGTCCCGAGTGAGCTACAATAGCTGCTAGGAACTCCAAGGCCGTCCCCTGTGTGCATCTGTCACGTCTGACTAAGGAACCGAGACAACTTTGCCGACAATACCTGCTGAATGGCATCAACCTGCTTCTGTGAAAAAGCAATTAGGCTCAAGCTTAAATTGATGTTTCCACTGAGGAGGAAGACAATGGGCCTCTTCCTCAAATAAAAATCCGTGAATGTCAAGGATTTTCCTGGCTGTCTTAGGCTTTTTCTGTTTGTGTTTGTTCAAAATATTTTCTTTGTTTTCACTGCAGAGGTAAAAGTAGGCCAGAGCCCTTTGTATTGCAAATTGTAGGCTGCCCTGAGTCTCTATGGGAAGGGCAGCATATAAACATAAAAAATGAATAAATAAATAAAATACAAAACTCAGAACCATGATCCAGTACTAGAACAGGAAAAAGAAGGTTGGGTAACTGGTTAACCCCTTCCTTTGATCCTAATACCCAGGGACCTGTGTTCATTGCATTTTCCCCATTGACACCAATGGAGAAAGCTCAGTGAACATGGGTCCCTGCTAGAAACCAGGCTGGATGGGGGGGGAGGTGATCCCCAGCGCCCCTTCCACCCACGCAGTGGAACAACACAGAAGCTGAAGATTAGAACATGAGAAGTGCTTAATTTGTTTTAAATATTTTTCTTTTTAAAAATTATGTGTCAGGATTAGAGCTGCAACTGGGCACATGAAGATTCAGGCCCCTCCAGCGAATCTGGGGTGCCTAAATTGACCCAGCCCTGTTTGGGCATCATTGATGCCAAAACAGGACCCAATGGCCTGCTTTAATGTGCCATCTGGCCTTTGAAAGTGACAGGCCTCAGATGGGAATGCTGCAGAGCCCAGCTCCACAGTGCTTCTGACCACAGCCTGTCACTTTCAAAGGCTGCTCCCCCCCCCCCACAGCGCCTCTTGCCAGAGAAGTGCTGTAGGGGGGAAAGTGGCCTTTGAAGGTGACAGGCCCCATCTGGGGCCACTGCGGAGCCCAGCTCTTCAGTGGTCCCAACCAGGGCCTACCCTGTCACTTTCAGAGGCCACTCCCACCACCACCACCTGAGAAGTGCTGGGATTGGCGGGGAGGGTGGTTAATGCTGACCTTTGAACCGACAAGCCCCGGCTGAGACCACTGTGGAGCCAGGGTCTGCAGCACTTCTGGCCGGGGCTTGGCCGTTTCTCTGGGCAATGTCTCTGGGTCACATTTTTGGGCATCGGGCAACCAATTGGTTGGCTGGAGTTTCTGAATAAACAGACACCCATTTTGAAGGATTATAATATGTGTGAATAAAAAAATCTACTATTGGGTTCAGCTCCAGCATTGGCTGGAGAGTGGCTTCCTTTAAACTGCTCTAAACTTCCTCTAAACTGAGCAGTAGCTGGGTTGATCTTGATTGACTGGCAATGGGCTCAATACCTGGATAGGTAGGGCACCAGTGGGAAAAGGTAGGGAACTTTTATTTATCGGGAGAAAGATTCAGGAACACCAGAACCAAAAGAGGATTCAGCGGGGGCGGGGGGTGTTCTGTGACTTCCCAGCTTCCATGGGGAGGAATTCTTCGCTCTCTCCAGGGGCCCAGGAGCAGGGCTGCCCTGCAGTGCTGCTGCTTTACCTTATGCCCAGCCCAACCACTCCCTATAGTGGGTTCTTTTTTATTATCCAAGTCACACACCTCTTGCTATTTCCACCCCTTGCCACACTCTAACCACTTCCTGTCCCTGCTTTTGATCCTGATCCTCCAGCCCTGTTCTTGCTGTTGTCCCTCCAGTCCTGCGTTGCCCTAAACCTTGCCTTCCTCGTGTTCTTGCCTTGCTTTTGTCCTGCATTCCCTTTAGGGGTGAGCATGTCATTTTCATTATTACAATAACAAAAATTGTCATTTTCATTATTATTATTGCAATAACAAAAACGTCAAATAATAATAATGAAAATAGAAATGAAACCATTGTTTTGTTTTTGAAATAAAGGGAAAAAACTGAAAGATGTATTTCTGGATATAACTTTTTTATTCTTATTTGATTCTAATGAATCTTGGGGAGGGCACCAACAGAGGGCACTATGTGTACCAACAGTTGAACAGATTAGATAAAGGGAACCGATTTTAGAAGCAATTGAATGTTGTGAATTTAAGAAAAGATCCATACACATTCATGGCTACAATGTCTTTATCTTCCATCCAATTTGCATGAAACCTATTCATATTATGTCCCTCCAAAATCTTAATACACCTGACAATTTTCAGAAAGATTGGATAAAGGGTTCTGATGGTATAAGACATTAACTTGAAAATACATTTCCAGCTGTAACATTTTTATATTCCATCCTGTTTACAAGACATTTGGCAGAAATGTATCACATACCTTCCCTGTCATCTCTGCCAAACTACAGGACAATTTGATAAAGGGACCCAATTTTATAAGCAACTGAAGTTGTCCCCTTGAAAACCATAATTCAGATAAATAACAGTACATGCAGTCAGAGGCAGGCACCTGGCATGGCAGGGGGAGATAGGCTGTAGGAGGAAGGATGTGGAGTAACCCAAAAGACTGAGACACATTCACTGGCCAATTACTGCATGCTTCCAGCTTTACAGGACCAATCAGTGGTGACTTTGAGGCGGGCATAGGGGGTGACCTTGAGGCGTGCATAGAAGGGACATAACTGGGACTTTGGGGATAGCATCTCAGAAATCAGAAGACATAGTTTACATATCCAGGATGGTCAATTATCATTACAATCACATCCTGCAGCACTGTGACAGAGGACATCAGAGAATCTCTATTGGCTCTTTCTTAAACAGATGCTTCCAACTTCCCAGTAACAAGTGGGGGAGAGGAGTTGGGGTGGTCACAGCACAGAATGAGGATATTTGGTTGACATTACTGCTGGCCAATTGGCATCACAAACAGATCTTATACCACAGTGACATGTCAGGGAATCCCTAGTATAGGCTCATTCTCTGCATATGCTGTGCAGGCTTATACAATTGAGACCCTTTATCACAGCCAGGTTCAAGGTTTTGGTATTGATCTATAAGGCCCTTCACGGTCTGGACCCCTCGTACCTCAGGGACCACCTCGCCCTCCGTGCCCCAGAGCGGCTCCTTCAGTTTGCCGGGGGTGCCTTGTTGGAGGTCCCCCATGTTAAGCGGGGGGCCACAATGGAGAGGGCATTCTCGGTGACTGTGTCGTGCCTCTGGAATTCCCTCCTGGAGGAAGCTCGCCTCGCCCCAATCCTTTTAACATTCCGGCGAATTTGCAAAACCTGGCTGTTCGCCCAGGCCTTTGGGGAGGAGGGGAGGGGGTTTTATCTCCTTCCACCATTATTTATTGTATTAATCATTTTAGTGCTACCCTGGTTTTAATTGTTGTAATTTTATTAGTGTTTTTAATATGTTTTATAATTGTATTTTTATATTTTATTGAGATTGTTAGCCGCCCCAAGCTGTTTTCAGGAGGGGCGGGATAGAAATTTGATAAAATAAAATAAGATAAAATAAAATAAATAAAAATAAAATAATCTTTCCAATATGTGGCATCAATGATCCTGCATGTTTTAAATAAAATCTTGTCAAATTTCATGTACACTGGTTGACAACAAAGATGTTAGTCAGATATACATTTATAACTTAATTGGTTACACCACCAGTACCCTTTATCCAATTTTTTTGAAAGTTGGCATAGATAGTAAACTTGTGGAGGGGTATACATTTGCCAAGTTTCATTTACATTATTTGGGAGGCAAAGACATTACAGCCAGGAATGTATAGTCAGATTTTTCCAAAATAACATAATTCAACTGCTTATAAAATTGGATTCCTTTATCTAATCTTTCTTAACTTTGGTACACATATTGCCTTCCATTGGAGGTACAATCCTTCCATGTCTCACCAAAAATAATGAAAAACAAAAATGTTACAGCTGAAAATGTGTTTTCCATTTAAAACAATGGAAAATGAAAATGAAACCAAAAACGAAAATGAATATTTGATATTTATGAAAACAAAAATTACAGATTTAAATAATGAAAACAAAAATGACATAGTCCCCTGGTGCACACCTCTAATTCCCATCTTGTCTGTCTTCTTTTCTGCCTTACCTCTAGAGGCGAAACTACTATATCGTTAATAACAAAAAATCCATACAGCTAATCAATTCACCAGTCAGTATTTGCAGATTTCCGTATTTAACCAATTAACCAAAATAGCAATTAATACCACTTTACCATTCCCACAAACCAACTTACTGCATAACCGTTTTTCTGCATTCTGTCATTTTTGGTTTACTTTTGGACCCAATAGCAAAGCTGCATCCATCAGATTAGAACCAGTTGTCCCTGAAACCGGGGTCCTCCAGGGGATAAACAGGAAAGGAATTGTGGGCAAACAAAATTAGTCAGTAACATTGAAACAGAGAGAAAAACAGCAGTGCGGTAACATGGTAAAAAATAGTGCAAATCAGTAACTGGTTAATATCAGTGAACGGATCAAATGATAAACCGATACCACTTTGTAACTGATCATTATTGGAACAGATAAGATACCATAAATGCAATGGTTACAGATTATCATCACCACACAGTTGACTGTTTCAGCTCTACCAGCCTCACCCTGCTTTCACTCTGGTCCTCCAAGCTTCAGCATGCCACTTCCCCCCAACTTCCTTTGTCTCCCTTCTCTTTCCCTGTTCCTGCCTCCCAGACTGGACCCAACCACACCTCCAACCGCATTGCTCACCCATAACTTGGATGCCCCATTCCTCAATATGGTTAAACTGCTCTCCTCCCAGCTCAGCTCTTCTGATTGTTGACATAGTAGGGTTTTCTAGCCATGGTGATGGATTGCCATTTGGTTTGATGTTCCTCTGGGCCTTGGGTCCTCCTGATCATGAACCTAGAGTTAGACCCTAACTCTGCTCAAACTTCAAAATCTGGAGATCAGGCTGTGACTCTGCTTTAGTACCCAACTCAGTCTGAAGTCTGGCTCATCCCCTTTCTTCAGTGTCCTTCACTGACGTGCCTCCTCACTGCACCGAGTGAATGAAAGTTCAGGCTGTTATAAAGACTGGAAAGAAGCATCGGGAGCACAGGACGGACAGGCCACTCTTCTGAAGTTCTGCTAGAAGTGTGCAGAAATGCAGGGAGTCATCCCTGCATCCGCCGCTCACACTGTTCTCTGTCCCTAATTAGGGCAGCTCCCTCTTGATGTTGGCAGGAGATGCTGCACAAAGAAAGGTCAGACTAAATATGACACCCAGGTGCAAATCAGGATGAATTGTTCCCAGTAATAACAGCAGCAGCATCCAAAAGAAGCCTGCCTCTGCATGGATTTCTCCTGCAGCATTGCAAGGCCTGGGAGATTGGACTGAAGAGCAGGCATGGAGCTGCAGGACATAGGCTCCATCATCAGCAGGGGCATGGTGCAAACCATAGGGTCAATGCCATGTGTTTTATGGTACTTCATGTGCCATGCTGTAACAGACCAGTATTCCTATTTATTACTCACAGGGTGTACATCAGGGGTGAAGAACCTCTCCGCCCCCCTCCACCCAGGGCTCAACTCCCCACTCCTACAGAGTATCCTGTGGGGAGACAGAGGAAATGTGACCCCTATATAAGTGACCCCCTAGGGAGAGGAAATAGCCACTAGCCCAGAAGCTCTCTGCAGTTTTCTAGTGGCTGGTGGGCTACCAGCATGCTGTGGAGAGTGGCAACCAGTCCAGATTGAATGCAGGTGCACTGGACCCCCCAGGGACCATTTAGCAGCCATCCACTGGCCACAAAAGGACTACGAGTGGGAGGTTTCCCACCCTGGCATACATCCACACTCCATCCGCAGCATGATGGAGTTCAAGCCCAGGAAGGCATGTTCTGGGTCACCTCACTTGGCCTCCTGTTTAGCACAAACCAGGGAATGCCCCCCAGGAGGTTCCTGAAGCCAGCCCAGGTAAGGGTCTAGCTGAGCCAAAGCAGATCTCTTAGAAAGAAATCTCTTTCAACTGGCTCTACAAGTTACATTAACGTCAGGCAAAATCTACCCCATGGTTGTCTGAGGCTTGAATACTGCTCTCTCTCTCTCTCTCTCTCTCTCTCGCCCTCCCGCCCTCCCTCCCTTCCAAAACAGAGACAGTGGGATTCAACACCAAAAGAGGGATTGCCCCTCCTAAATACTGTAAATAGGGACTGCTGGGAGGTATGTAGTACTAGTAGGGCTGCCACCTATGCACATTTTTAAAGGAAAACTTATGAAAAATACATGTTGCAGGGCCTGAATTAGCTCCTTAGATACCAGTGCAGGGCCTGAAACATGTATTTTTCATAAGTGTTCCGAAAAACTTTGCATAGGTGGCAACCCTAACTAGTGTCTGTGATACACTAGTGTCAGTCTGTGTTCTCTGCACTAAGAGGCCAGACTAAGGAAAGCCTTTGTAGATTACTGCCCTCCCCAACAGCCCTCTCCTCTCCTCTCTTCCCCACCCCACCCCGTGAAATGCTGGCTCTGCTCTCTGAACCACCCTCACAGTTCTGTTCAGCAATCTTGCCATCTTCCCTCCTGCCTTTCGCAGCAAAATAGTATTTGTGTAATTGAACATGGTCTCAAATGCAGAGCCTGAATGTATTTAGGTGGCACTGTTCCTCGAGTGAATCACACCAGATGTGTCATAAAGCCTTGGAAATAACATGTTAGGAAGAAACCTCTCAGCCGGTCTGCTTGCTTACTTAGAATATCCTTTGTGTGAATCTCAAGAAGAATGAAAGCCAAAGGTTAAGAGTATGAGTGAAGTTAAAAACAGAGTGGAGGCTGGACAGGAATGACCTTAAAATATGTGGGGCCCAGGATGGAAAAAAATGTGGGGACCCCCATGGCCCCACATCCTTTAACATTTGGCAGTCTGGTACCTGCTTATAAACAGAGTGTCATATATGTTTGTTGGGTTGTTGTTGTTTTTTTTTAAAAAAAGCCCAAAACACATCAGTACAATATGCAAGTGAAACTAAGGAAGCAGGCCCTGTGGGACCCTAAAGGCCATTGTGTTTGGGGCCCTGCTGAGGTGGAGCTCTGCCACTGCTGCTCTGGAGAGTCGGGGGAGTGACATGGAAGGCATCCTGTAGGGCCCCTGGAAGTGCAAAAGAGCACAGAGCCTGGGGTCATGCCACCCATGGCTCTAGCCTAAGGGCAGCCCTGAGGCTGCAGGCTTCTCACACACATGCACAGCTTGGGCAGGGTCTCTCAACCCCAAGCAATGCCACCCACCCCTGCTAGACCAGACCAGCTCTGCTAAGCATCTCAAGAGGCCCAACCAGCATCCGCCACATCCATGCATCCCTGGGTTTCAAAGACACAGGTTCCCAAACTATTTGCCTGCTTCACCCCATTAAATATGGTCTTGTGACCCCTAGACAACAGTGAGCACATGAAAGGTAGGGTTGAGAGGAAATCTACATTTGTAAATTCCCAGCATGCACATGAGCTGGGAGAGGAAGGATTGTGATAGGTCCAGCTGCTGCTGAAGCTAAAGTCAATACTATTAATAAGAGCTTGACACAGATAATTGGGGTCAGTGTGAGAGGGTTGGGGAGAATACCTGATGAGGGATGTCTGGGGTCAGCATGGTGAGGGGAAGCAGTGCTCTGATGAGGCCTGTGTAAGGACCAGAGGGTGAGGGCGGGGGCATCCAGGATACGGGTGGATGGCAAAGGTGAGGAACAGGGTCATGGCCAGAACAGGGAGTCAGTCCTGGGTATGGGTAGGGAAGGTCTGGTGGAGCAAGGCTGGAGAAAGCAGGAAGGGGACAAGGAGGAAGAGCAGGCTGCAAATGGGCAAGGCTGAGGGGAGCATGGTAGAGACAAGGCATGCAGGACAGGAACTGGAAGGGTTGTTCCACCCAGCTTTCTGCTGCCACCAACCAGGCTTATATCCTGGTTGGCAGCCAACCAGGAAGTTGGTCAGTGTGGCAGAGGCTGAAGGAGACAGATAAGAGGGGTTTGGCCAGGGCAGCAGGGAGAAGCAGCCCTTGGCCTGAAGCGAGGGAATGCAGTGGTGCTGCAGGCCCAGCCACGACTCCTTGAACCCCAGCCTGCAAGATGGTGCGGGTCCAACAGTGGTTTGACAGGGGGCATCTACAGCTGGTGTGGGTGTGGCCAGGGCAATATCCAAGGCTACTCCCCAAACTT
Organism: Sphenodon punctatus; assembly: GCA_003113815.1. Lineage (NCBI taxonomy): Eukaryota > Metazoa > Chordata > Lepidosauria > Sphenodontia > Sphenodontidae > Sphenodon > Sphenodon punctatus. Next base: position 9,219,498 of record QEPC01001423.1, on the reverse strand, counting down.
TCCCACCATTTCATAGGCACTTTATTCATATGTGCTCAGTGTCTCACTTCTCCAGTATGACCTGAGACCCATCAGTCAAGACACTTCTCCCAGATTTGCTCCTCACCTGCAGCTTTTCCTCAAGCACATGTTTATGGCTTCTGGCCATTTGCTGAATAACCAGGAGCAGGAACAGTTACTCATATAGAGCAGGTGCCATTTCCGAGCCAGTTACAGAAATGAACTGCAATGGGAGAAGGGGGGAAGCTGTTTGGTGTGAGGCTGCCTGGTGACAGGAAGCTGGTTCAGTAGCAATCTTTTTTTCCAGTCCAAATCCCAAGCACCAGTACAGCTGTCAGGACTGAGGGTGGACTGGTCAAGGGCTGAGTGGGGAGCTATGCCAAGTCATAGAACGGGAGTGTGGGCTAGTGAGGGTTGTGCCCCAGTTGGTAAAATTAGAGCACCACAGTTCAAAGGAGTCTTAGAATCCTTTCTTCAGGCCCTTTTATTGCCCACACATAAAACAGTCTATAAAATATATATATTTTTAAATAGAAGGCACTGCAGAACAAACCATTCTCCAGATAGAGCTCTGTCTTTGCCTGCCAGTCAGCCAGCCAGTCAGCCACCTCCATAATACCATACAGAAATTCAGCACCCTGGACAGCTCCAAGCATAGCTCAGCCTCAGGTCCCCCTTCCTCACTGGTCAGACCCAGACTGCTGTCCTTATAGCCCCAGAAAAGACTCCAGAGCAATGTGCAGAGTTAGACATCTTTAAAAGGGTCCTTGCACAACCCGTTACTGGGAATTAGAAAAGGAAATCTGGAACCAAGTCAGGTTTCAAAGTTGGGTGGACAAGCACTGGAGCAGGTCAGAAGATGGGAATCCAAGACTAAAAACCAGAGTTAAATCAGAGTCAAAAAGCCAACAGTCAGGAAGCCATGGCAGGGTCAAAGCCAAGGGTTTGAGCTTGGTAACCAGAGCCAAAATAGTAGTCAGGTTTCAGTAATCAATAGCCAAGACCAGAGCACACAGAGTCCCAAATGATTCCAGTCCCGGTAACCATTTTGTTGCACAGGCACTTCCTGTTTCCTCCATATATCAGACCTGTCAACCAATAGGGTGCAGACCTCACCAGCTGCCAGGGCTGTTAGTGTGGCCAGCTGCCAGGGCTGTTAGAATGGAATAGTGTATTTGTTTCAGTCTTTAACCATCCTTTTTCCAAGGGCACAGGGGAACATATATGTATATGTGTGGGTGTGTATATATAAAACTAAAACCCATAGAAACCATATACAATATATAAAATACCCATAAATTACCCCCCAAATCCTAACCCTGCCTGGCCAAATACTGCTAAGGAGGGTCTACAGAAAGCTCCCTTGGTAGAACAGAACTAGACCATCTACCTGAAGACTAAAGAGACTTTAATTGCTGCAAACTAATGGGTTAGAAAGGGAGGTGAGAGGGGAAGCAATTTGCAAGTCATCAGTGGCATGATGGGGTCAATGTCATGCCTCACCCTCCCGCGCTCAACTCACACGTGTGTGCAAACACCGCGCATGTCCACAGAGACCACACTGTGCTGAGCAGGACTCATCTGGGACCCGCTTGGGATTGCAGTCAATGAGTTGAATTATCCAGTCTTAAAGATCCAGAACAGTCAAGTAGTTTGCCCCAGGTTAGTTCTGAGCATCCTCTCCTATAGGAGAGATAAAGGAATCACTATTGTTCTCTCTGGCTCAATGTCTCTTCCTCTTTCAGGGAGAAGAAGATGGTTTTCCAACACCTGGGAGAAAATGATCAGTCTTTGGAATTTAAAAACTCCATTTGGAGCAATGTAGAGCTATGATTTTAAAGCATTTCTTTTAGGGGAAAAAATCTGCTGGCTATGGGTTCAAACCTGGCCCTTGTAATGGACTAATGTGATTAATTAAGTTTCTTTTTTAAAATAACAAAAAAAATCTGACCAGCCTCTCTGTTAGGTAATGGGATATTTGATAACACTTTCCCATGAGAAAATCCTCACAGCATCTCATCTGTCAAAGCGTCCACTCAGGAGAAATGGCTGGAGTGGGGGGAAAGCTATATTGTCAGAAGTAGAGCTGTGTAAACTATAAATCTCCCTGGGCATGGGGGTGTGGAAGCTGAGCAGTTAAGGGAAGTTCTGTGATAGAGCTTGGACATAATCACTGGCAGGACAAGGGTTTAAGTCTGGCTTAAGAGTGAGGTTGTTGTATGGAGATGCAAGCCCTTTAACTTTTTAAAATTACTTTTTTTTTAAAAAGTGTTTTTTTAGCCCAGCCTAATAGTTACGTACTAGAATATTCTAAGTTTGCCTGTGTATGCAGGTTTTATACAAATTATGTCCAACATTGTCACACATTTTTAGAGTCATTGTCCCTCATTTCAGAGTCCAGGGGTTGAGAGGTATGTCCATGAGGTCTTAGAAGTTAGAACACAGATCTGAGAGAGCCAATGAGCCAGTGTAACCAGTGGATAAGGTGTTTGACATGGGCTTGGGAGACGAGGGTTCAAATTACATCTTAGTCATGAACTCAGTGGGTGATTTTAGGCAAGTCGTGCTCTCTCAGCCTCAGTTCCCCAGCTGTAAAAATTGGCATAGTAATGACCTCCCTCACAGGGTTGCTGTAAGTAAGCAAGATAAGGATGGAAAAGTGCTTCGAACACTGGAAGTGCTATAGAGAATAATAATAATTCTGAGCCTTGGCCTAAGGTAGGAATACCCTAATAAGTTTTGTGAACAAGAGGAACAAATTGATCTTGGATCTGAACTGCTGGGTGCCATGTACTGCAGCTATTTAGTACCAAGTAGTATTGGCACATCGGTAGGTGGGGTTGCCATCTGGACCAACAGAGTAGGGTGCTTTTGGCCGATCCATCAGTTAGATAATCCCAAGCTTTCTGTAGCATGTGATAGATTTGTGAAGCTGCCTCAAACTGTTCCCATGACAGCTACAGGCCTCAAATCATCTGTTCCTGGGGTGGCACTAGCTTGGGGGTGGGGGGTGTCAGAAACTGGCAAAGGTAAGTGAGGCGCGCAATCTGTGGGACGGCTTCTCCAGCTCATCTTGCGTGCAGTCTGACAGAGCACCAGCAACTGCACTGTCTGCATTCCTGCCCACTCACGTTCTAGGAAGTAAGCTTTCCAGGAAGCAGTGATCAGTCTACAAGGTAAATGTACATTTGTATTAAACAGTGAACAGGCCGTGGGATAAGCTAACGTTCATTTAGACAACAGTCTTATAGATAGGGTTATCACCCCTCTGGGTTTGGCCCACCCACCCACCCCAATTTCCTTGGGTTATCCAGAGGAGAAACACAAAAAGGCTGAATTACTCAATTACGACTTTGCTTCAGTATCCACAAAAAAATAAAATGGTACCACGCTATTAATGTGAATGAAGAGGGAGGAAAAGTTGAAAGCCATGATAGAGAGAGAACTAGGGTACTTTCAGACATGACGCTAACCACCCTTTAACCACCCTTGGTGGTTATTTATGCATGTTGCAGGGCTGCATAGGGCACCAATACAGGCCGGCAACATGCATAAATAGCCACCAAGGGTGGTTAAAGGGTGGTTAATGTCATGTCTGAAAGTACCCCTAGTTAAAGCAGACATGGTTAATTTGAATGGATTTAAAATTAGCATATTTTGATGTAATATAACTAAGCTATTGAATGAACTAGTTGAAGAAATCTCAGCCAATAACAATTATTTTTAAGAACTCTTGGAAGAAAGAAGAGATTCCAGAACAGCAAACATAAAGTGGGTGAAAAGAAAACTCAGAATTATAGAACAAGTAGTCTGACATCAGTACATGGGAGGAGGTTATTAGAGCACATCATTATGAAATCAGTTTGTAAGCACCTTGAGAATACTGGGATCTAGCATAGATTGAAGAACAAATCATGCCAAACTAACTTTGTATCTTTCTTTGACAGGATAACTGATTTAGTGTACAAAGGGAATGTGGTTGATATAAGATAATGTGGTTGACATAATATATCTCAGGTTTAGTAAGAATCTGACACTGTTCCATATGACATTTACACAAGATATTTTCTCACTCTATTCAGCATTGGTTAGAATCCAGCTGGAATATTGTGTCTAGTGTTGGGCAGCTCATTTTAAGAACATTGACAAGCTGGAGCAGCTTCAAAGGAGGGCAACAAAAATGATAAAGGATCTGGAATGCAAGCCTTATGAGGAAAGGCTGAAGGACCTGGATAGACATAGTCTAGTAAAGAGGAGATTAAGAAGAGACATGATAGTGGTCTTCAGATATCTAATGGGCTGCTACCAAGAAGAAGAAGATGACAGGGAACTGTTCTTAATCACTACATAGGATAGGTAGAAATAATGGGTGCAAATTACAGGAAGGTAGATTTCATTAGATATCAGGAAAAACGTACAAACCATAAGAATTGTTCAGCAATGGAACAAGTTGCCTAGGGTATAAGGAGCTGCCTAACTAAGTCAGACCAATAGTCCATCTTAGCCCAGTATTGTCACAACCTGACCCAGCAGCAGGGTTTAAAATCCTTCTCTAGGATCTGTGGCAGAGGCCTCACCTAGGTGTGCTACCAGAGATCCTGAATGGGAGATGCCAGATTGAACTTGGGACTTTTTACATGCAAAGCATGTACTCTACCACCTGAGCCACAGGCCACCCTGAAGATCATACCCTAGGAAGGTCACAGCCTCTCCATAGTTGGACATTTTCTTCTTGTTGTTTTTGTTGTCTAGACAACCATCTGTTGGGGATGTTATAGTTGTAGTCATCCTGCAGCCAAGCAGTGAGCTGGTCTAGCTGACCTTCCAACTCTGACACTCTATGAAGTAAGCTAGTGAAATGTACTCATAAAGCAAGCACACAATTGGCTAAGAAATAGGGATGGGTGAACGCGTCCAGAACTCAGCCTGTTCAGATGACCAAACCGAACTTCCGAACCGAACGCTCGAACTTCCAAACAGTTTGGAAAAGTTCGGATGAGTTCAGATGAGTTTGGGAGCGGGAAAAATGTGACTTTGGGTGGGGAAAACATGACTGGAAGGGGGAGGCAGCTGAGGAGCAGACTTCCTGGCACCAGGGGTGGACACCAGGGGTGGTTTCAGGGCCAAAAATACCAATACCGAAAAAATATCGGTTTCGGTACCGATAGCACTTTTTTGAATGTTCGGCCGAGTTCGGACAAAGTGAACTCCGCCGAACCAAACAGCCAAACCCAAACTAGGGTTTCAAACTGAACGTCCAAACAGCATTCTGTTCACCCATCCCTATTAAGAAACCACAGCCAAAGAGTATATTCATTAATACAATATCAAACCAGGTATCAAACGTTTCCATTAATGAGCTGGACAAAGGTCTCACACCTTTGTGTCCCAATCATCTTGGCAGGTGACACAAAAGTGGGAGAGATTTCAAATATATTGGAGAGTTCAAATGGGTAACAAATTGTGTACCCACAGGTAATATCCACCATTTGGAGTAGCCCATGCGTTATCCAATGGGTATCGACATACTGAGATGGATAACCAACTACATGTCATACCAGGCATTACCATTACCAGGTAACCAGCTTTACTGACCCAGTCCAACTTAACTGCTACCAATTTAACAACTTCATGAATGTCCATGCTTCATCATTTTTTAAGTCAACCACACATACCACAAGAAGGAAGGCGGAGGGGCTCACTGGATGGCTTTTTCATTTTGGACAGGAGACACACAAAATGGATGGGGAAATGGTCACTTGGTAAGAGTAGTGGTAGGGGTGAAACAGATCCAACCATCCATCCACACACACAGAGTAGGGCTGATGCGGCAGCAGCTGTTACCGCACCATGATTCCATTCCTAAACCTCAGCATTCCACGTTGTGCCTCGCAGAATTCCACGTGGTACCCCGCGATTCTGCGATTCTTCCGCTACAAGAATTCGCAGATGCGGTATGTATGTGTTTCACCAATTTGCTGATTGTTACCATTGTCGTATAAAATCAGCGGTCTTTTCCCGCATTCCACCAATTTAATATATGAGACACAGTCATGAGCGCTTATCGCGGTTCCGCGAAGGGAGTATGACTATTTTGTGCAGCCACTGCTGGGCTGTGCTGCCTGTCACGCTGACTGCTGCTGGTGCTGTGCTGTCTGTGTGTCTCTCTGTACTGCAGTAACTGCTCGTTCTTCTCAATACATACATGCATGTACAACATGTTCTTGTTGGGAGTTGAAGGAACGGTGTTTTTATTATAATGCAAATTGATCTTTTACGTAAAGATCTCCAAAGAAAAGTTTTTTGTCCAAAATTCATGTTTGGAGTTTAAAGTGACCTGTGTATTTGCTCATTGAGTCATTTTTTACATCATAGGACCGGCTCTGAAAGTTGAAGGAATGAAGTGTGAAACTGTGTGAAGTCAATGCAGAATTGTTTCTTATAATCCTCATTCCGCAATTCCTCAGTCTAGAAGAATTGAGCTGAGCTACAGAACTCGGTTGTTGCCATAGTTGTTAATGTTGCTGCTTGCCATACAATTTGTAGCTGTTATTCAGCTTGTTCAAATCCCCACTGTTACATGTAACTTTTTTTTTTTACTTTTAGATTAGTGTTATTGTTTGTTTTGGTAATAATATAATTATTGCTGTGCTTTGCTGCCATACTTTGTAATATAAATAATTTAAAAATGTTTATTTATTACATTAACCCAA
>QEPC01001423.1:9192480-9207002 GCA_003113815.1 Sphenodon punctatus | reverse complement strand
GAATAAGTCAATAAGGAATTTTTAATGGACAAAATATACACACGTAAATGTTAGATAACTCATTGTGTTACATCAATAATGAGTTTGGAGAAAACCAATCACAGTACATTGGCTACTATAGCAGACCTAAGGTTATCATAGAACACTGACATGCCAGATTGTGAAAGGTGTACGCCGTCAAGCAAAAACATATCAGTACAGGCGGCTATAATGTTCCTGTGCCAGACAGAAACCATACCAATATCCTTAAGGAAAGCACCAACACACTTATTTACATTTCTGACAGATTTATTAATAGCATGCATATTTGTGCTATATCGGTTAGAAATGCGAATGATCATGTCCGAGAAGACAAGCTTACAACCAGGAAAAAGAAGGTTTATTGCCTTTAAATCTTTTTTCATTTCCTCCAGAAGCTCACCCCCTTTGAGCATGCCAATATCATTACCACCAGAGTGGATTACGATGCACGAAGGCAGGTCAGAAAGGGATGAAATTAATTGCCTTTCCTTCTTTAAAGACGGCAATACATTGGACCATCGCATCCCACCCCTTCTGATCCATCTCACGCTAACATTGCGTAAATTAAAATTGATGTCCGCATGTTCTGTGCTGCAGAATTGCTTGAGTCTTGTTATGTACGAATCTCCAGTGATCCAAATGTTCTGCATCATGACTTAATAGAACACAGTCACAGCACCAAGCAATTACTTATCAGTAGGTTGTCGTTTTAAAAATGTATTTCAGAATTGTCTGAAATGAACTTACCTAAAGTCTGTGGCGGAGGAAAAGATGTGTTTTTTCCTGCAGGCCGTCTGCAGAATGTATCGGGGAGGCGATCTGCACAGTAAATGGAAAATGAGGATGTTAGCGCATGTGTATTATTTTTAGTTTACATATTTTTTAAATATTTATTTTCTCTAAAAATGATTTAATTTTTTTCATCTGTTTTTTGGTATAAGTACAAAAAATAATAATAAAAAATACAACTGTAGTTGTATTATTGTATATTGTATTGTATATAGTGTAGTTGTACAATAATGAAAAAACATTAAAATAACCAAAGTTTTTGCAGGGACTCTAAAGGTTGTGAGAATGGGAATAGTGGCAGTTGCAGAACATAAGGTTGCTACCTTGTAAAAAATGTTCTTCAGCTGGCTCTGAACATTGCCACAATGCAGTTCAAACTAAAGTACTGTTTGTAGATGAACGGCAAGGTTCATTCAATTGTTTCATTATCATGCCTGGCTATACAGACTGGGTAAATAGACACGACCGAAATAGACACGGCCAGGGGATAGCGGCTGCCGGGAGAGTCACCCAGGGAGAGCCTGGAGGAGGGGGGGCATATAGCCAGTAGCCGCGGAAGGCTCAGAAGCTGCCGGCGAGCCTGGAGCAGGGACTCGGGGTCGGGGAATCATACAGGGAAATTGAGACTGGGGGGGCAGGGGAAGTGCTGCCGGTAGAGGGGCTGCAGGGACCCCAAGTCCCAACTCCCTGCTCCCATCTCCCCAGCGGCCTCTGCGGCTACCGACTATGCCCCCACTCCCTCCTCCAGCCTCTCTATGGGGTGACTCTCCCGGCGCCCCCCCCCAGGCCATGTCTATTTCTCCATGGACTTCCCCGACCCTCCCTGAGTCCATGATCCAGGCTCGCTGGTGACTTCTGCGGATTCCGCAGCTACCAGCTATGCAGAGACTCGGGTCAGGGAATCACACGGGGAAATAGACATGACTGGGGGGGAGGGGCTGCCAGGAGAGTCACCTAGGGAGAGCCTAGAGGAGGGGGGGCATAGCCGGTAGACGCGGAAGGCTCAGAAGCCGGAAGCGAGCCTGGAGCAGGGACTCAGGGTCGGGGAAGCACACGGGGAAATTGAGATGGCTGGGGGGGAGGTGCTGCCGGTAGAGGGGCTGCAGGGACCCCAAGTTTTCCATGGCTAACAGCTATGACCCCCCCCTCCACCAGGGTCTCCCTGAGTGACTCTCCCGGCAGCCCCTCCCCCCCAGCCATGTCTATTTCCCCATGTGCTTCCCCCCGACCCTCCCCGAGTCCATGCTCCAGGCTCGCTGGAGGCTTCTGCGGCTACTGGCTAGCCTCCCCCTCCTCCGGCCTCTCTATGGGGTGACTCTCCCGGGCCCCCCCCGGCCATGTCTATTTCCCCATGGGTTTCCCCGAGTCCCAACCTTCCCCGAGTCCATGCTCCAGGCTCGCCGGCAGCTTCTGCGGATTCCGCGGCTACCACCGGCTATGCCTGGCTATGCAGAGAGCACTAACAATAGCAACCACAAACAATATCAACACAACACAAACCTAGCGATAAACATAAAAGGCTCACAGCAATAAAGAACATATGTGTACATTTATTACAAAAAAGGATAATGGAAAATGTAAAGTGCAGCTGTACCAAAATTACTTTAGCTGCTTTAGCACTAAATTAGCTGTTAAATAAAGCACAGTTTAGAAGAATCAGAATAAAAGTTCAAGCACTTTCACAAAAACCTTCTTAAGTTATCCAAAATTGATGGTATTTTATGAATTAGGAGGAAGGGATAGGATTCTCTCTCCTCGAGTCGCTATGCGGTGCTTTGTTGCGGAGTGCGGAAGATCAGAGTGTGTTAACAAACACAGACACTGGCGGCACGGCTCCAACAGTCACTCACTCTCACTGCGACTGGGGATCAAGAGGGAGAAACAAGCTACAAACACACCTATTTATACTTAATGGTGAAGGCGGGCCATGTCTTTCTGGGAAAGGCCTAGTCAATGAAATGAAAAAGCCATAGAGACAATGAAATTGTCCAATGAAATCCGATGGTTGATCATGCCACCGGGTCTCGCAATACCTTGTATTCAGGGTGGCGGAAACATGATACAATGATCAGATAATCACAAAGATTCCACGGCAGACGGAAAGAGGAGTTGGTGCCGCTTCTTACTGGAATCCACAAAAGTTACAGTTCCGCCCACCAGTTCCGATGCCGCGCACCATTAGCAGCAAACCGCCACCACAGCCGTCGGAAAGCAGCCTCTGCCGAACCGTGCCACGATGTGCAGAATAGGGGTTTCCGTCGGTAACAGCTGCAGCGACAGCATGCCACTACAGCCCTAACACAGAGCTTATCCGCAGTTTTGAAACAGGTTGTGGTGCTCCTTCATATATTTTACACCACTCTGGATCTCTCTGCAGTCCATCCAACTACGGTCTGATCCAGTGCAGCACCATTTTGCACATACACAGGAAACAAAATACCTTATTGTTCAGGCTCAATAAACTATTTTGTTTACTGCTCATGAAAAAATGATGCTACTCTGGCTTGCTCACCACAGTGTGCCACCATCTTATTCATGTACATGAAATACAACACTTTGTGCACATGCGCAAAATGTATTTTGTTTCCTGAAGAGGCGCAAAATGGTGCAGGCAGCCTCTCCAGATGTCTGAGAAAATGGGGACCAGATTGTGGCCAGTCCATGTTTTTCTGGATCTTGATTAAACTGGGCAGATTCGCTGAAAATGGAATCCACTTGGAAACTTTGTTTTAGCTGTAGGTAAGAGTAATCAGTAATGTGGGTAATTTCCTGGGCACTAAGTGGGCAACGTTTAGTGCCAATTCACCTGACATAGTTCAAGTAGCAGTTTTGATGGGCACATGCCCATTTTTGCAGGTCCTCATTTCAGTTCTAGTCCTGTTCACACTTCACATGCCTTGTCCTTTCTTCCACAGTGCCCACCACTCCTTCTGGGATGAAGAGAGGCTGAGGGTGGGAGCAGAGAGGACAGTGGGTGATTTCAGACGTTACGACCGGGCGCTTTCACCATGGGCTGTGGGGTGGTTTGGACCACGGCTGAGGGTGAAGGGGCGCGCCAACAGACGTACACTCCATTGCCCCCAGCCGTGGTCCAAACCACCCCACGGCCCATGGTGAAAGCGCCCAGTCATATCGTCTAAAGAGGCACACGCCCTGGAGGGGGCGGGGCCACATGGCACAGCATGCTGCCGCACGGCCCCATCCCCTGCATTCCCCGGCGGCCCTCCCCTCTTCAGATGGGTGGCAGCAGTGGCCAATCCATCCGCTGCTGCAACCATGGGTGGGGGTGACTCCCATTGATTGCGGTGAATGGTAAGTAACCAGATGTTACTTTCCGTTCACCATGGCCGTGGTGGCCTTTCACCACACTTCTCGGCCTCCTTGCCTCCGGAGGTCCAGAAGTGTGGTGAATGCAAACACGGGCCGCGTTTGACTGTGGTGAACATCTGGCAGCGAGCCAACAGACGTGCACCACAGTCAAACATGGCCCATGTTTGACTGTGGTTCAGCTGGGGTGAATGTCAGATGCGTATCATCTGAAATCACATAGTGTGTTCTCAGGAGTTGGGGGCAAAGCTGGGAGGAGGAGGGAGACTCAGGCCCTAGGATATGATTTCTACCTTCCCTGAAGCTTTGACCCCCAAAAGGGGTGGGACCACACCAAAAGAGGGGACAGGCTCACATCAGAAAGATGTTGGAAGAGCCTCTTCATCCCGCTCCTTTCTGACAAGTGCCCCTGGATAATCCAGGGAAAGCAGGGCTTCACCAGAGCCTGGATACAATGCATGAAAACCAGGAGACTCCGTGTTAAACCCAGAGGGGTGATAACCCTTCTCTAGGACTCCCCTTCTTGGTTGTGCCCCTCACACAGGCCATGAGGGGGTCCCAGTGATGCCACACTTCCAATTAATCCAGGGATTCAGTATTTTTCTGGATTGGTGGCTAAGACTCTAGGACCAGATTCAAACCCCATTGAAGCTAGTGGACAGACTCCCATTGTCTCCGACAACAGGGATTGCTTTCTTCAATGAAGACACAGCTGTGTCGCTTCTGTGAGCCAAGCGCTCTGAAAGCACAGCTGGTCAGTCATTTACTGATTGCCAGCCTGTATTCTGCACAGTTAATGAACTGGCTGCTTGGACATGCTTTGTAGTCCCATGGGCAATTATCTGAGCCGGTGGCACTGCAGACTCAATTTGGTTAGCAATAAAGTATAGCTTTCTGTTAAGTTAGTTCTGGTCCGAGCTCTAATTGCTCACAGAGGCATGATGTAGCTGTTTTCTCCAGGGTCCAATGTGGAGTCATCTTAACCACAAAGCTTGCGTGGGCTCCTCCATGTCCTGTACTTGCTGCTGAACTGTGTATCATTCCAACACCACATTTACTGGGGGGAGGAGGAGGAGGGAGGTCTGCAAAGTGTGGCATCCCAGAAGTAGAACCCCAGAGCTGTTCTATGAAGCTGTGGGGTTCTGAAATAAGGGTGTTCATTATGCTCAATGGAGCTGTTGGGCTCTGAAATAAGGGATGTGTCAATTATGTTTTATGAGGCTACAGAGTTTTGAACAAAGAGACGTTCATTATGTACTTTTGAGCTGTGGGACTCTAAAAGAAGGCATATTCCCTAAAATAAGGAACATCTAGCAACCCTAGTCAGCTAAGAGTTTTGCCAGGGAATTTAGCATGAGAAGGACTGGTCCCCAGTGGCGTCCATAAGATCTGAGCTCAAGCATACCTGAGCTTAATATCATGGCACCTGCCTTCGACCTTGTAACTTGTAATGGGCTGGATCATTACTAAGTAAAACAGCTTTCCTGAAGGGGCTGGCTATTACATGTGACTTCTAATTAAAAATAAATGAATGACAAAGGCAACAGCTGCTGCTCATTGAGCTGGAGAACCTATTGGATTTGATTAATTACAGTGGAACCTTGTTATAACATGCACCATTATATCATGGCTTCGCTTATAACGTTATCACAATAGCGCCCAATGCATTTTATTTTTCTTGGGGTGGCGGGGAGGTTTTACACACAACACAATGTGTGACTCATCAAAGCACACAAAAATGATAGATTTTTCATTTTTCATTATAGCACAGACCTTGTTATAACACGGTTGCAACCATGGCTCCCAAAGTCTACTGTGGGTAGAATCTAAATGAATAAAACAGAGTAATGTCCATTGAAAATACACCAAAGGTACATTTCCAGGCTTTACCTTCTGGTGAAGGGCATGATTTTAACATACATAAGATTTTGTGTAAAACACAGGGTAGCCTATGTACATAAGTATTTTTAAGTGGCTTCCCTAACACGTATCAAAACCATATCTATTATAACATGTTTGGGTTATCCACCATGAAGATAAGGCTAGGCTAACACAAAGGAAACTAAGTAGGTGCCCAGGTTCCAAAGTTTTGAGGGAGCCCAAAAAAGAGTTCACACCGAGGCCTCTGGTGGCATCTCAAAGAGCCACACCCTCAGTGAAGCCCATATTGAGATAGGACTACAACTCCCAGAAGCATCTTCAAAGCAGGGCTACCAGTGTCAGCCTCTGATTGGCTGAGTTTATCTAGAGGAATGGACTAGGCATATGTGCTATGGGTGGCATGGGATAGAATCCATTGCCAGGTGACTCAGGGGTTCAGTTGCCTGTAAGGTTATCAACTCCCTCTGAGCTTTCACATGGAGGGAGCAGGGATAGTGCAAAATGGTTGCCAGTCCACATCACTTTTTGTCATAATACTTCCCTTTATAAGCACAATGATGCTACAGAGGTGGCGCCACATTGGAAAGGGGTTGAGAAAATCCCCATGGCCTGCCCCCTTTTTGATGTGGTTACCCCAAAGACTCTGGATCAAAACAAGAGCCTCTGGGCGTAAGTCAGAAGACAAGTGCCTCCATGCATTTTACCCACCAATCACTCATCCATCATGCATGTTGCATGACTGCATTGTGTGCCAATGCAGCCCTGCAACATGCATGATGAGTGGCTATTGGGTGGGGAGGTGTTTGTCTAAAAAAACCCAGAGAGGTAGCAACCCTAGTTGCTTGTTGGCATCAGTCCCTCAACTCCTTCCATCCCCCAACCCCCCCACACATACACACGCATGCCAATGCCAAGTGATGGGTTAAGCCATCCCTGCCTGGAGATGAGTGTCTGCAATGGTTAATAGGCTCCGCCGCTGTAAACACTTCGCGCGCTAGCAGTCGCTGCAGAGAGAAAAGCTCCCACAAGTGCCAGGGCCCAGATGTTTCCAGCTCCCCCTTATTCAGTCTCTCCACTTCAAAGGCATAGCGGGGGCAGCACTGAGGAGAGTCCAATTGAGGGGGAGGGCTTTGTCATTTTGAAGTTTTTGCAAGTGAATGAGAAGCAGATGCTGTAAATGAAACGTGCCTCAAATCGCCAGATTGCAGCACAAAGCAGGCGACTGAAGTACCTGTCCTCTCTTCAGGCCTTTCTTCTCCGGCTTTTCTTTCCAAGCGTCATTTATTCTCAGAAAACACAACGTGCTCTCTCTCTCTGAGGACATGCCAGTGACATGGCAGAGAGGCTAGCATGTCTGCTCACAGGTGGGAGGCTCCCCATACCAGGCTGAGGCAAGGGGCCCTGAGGTAACAATAGTATAGCACTAGGTGCTATGCTTTAGAGCAAGGGTGTCCAGCTAGGAGCCCATGGGCCAAATCCAATCCACAATAGGATTCCATCTGACACACATACTTAAAACCCAATTTTAAAAAAACAAACCCAGTATTTTCTAAATAAAATGTAAATTCCCAAAATGATGACATGTAATAACAACTCCAACTCTGTACATTTCACTCACACAGCTCCTGTTGATGAATGTGAACAAGGTTTGGCTATCCCACACTACAGAAATAATGTATCCTGGCTGCACGATAAGAGATTTGTGTGCAATCCAGCCTTCCAGCAAGTTGTTGTGAGGCAATCTGGCACAACATGGCCAAGAAGTTGGATAGCTCTGATTAAGAGCACGAGTGTCACAATAGCTCAGGTATTGGGGGAAACTATCACCTCTCTGATTTCAGAGTTGAGGGAACCTACCCTCCTCAAATTTAGGGTCTTGGCTGTGTGAGGCATGGGGAGAGCAGTTCATTGCATTGGGGTACTGCCTCCATCCCCTTCCCTGATGTCCGGAGTGGTGGTCTCTACTGCTCCAACCCCAGTAATCAAGCATGAAGGTCTTTACCCCCTACCTCCATCCCAGAAAGAGGAGGGCTCAGTGGTGGGGGCATGGTGAGTCAGTGGGGGAGAATGGGGTAGGGCTCCCCAGAAGGAGTGTGACTATAGTAAGGTGCAGCAGGTGCAGTTGCACCAGGTCCCACTAGCCTGGAAGGGTTGGCATAATGCATGAAGAATTTGTATGCATCTCATGTGGGGGAAGGACAAGGGAGCCCTTCTACACCAGGGCCCAATCCAATCTAGCTATGCCTTTGCTCCCCAGAATTCTAGGTGCCCTCTTCCCCAAGCTGGGGCCCTTGAGCACCTATTAGTGACTGAGTTTGAAGGCTGAAGTTCGCCTTTATCGATTGTTAGTGTAAGGGACACAGGCAGGTCATTACTGTAGTCCCTGTTTGGCTGCTGTAGCAGGGTCACAGGGCCAAATTTGTAATGACCTCCATACAGGACAAATCCCAAGCATGACTATCATTGCAGTTTCCTTTCCTGACCTCCAGCTTGACTCTTTTTTCTTTAAGTTACAACTCCAGGTATTCAGAACATCAAAACCTATTGTATACAAACCCCTGAATTCCAGTGTGAAAAGTTTAGTATCGGAGAGAGAGAGTGTGAGAGAGTGTGTGAGTGAGTGACAGGGACGCACCTTATTTGCTAGGTCAACAAATGCTTTGTGCACAAAAAAACACCTCTGAAACTACAATTGACAGTGTTCTTAAACAACCTTTGTCTACGCCAAACAATGCCCCTTTTCAGCATAAGAAATTATACATCATCACCACATTCTATTCCTTCTGAGGCCACATTATCTCTAACATGGAGGTAGAGCTAAAGCAAATATCAATTGAAGCAGATTTAAACCATAATATGACTTTTGTTTTGTTTCCCAAAACGAATACTAGTTTCTGATAGAGATGAAATGAAAATTTGAAAAAATGAGCAAACCCATCACACTAAGTTTACCTGTGCCAAGAATGGCAATGCGGATAACAACCTCTACCCATTTTTGTTCCCTTGGGTATCCATTTTGTCTATTTGGGGTTGGTTTTCTTCATGGGGGGGTGTGTGGTTTAGTTAATAATAACAAATTAATAAGTTGTTTTTTGTTATTAATAATAATTATTAATTTTATTTATATAGCACCCCCCTGCCTTACATGGTACTCAAAGCGCTTCACATTATGTAAGTATAAAATATAAAAAATATAAAACAATTTAAAACAATGATAAAAGACTTTAAAATAGGGGAAGGAAAAAGGGAGGAGAGAATACATTGAGGGAACTGGCAGTGGATTCTAAAAACAACTAGAAAATAAATATGTTTTCAGGTGCTTTTTAATTGGAAAAAGTGAGGGACTAAGATGAATATCCAGAAGGAGTGAGTTCCACGCTGAGGGCCACAGCAAAAGCGCAATCACCTGCCAACTTAAGATGCAATAGTGGAACCCCCAAACAGTGGGTGGTTCCTGAGTGCAGATACCCATTGTTGTAAGACTCCAGAAGTAGGTCTTGAATATAGCAAGGGCCTAAACTATTCAGGGCCCTAAAAAATAGCAGCAAAATCTTAAACTCAATCCGTCACTCTACAGGCAGCCAATGCAGAGAATGCAGGGCGGGTGTAATATGATCACAGCTGCCCAAACCAGTAAGCAGCTGCGCCACCATGTTCTGAGCAAGCTGCAAGTGACGGATAAGCCCTACCAGTAGCCCGTAGAAGAGGGAATTACAAAAATCAAGCCTCGTAGGTTATTCGCCCCATCACGGAAACAACCCTAGGGTTCCCCGCCGGGATCACTTCGGCACAGCCAACAGATGTGCCGGGGGATCCCAGCAGGGAATCAGGGAGGGGGCAGGGCCGTGAAACATGCGGCCGCAAGCCCCCACTCCCCTCCACGCTCCCCCACCGCCCGCCCTATGGGGAGATGGGCGGGCACCGTGGCCAATGCAGCCGCAGCGCTCGCTCAAAATGACCACGCCCTGGAATCCCTTAGTCTTCCCTGGATTGAGCATGAGGTAGCTCTGACGCATCCAGGTGGATATATCTTTCAAGCATTCCACCAAGGCAGAGGCCACGTTGACAGGACTCATGGGGCAAGAGATTAAGCTTCACCCCCTCATGCACTTACACTCACAAATATACCTCTCAATATTCCATATGCATAAAGATGCACAGAACCTCTCCTCCTTCCCATTCCTCTTAGTAACTTGCCATTCCACCATCTCCCCATTGTCCTCTCAATTGTTTTTCCAGAGAGGCAACCAGGTAAAAGGTGCCTCAGACCTGAAAGAGGGTCTATGAACCATAAAAGAAAGACAGAGGGATTTTGCACCAAAGAGGAACTCTTCCTCCTAAATAGGGACAGTTAGAAAGTATGCTTGAAGAGGAGAACAAGGAGTTTGTGCTGGATGTGATGTGAGAAAGGGAGCCAGAGGAGGAAGGAGAGGAGTTGAAAATGATCAAAGTGGTGGGCACGGTGGATGACCTTGGTAGCAGAGTGTTGAACTGAAGTGAGAAAGTCAAGGCAAAAGTGGGGGTGGCCAGTAAGAAGGAGGTTGAATAGTTAAGGTTAGGGTTGACTAGAGGATGGACTAGAAATTTTCCAATGGAGGCGGAAAGGAAGGGGAGATTTTAGCAATATTATGCAGAGAGAAATGACAGGCTGTGGCAACAGACTGAACATTAGGTGAAAAGTTGAAGGAAGTGTCAAAGATGAATTTCAGATTTCGAGCTTGGGGTATAGACTGGATGGTGACATTGTCAATGGAGATAGAGCGTGAAGAGGGAGAAGATGGTTTAGTGGGGAAAATGAGTCCAGTCTTGGACAGAGACTGGGGCAACTCATGGGCAGGGGCAGGGGGTGGGGAAGGGGCATCACCCTGTTTTCTGCACCATCTACCTCACTCTCCTGTCCCTCGACTCCCCACAGCAGTCCCTCGACTCCCCACAGCAGTCTGGGCCGGCCCCAGCTGCCTCTCAGATGCGCCGCTTCCGTGTATGAAAAGCAACCTGAGGAGCCTGCTCCTTCTGCCTCCCCCATCCCCTCATCAGCCAGCCAGCCTGCCCATCCCCACCTCAGCTACCTAGACATGCTATCAGGGGCAGAAGGGGACTTGCTGGCACATGTAAAACTGTACAGAGCTGAAAGGCAGTGCGCTTCTGCGCATGCACATCAGATTGGGCATGCCAAATCAAAGGCAGCAGAGGCACGGTCACCTGATCTGAAGTGCATGCATATGTATGTGCCGGTCAGTTGTGGCACACCATGACTGGTAGGGATGTGCGAACAGAACCAAGTTTGTAAATTCGGTTCGGTTCAGTTCAAAAATC
The DNA here is from genome assembly GCA_003113815.1 of Sphenodon punctatus. Classification (NCBI taxonomy): domain Eukaryota; kingdom Metazoa; phylum Chordata; class Lepidosauria; order Sphenodontia; family Sphenodontidae; genus Sphenodon; species Sphenodon punctatus. The sequence continues at coordinate 9,195,668 of QEPC01001423.1, read as the reverse complement.
GAGTTCGGTCCGAAAGTTCGGTTCAGTCAACCGAACTATTCGAGTTTGGTCTAATTCCAAACTTCCGAACCGAGTTCGTACATTCAAAACTGGCTTTTTTTGGCCTTCTGAACTGGTTCAAATTCGACCGAACAGTTCAGTCGAATTCGGGTTCGGTTCGAAAGTTCGGTTCGGTCGACTGAACTATTCGAGTTCGGTCTGAACTCCGAACTTCCGAACTGCGTTCGCACATCTCTAATGACTGGACATCTGGGAGTGAAGCAGGGGGAAGGAGAGGGAGGGGAGGGAGGGGAGGGAGAGGAAGGCAGGGGTATGTGGGAGGGGACGGGATGGAGCTCGGCTGGCCATAGGGTATGGGCGGCCAGCTCTTTTTGAATACAGGGGTGGGTGGAGGGAGCAGTGGGGAGGGGGCTGGGTGGCAGTAGGAGGAGAGAGATCCTCCCTTGCTTTTGATGTGCTGATGTCCCAAGGGCAGCCAGGCCAGTTGCCTGCAGGGCACCAGCACATTAAAGGCAAAGGGAGGGACTGGAGGAAGGGCCAAGACACAAAAGCATGGGTTCCTATGAAGGAACTCAGCCAGTCAGGCTGGTTTAAGGGTTCCTTTTCCAGGCATGTTGAAACCAATCGAGACCTGAGGAGCTCACACCACCCCTCACCTTTTAGGAGAGGGGAGGAGTGGGAGCAGAAGACACAGGAACAGCCTGGAAACCAGTCTGGGCCAGTTCGGAGGCTGCTGCAGCAGAAAACAGACTGGATTGCTCTACTTTGGTGAGTCATTTCTTTTTTATTTATTTACCATTATTTATTTATTTATTATTTATTCTCACACACACACACACACACACAAATCTTTTGTTACTCTTCACTACAGTACAGCCATTCCCTCTCCCTAGTTGATGTATTTTAAATTTTATTTTGGATTAATTTTTTAAGATTTGAGGGTGGTTTTTTTAGCTTTTTATATTTGCTTTTTGGGATATTTTAATTTATTTTTGGATGTTTTTAACATATATTTTATTTTTGGTTTGAATATTTTGTGCATTGACTGAATATTTTTTTGGATATATTTTATATTTTAAATTTTTAAAATATCTTTCCTTTTGATTTTTTAAATAATTTGTTTGTATTTGTATTTAGTTTGGATACTGAATGTTTGACTTAGACATTTTGTGCGTTGACTGATTGCGCCAGGGGGAATATGTTTGCAACAGTGTGAACACTTCAAAAATACTTGTTTTTCATTTGATCTTTGGTTTTGAGATTCCTGGTGACTTTATGGGTTTGGAGCTTATATGCAGTAGAGGAATCATTGTGTTCTTCCTTGATCTCCACAGTTTGGAGCTTTTCCTGAAGGAACCCTTTTGTTAGAGAGAGAGAGAGAGAGAGAGAGAGAGAGAGATCATAATCTCCTGCTCTGAACTATTTCTTCACCCCTGATGAAGGGTTCATTGTTGTACCCGAAACGCGTCGGGCGATTGGGTATTCTTATATGATTGTGACTTTTGTATGTTCTTATATGTATTTTTGCATATGTTTCTTTTAATCTCTAATATAAATCTTGGATAACAGCATTTTTGTGTGGTTTTTGATACTTTCTGCTGTGATGTTTTTTTTCCCCTTGTTGGTTATTATTTTGATATTTTGGTGGGCTTATATAGTGGAAAAAATTAGACAGACTATAGAATCTTTTCCAAATGATTTATTTGCTGACTTCTTGTATTCATTCTTTCTGCTGCAACGTGAACACTTCAAAATGCTTGCTTTGCAGTTTGGATACAGCCTTGTGTGGTTTCATTGTTTTTGAAAGGGGAAAATAGTGTAAGCCCCCGTGAATTTTGTCTACCACTCTACAAGCAATTTTTTGCTACTGGGAATTGAGGATCTTAAGGATTTTTCCAAGAATTTTTTTCTGTTGTTAACTGGTCTGGGAGCTTGTAGGAAGGATACTGAAAATGCTATATCTGAAATAGGGAATCTTTTCTCTCCCAGGGACCAGTTGAAAAACTAGTACAAGCTCTGAGAGTCACATAAAAGCTGGAGGTGAAGGTGCCTGCACTCAGGAAGAGAAGGGTCCAGATCATGGATCTATATAATTAATCTTTCCCCTATCCTTGTGTGCATGACCTCATCTCTGCTTATTTCCCCTGAGTGCAGTTTTTCAGTGTTTGGAGATAGGAGCTGGGTCCAGAGGCCAAATCCAGGAACTGGAAAGGGCAAAATAGAAACTAACTGCAGGACACATTTGGTCCCTGAGCTTAAGCTTCCCTGACCCTGAACTAAATACTTCCTTGGTCATGCAAACAGGACTTAGCAGTGGTTATCCAATGGGAGAAGCAGAAGACATTCCATCCCGACTAGGGGTGAAATGACCAGCTAAATTGCTGCTTGCAAGCATTTCTCACTATGTTATGTACTGTGACTGAGAGCTCTCTTAGATCTCAGTATGCGTTCTCAGTTAGAAACATTTTTAAAAAATCATTGCACATGAAAAAAATGGCTACCAGGTTCTTTTGCACATGTGCAAGATGGCCACCATCCTTAACCAAAATTGTGGTTATAGTGTTGTTGCCATTTTGGTTAAGGGCAGTGGATTGTTCATGCACAAAATGGCCACTGCCCGTAACAAAAATGTGGTGGCCATTTTGTACATGCATAAAATGACTCAGCAGCCATTTTCCACATACAGCCTGAAGCCCAAGACCTAATCTTCCCTATTTTAACACACAACTAATTGGCTGCTTATAAAATGTATATGAGCAATCTAGTTTCATGATCTGTCACCTGTTGTGCTTGTAAATTCCAGAGTCTGACTGCATAGTCTGGTGGGGAGAGTTTCCCCTTCTACTTAATCCATATTTAACAGTCATTAATTTCCCCAAGAGGAGTCTGTGGACTCTGCCTAATCCAGGGACATAACGAGGAAAAGTCAAACACTATGACATCAGTCAAGTCAGCACTTTGGTCCATTTTACATGGGCCTCTCCCACTCAGGATACGGCGTGGGCGCACATGGTGATTGGGGGTGCATGCACCCTCCCGCCTAACATGAATCCCCATGCACCCCCACTCATCAACACGCATGGAGTAACCAAAGAAAATGGAGGTGGGGGTGCGTTGCATATATGTGTGCTCATATGCACACCCTGCCCACCCACCATACACACAATGGCCCACCCACAGACACCCCC
>QEPC01001423.1:9166178-9191059 GCA_003113815.1 Sphenodon punctatus | reverse complement strand
TTTCCCTTGTGTGGGCGTTCCCTTGTGTGCCTTGTGGCTTCGTTTGCCCTCAGGCGGCCATGTCTGTGTCCCGCCCCTGCCCGGTGCCTTGTGGGGGTTTAGCGCCCGGCGGGGGTTCGGCTGCACGTCTGTTGTGCTGCCACGGCCCGCGATGGTGCGGCCCGGTTCCGGCCCATGGTCCCGTTCCCGGCACGTCTGTTGGGGTCGTTTTCCAACCCCCGGGCGTGGTTGCGCTGTTCGCCCCCCCTGGTGGTTCGCTGTGGTGAACCGGCCGCCCGTAACGTCTGAAAATATCCACTGTAGCATTTCTCAAGCAGGAGACATGTAAGGGTTCTCCCCTGTGTGGATTCTCTGATGTATATTGAGTGCCCTAACTTCTCCTGAGGCTTTCCTCACATCCCTGTCATATTCAGAGTTTCCCTCCTGAGTGGATTCTTTTTTTTAAAACAGCAATTTTTAAAAGTGAAAGAAATCATGCATACATATAATGTCCCCTTGTTTAAAACAGACTTGAAGCCAGTTTTTTTCCAGCACCTGAACTACAAAAGCATATGCTGTTTTTTCCTTTTTGTTTTTTTGTAAAGATTTGCATTTTACCCACTATTATATGCCACCACTATTGTGTAGTTTTTCATTCTGCATACACTATGGTTTTTTTCATTCACTGTGTGTTCTATTTCATTGATCATGTAAGAGTGAAATCTTAATCCCAGCCCTGCCCCCACCTGATTCTGCCCCCTGCTGACCATGCATGCTGACCTACCAACCTAAATGTCCACCAGCTGCCATTGGACAGATGGAGAGGAGGAGGGTACAGGCTGCATCTGATTATCATGTCAGAGAAGACAAGATAGAGGGGATCATCTGGTGGGCACGGGATTCCAGGATAAGAGAGAGGGTCATGGACTGTAGAAGGAGCAAAAAGGATAGGCAATGGGTTAGGGGGATATCTGGAAAACAACCCACCAACTTCTAAAGCAGGGTGCGGGAACTTTTCCATCTTCTGGGCTACTTTGAAATTTAATACAAGCTCTGTGGGTTGGATAGGAGTTGGGGGTGCTTAGGGTGTGTGCTCAGGATGGGAGAAGGAAGAGGAGGTTCCAGATCACATATCTGTGTCATGGATCCATTCCCTCTCCTTGAGTGCATGTCCTCATCTCCATTTCTTTCTCCTGAGCTCACTCTTTCAGAGATTGAGGACAAGGACTGGGCCAGGGAAGTCAAATAAAAAGAGTAGCAGGCCAGTTTGGGCCCACAGGCCAGAGCTTCCCCATTTCAGTCATGAGTATTATTCAGATAGTCAGAAGACTGCACAAAAAATGGGTTAGGAAAATAAATAGAAATAATAAAGAGAGCTGAAACAGGTACTCGTAAAAATGGGCATTCCCATCCAAACTGCTATACCGAAAACCATTTCAGAAGGGTCAGGCACTAAACCATACCCGTTTTAGTGCCCGTTGAGTTACCTGCATTATCAATATACCACTACTGAGCTACCTTTATTGTACACAGTGACCATTTTGCACCATTTTAACAAATTCACCATTCCCCCATCCATTTCCATTCCTCCATTCTAGAGCTGCAGTGGGTAGCACATTTGCTACCCATGGGTAATATCTGCACCTTTGGGCACCCCAGGTAGCACCTGATGGGTTTACCCAGCCCCTATCCAGTGCCTGGATGCCTGAAAATGCAGGTATTACCAGACATTCTGGGATGGCCTGGGAAGCTGATCCCAGCTCATACCCATACCTCCCAAGGCCACTTCTCAGCTGATCTGGGGTCATCCTGAATGGCTTTTTCTGAGCTGGCGAGGAGTGAGGTGACCTCTTCCGATGTACCACGTGCAAACTGAACAGCGCAACCTGCGCACACCCCTGCTATGGGTCCGGACTCTGCACTGGTTGCCGATAGCGTGCCGAGCCAGGTTCAAGGTTTTGGTGTTGATCTATAAGGCCCTTCATGGTCTGGGCCCCTTGTACCTCAGGGACTGCCTCGCCCTCCACGCCCCAGAGTGGTTCCTTTGGTCTGCCGCGTCAAGTGGGGGGCCACAATGGAGAGGGCATTTTTGGTGGCCAGGCCGTACCTTTGGAACTCCCTCCTGGAGGAAGCTTGCCTGGCCCCAAGCCTTCTGAAATCCCGGCGAAGTTGTAAAACCTGGCTGTTCGCCCAGGCCTTCGGGGAGAGGGGGTGGGGTGGGGGGTTAGAGGGTTTTCTCTCCCCTACCCTATTTATTGTTTTAGTGAGTTCCTGGGCCCTGTTTTAATATTTGAATTGTATTGATATGTTTTAATTATTTTTAGATATTTTTTATATGTATTGTTTTTATTGTTGTAAGCCACCCCGAGCTGTTTCTAGAAGGGGCGGGGTAAAAATCTAATAAATGAATGAAATGAAATAAATGAAATGATCCATAGGGGGTTTGCACACCAGAAGAACCTTCCTCGATCCCACCACCTCTACCCGCCGTGCAGAAAAAGCCAGTCTGGATGAGCCTAGCTCAGCGGAGCAAAAGTCGGGGAGGAGCAGAAAGAGTAGTGGCCAGGACTTGAAGGAGCAGCTGGGTGGTTAGTCATCCTGGGGAGCATGCAGGTAGCCCTTGTTGCATTTGGGCACTGTTTTTGCAGTGCCTGCCTGCAGCTCTAATCCACTCATTGTTCCATGGCCCCTCTTGTGTGTGTGCACAGCAAAAAAAACCATGAAGCACATAAATTCAGAAAAACACTAAAAGGGTATCACAGTAAGTTGGAATGGGTCAATAAAACAGAATGTTGATAACAATTGGTAATGGAAATACCCCTTATTTCAGGAATTTGATTACTCATCTCAGTATACAGATAATGATCGGGTAACTGATAGGCTTCCCCAAAATGGGTACAAATTTGCTACCCTTTCAGCTCTAAATCTACTAGCTGTTTCAGCTCTAGAATGAAGGAACACATAACACTTCATAGCCGCTTCATTCAAATGGATACAAATACTCTGAATTCATTTAATTTGGTATTCACAGTGAGTATTTGCTTCATCTCTAATTGCAAGTGTAATTTTTGCTGCACAGAGACCCTTCCACATTTGCTCAGTGCTGACATACAAGCACTCATAAAAAGCTGCTTAATAGAAAGGCACATTTTAGCTCAGAGGTAAAGTTTAAATGCATCTTGGATTGCAAAATTCACAGTTCATGCTGTGCTGCTTAGTCCCATCCAATTAATTATTATCTTAATCATTGTTATTATTGATTATTGATTGCAGCGGTGCCTAGAAGCCCTGGACAGGAATCCATGGTGCTTAGCTCGTTGTACCGCTCCACAGGCAAATGACAGTCTCTAGCCCAAATCATTTGTAGTCTAAGGACTCGGAGCAACAGGTGGATGCTTCATGGCAGATGGGGGGAAGAGGGCACTAGGAAACAAGGCTATATTGGTCAAAAATGGTGCTGGGGGAGAGCAGGTCCGAGTAGCGGGGCTTTGCTGGAGCTGCTGCCCTCACCGTCTATTGCCCCCTCCTTGGAGACGAGCCCAAAGAACTAGCAGCTGGAGCAGGAGAGCCCTTCGTAAAGCTGAAGGAGGAGCTAGGAGGTATTCCCCTGATTGACTAGATAGCCTTCAGCGGTGATCCAGGGGGAGGAGCCTTGCCTGGACCCACGCCCTCCCAGAAGGTAAAAGTGTGGCTGCGGCGCTGGAGGCACGCACCGGGGGCAGCACGCTACCTTGTGCGTGCAACCTTAGGCGTGGATCTGGCGTAGGGCGCTTGCCCTCTTAGTTTCCTGTTCTTCAATTTGATTATCTACCAGTAGACCATGCCACGAAAGAGGAGGAAACACAGCATGGAAACGAGGGCCCGATCAATAGCAAGGCAGCTTAAACTCGATGACTTTCTGAGGGAAGACCCCCGTTCAGCAGAGGTAGAGTGGAGGGAAAACCCTTTTCTTGGAACTAAAGTGACAAGCCCAGAGGCAGACCCCTCTACCTTATCTCAGAATATTGTTCCTGATGTAGTGCCAATTTGTACGACCCCGCCTGTGGCAAGTGGGGTTGAATTAAACAGTGAGGGCATGGACATTGAGGGAGTACAATTGGCCTCACCGGATTATGTATTATTGGGGAATCAGTGCTTTGCGGTGGGGGATTTAATTAATAAAATATATGGGCAATTAGATAAAATCAATGCCCAACTCCTGCAGCAGCAGTCGCGGTTGGAGGAGATAGTTGAGGCAATCAGTGCCCAAGCAAAAAGGAAAGAGGAAGGAGGGAAGGGCAAAAACTGGATAAATATGGCTTCCCAAACAGAGGAAATTAGGGAGGATAGGTTGAAGATCCATCCCCGTATGGGGAATGATGATGGAGGGAAGGGTAGGGGGGGGGGCGGGTTGCCACTAAAGCTAAAGGTGAATCATTCAGCTTTGGCAGTGGAGGTTGTGGCCCTGCCTCATGGTTTTTGTCCTCAATGGTCCCCTAAATATTTGATCTGGCAGCATATAATGGGTATTATTGGTGGTTATATGCCTCACCATTATATAGTTCGCTTTGATTTATTGCCAATGGTTAATCAGGTTCAGAGACTGGTCATCTATTTTTGCGCTACAGACATGGTCGATAGGCTATTTAGGCATAGAGCCTTATTTGCCAACTGGGGGGTGTATTTGAGCCTGGTTTATGATAACACTCTGACTACTGCTATTTCTAGGAGGGGTGATAAAACGCCAGTGGATAGGAGGAAGGTTGAACAACTGACAAGAAGCGTGAGGGGTAATCCAAATGATATACCCATTGTCCCTAGAACATTCATACAGCCAAATAGAGGCTCTGGTGGACCTATTGGTTCTGGGCCAAGGGTTCTTCCAGTGCAGGGGAAAAGCCTGATAGGGAGCCAAACACTGGGACCCTCTTTTAGGATGGAGAATAGTAGGATTTCCTTACAGAGGGTTGCCCATCCAGAGGAGCTGGCTATAGGAGATAAGTTAGGGAGGATAGTAGCCCAGGGAGGTGGTCAGTTCTTAGACCAGAAGTCAGAGATGGAGGAGGAAGAGCTGGGACCATGTGATAGCCAAAATACTACCACTGGCCCCTTTGGTGGGGATTGACAGTTAACCCCCCCAATAGAGGGGAGGATTCTGATTGCCTCCTGGAATATAGCTGACTGGGCTAGACATACACGTGACTCGGATTTCACTGACCTTATCAGGAAAGCGCACATCATGCTGTTTCAGGAAACGTGGGCTAAGATGCCAATATCATACGAAGGGTTTGAAGCCTATAGTATGCCAGCAGTAAACTATAAAGCCAGAGGGCATCCCTGTGGAGGGATTGGATGCCTTATCTCAAATGAGCTTAAACCTAGGGAAGTTATAGAGATCCAAGCCCCTCCAGTGGCATTAGGTGTCATACTTAAATTTGACTATGTAGTTCTGATCATCATAGTGGCATATATGCCTACAATGAATGCTGGGTCATTTAGTGTCTCTAGTTGGTTCAAACTTGAGGAATTGTTGGGTAACTTGGGAGGTCAATATCCAGATGGGTTGGTCATTCTTGTTGGGGATTTTAACTCACGGATGGGGCCTAATGACTATGCCTTATCTCAATACTGTCAATGTCAGGATTATTCCCTTACTGGAACATTGAACTCCAGAGTCTCTAAAGATCAGTGAATTAATGCAGCGGGTTTACGCTTGGGAAAGCTGATCTATAACAATAATTTGTACGTACTCAATGGGACTGGACACAATGACCCAGAGGGGGGATTTACATACTTGTGGCCCCTGGGATGCAGTGTAGTAGACTATTGTGCCATATCAGCAGCAGCCCTGATAGAAGTGTTAGATTTCAGGGTGGGGGAGAGGTTAGTGGGGGACCATTTGCCCTTGCTACTCTCAATTCGATTGGATGGCCAAGTGCAAGAACAGCCGGAGGAACTGGGGTGTGACACTCGCCGGCTGGATATCCATAGGGCCCCCCAGTGGGGTGTAGCATTGGATGCTGCTATTCCTGGGTTTCTTTTGACTTCAGAAGTTGCTGTTTTAAGAGCCACCCTAATTACAGCAACAGATAATAGCAGTGTTGTTGATACCTATAATCAGCTGGGTGACCGGATAAGAGGGCAGATAGAGACATACGTACAACCAGTGAGGGGGTTGGGTATGGGTAAAGGGAAGCCCTGGTATGACAGGGAGTGTCGGATGGCCAAGACACATCTCAGAGGGCTATATAAAGGATATAGGAGGGCCCAGTTGTCCGAATTACCCAGGGAATACTTCCAAAGCAGAGCTAGGTATAAGAAATTAATATTAGATAAAAAGATGAAATATGCCAAGGAAAGGTGGGACAAGCTGACAGAGGCTGCTGATTTTCAGAACTCTAGGCGCTTCTGGCAGCTGATAAATTCAACCACCAGGAAGGAGCTTCGTATCCCCCTGTTTCCTATACACCCCCAGGAATGGGTGGATCACTTCCGCCTCCTTTACGGAGCTGGGAGGGAGGATAGCTGCTCTGGGAATAACAATAATGGCTTTCCACCAAATATGGCTAGTTGGCCACCGGTGACTGGTTTAGAGGTGGAAGCTTTGGTGGACTTGTGTAAAACTCATAAAGTCTCGGGCCCGGATTAAATTCAAATTGAATTTATCAAAGCCCATAAGGACTGGTGGGTTCCCCTGCTGGCGGCATTGTTTTCAGCCATAAAGGAGTCCGGGAAGATCCCTGAGGGCTGGGGCACGGCTGTGGTGATCCCTATATATAAGAAAGGCTCGAGGAAAAGTCCTGCCAATTACAGGCCAATTAGTCTCTTAAGTGTGGTAGCCAAGATTTATGGGAGATTGCAGGCTGCCAAGCTTACAGAATGGGTTCAGCGGGAGAGGATTATTTGCCCAGAACAGGCGGGATTTCAGGAAGGAAGATCTACTACTGAGCTATGCTTCATACTATACCATCTTATCTCTAAATATACCAGTCATCGTAAGACCTTGTACGTTGTCTTTTTAGATCTAAGGGCAGCATTCGATTCTGTGGACAGAGATATTCTCTGGAGGAAGCTTAGGGAGTTATCTATAGATGGAAGACTTCTGTCATTGATTATCTCATTGCACGCGAACTCTGTACTCAGAGTTAAAATAGATTGGCAGAGGCATCTGACAGTACCCATTGAGGCCCAAGTTGGAGTATGCCAAGGATGTGTAATAGCCCCAATTTAAATATCTCGGGCTAATTTTTCACAAATCTGGGTCTTGGAGGGAGCATATCTCTAGGATGGAGGCCGTGGTTAAAGCCTCATATCTGGAGTTAGGGAAAGTATTTGTCAGACTGGGAAGATGCGGTGTGAAAGCAGCAGTTGGGGCATTCAATAGCAAAGTGAGGGCTCAATGCCTGTATGGGGCGGAGATCTGGGCTCCTTTCTGTGTGCAGAGAATAAATGCAATCCAGGCCAGATTCCTGCAACCTATTGTGGCAAGCCCTAGAGGTACCCCTTTTGCCTCATTGAGGCTGGAATTTGGGCAAACAAGCTGGACGCAGATTGCTATAATGCAAGCCTTGAAGTTCTGGTGCAAAACCCAATTTGACAATGGCTCCCCCTTATTAGGTATATTGAAGGAGGATGTCCATGCTAATCCTTGGCAAGTGTGGGTAGGGGAAACTCTAGGGAAAATGGGCCTATCAGTAAAGTATCTGGAAGGTAAAACTCAGGCTGCCCTTTGGAAGGAGGTATCGATAAGGATACCAGATGTGGGAAGACAGGAGGAGTTAGCCAAAATTAACCAGTCTCCCCGCATGCGTTTATACCCTATATGGGCACTGGATAAAGACACCATGGCTTATTATCTGGATGACCAGATGGCAATTAGGGAGAAATCACTTATATTTAGGACTCGGGTTAACGCCCTTCCCTCACGGGTATATGAGGGCAGGATGGAGGGAATTCCCTTCGTGGACTGCCCTTATGATATGCAAGAGGTAGAGACAGTAGGCCATATCATGATTTCATGTCATCTGTATGATGATCTGAGGAGGAAATTTCTGGTGCCGACCCTTAATGAGTGGCCCAGATGGACCGAGGGGGAACTTCTCAAATATCTGTTCAATAGTCCAAGAGCTCAGGTGTTCAGGAAAGTAGGTGCTTTTCTGAAGCAGGCTATGTGGAGGAGGAAAACTTTTGGGAGTTTAAGCCTATTAGTGACCCTATGGATAATGGTTCTGCTATTTAGTGAGTTCTGATGTCTGTAAATAATCTGCTGATAATTGTTTGGGCTGGGATGGGGTAGAGGAATAATATTATTTGTTTTCATTTGTATTAAGGCTATTTGTGATTTTGGATGTGTATTCTTGTGGCTTTGCCGGCAATAACAGTTTTGTTACGCCTAATAAATAATATATATATTGGTCAAAAACAAGAGCATATCTTCCAGCAGTCCCATCACCAATGGAGTCCTCTCCCCTTCCCCTGCACACAGTCACACAGACACTCTACACTTCCCGTCAGGTAAAGGAGACACTGGATGGGGAGGGGAGTAGAAGAGTGTTTGTTTAGTGTATTAGTGTGTGATTGTGATTGCAAGATGGGGCAGGGCTTATTGGAAGGGGAGGAGGGGCTTATGCACCCCTTTAGAGCTAAAATGGATAATACATAGGGATGTGCGAACAGAGTTTGGGGGTTCAGCGTTCGGCCCAAACTCGGGGTGTTCAGGCTGTTCGCAAACACCCCGAACCTGAACTTCCCCCCGCCCGAACTGGCCGAACAAAGTTCAGGTTTCGAACCCATTTGGGTGGGGGGGAACCCGGTTTTCCCTCCCCCCTCCAGGCTGTGCAGGTGGAAGGGGCACCAGGACTCACCTCCCCTCCCCTGCCCCCTGCACCCTGCACAGCCTGGTAAAAAAAAACACCACAGGGGTTGATCCCACCACAGGGATCAACCTACCTGGTGGTGCAAAGGCTCTGGCCCCGGGTCTGGTGGCAGCAGCGGTGGTGGGTCCAGTTTCGGTGGCACTCTGGAGTGCTTCAGGCCTCTTCTAGGCCTTCTGGGAACTGAAGGAGGGCTTCTGGCCCCTCCCTTTCAGTGATCAAAAGGGAGGGGTCGGAAGCCATCCTTTCCCCAGAAGGCCTAGAAGAGGCCTGAAGTGCTCCGGAGCACTGCCAGAGCCGGACCCACCACTGCTGCCACCGCCAGACCCAGGGCCCCGGCACCACTAGGAAGGTCAATCCCTGGGGGGGTACAATTTTTTTTTTACCAGGTTTGACGGCAGTGAGAGGTGAGCCCTGGTGCCCTTTCCAGATGTGCAGCCTGGAGGGGGGAGGGAAAACCAGGGTTCCCCCCCCCCCCACCACCTAAACACGTTCGGTGAAACCAAACAGGTTCGGGCCAAACAGCCTGAACCTGAACAGTTTCAGGTGGGTCGAACCCTGAACAGGTGTCACGGGGGGGGGCGGGTTTGAATCACATGAGAGGGCGGACAAGGATCCTTCTAAGCAGGAGGTGAGGCAATTGCTTGCAAGCAGTGGGGTTAGCTCCACAGTACACCAGCAAGGGTTAACTGGGAAGGAATGCCCATCAGGATAGAATAATGGCCCTATTCTCTTAATAGAGTAGTGGCCTCTATCATCATAGGGCACCGAGTGGCATATACTGGAGTAACCACACTCCTTGCTCACCAGATTCACACACACGATCACGCCACAAGGTACAAAGGAGATAGTGCGGGGCGTGAGAACAGGATGGACTGGGGACCACAAGAACATGAGAGGGGAGGTAGATACAGTGTAGGGGAAGCCCCCTGGGGGGAGGGGGGAGTCACCCACTCACCCACTCGTACGCCCACTCTCGCTCACACTCTCTCAGGGGGACACGAATAGAGGGAACACACACAGTCGCTCTCTCTCCAGTCACGTAGACAAGGCTTGTTGCAGCACAGCAGGGGGGAGGAAGGGAGGAACAGGGAGGAACACCAACAAGGAACAAGGGCTCAGCTCAAGAAATGCTCTCCGTCTGGGACCAGTTTACACAGATCACCAACGCTGTGTGTCCTGCAGTGCCGGTGTTTATAGTGGTAGCTCCACCCCCCTGTCGTGCCTGCAGGAGCAGGGAGTGGTGCAATGGAGCTGGTCCTGCCCCTGCGCTGTGCATGGCTGCCGGGGATGGTCCTGGAGCATCCTTCTGTCAGGGGGTTGGCTTGGCAACCCTGAGGTGTCTTGCTGCTTCTGTCAGAGGCATTGGGGTCATTGTGGCAGGGCCCACGGCTGCAACTTGAGTTCCTGGGCACGTGGGGAGCCGCCACCACTGGTACTGGTGGCCAAGAAGGTAGGGGGTGCCCCTTACAGTACCCCCCCATTGAGCCCCCTGTCCAAGGGCCCAGATGGGGCCTGGTTTTTCAAGGTGTCAACCGTGAAATAAGCGGACAAGGTGAGGGGCCGATACGTGCGAGGCCGGTTCCCAGGAACGGTCATCAGGGCTGAAGCCAAGTCGATAGACGAGGTACTGGAGGCGGCCCTGTATCCAGCGCGAGTCCAGGATGGCTTGAACTTCATACTCCTGGTCTGGGGAGGCTAGTGGGGCTGCAGTGGGAGGGTTGGCGGGGGGGTGGATGTTGGCAGAGGCAGCCTTCTTTAGGAGGGAGACATGGAAAGTCGGGTGGATTCAAACATGCGGAGGCAAACATACACGGTAAGTCACGTCATTGAGTTGGCTTTCAATTGGAGAAGGACCAAAGAACTTGTCATCGAGTTTAGCAGAAAGTCATCTGGACGTGTAGTGGCATTGATCAATCCATACATAATCCCCGGGGTGTAAGATTGGTGCTGGCTTTCGGTGCCTGTCCGCGTTGTCCTTGTACCACTGTCAAGAGCATGTAAGGGTGTCTTTTGATATCGCTTGGGCGAGTATATGTGTGGGGCCCGGGGGGGCAACCCGCGGTCCCACGGGGAAAAGTAGGGGAAGGGGAAGGAACGTAACCCTTTCGGGCCCGGCTAGAGCGTTCCCCTCGAGGTCTGGGAAGGATTGCCTTTGGAAAAGGTTCCCTCAGGGTCTTATGCGGTAGTCTGGAGGCTCTCAGGCTCTCCCTACCAAGCTCATCACAGGGATAGAGGCGTAGCGACTTCCCAACCGGGGAAGGCCCCTCACACACGGGCCGCAAGCACACCGGTACCCAGGTTCCCAGGGGGGTGCAGAGAGGTGGGCGGAACACCCGTGCCAGGGACCCCCGCAGGGGCGGGGACAAGGACTCACGAGGCGGGAAGGGGCTCCTTACACGACCCAGTTCCAGGACACCACGTGGGCTAGGGGGAAGGAAGGGGCACACCCACTCACAGGTATCCACGGGGCTTAACACGCACACTCTCACGCACACACCAACACTCACGCACTCGTTCTCCTTGCTTTCAGTCTCCAAGATTCTCTCTCTCTATAGCTCTCCAATACTCCACACACGGGGCCGGTCTCACAGGCTATGGCTCTGATCACCAGCAAGGAGGGAAGGCTTGGTCCTTCCTTTATATAGGTGGTGCTGGGCGTCGGCTTTGCAGCCTCTGTGAACGCCGCAGCGGGGCGTGCAGAGGCGTGGCCACGTCGGGAGCGCTGGTGGGGGGCGTGGCCACGTTGGGAACGCTGGTGAGGGGCGTGGCTCCATGAGGCACGTGGGTGGGCGGTGTTGTTGCCTCCGGCGGCCCTTCCGGGGGCGGTGTGCATGTCTGTGGAGGCGGGGCTTCGGGCGGCGTGGTTTCCTCTGTTGGCTCTGGGGGTGTAGTGCTGCGGGGCCTGGCGCTTGGCCCGATCCGGGCTCGTGCGCCGCGGCAGCCCCCTCCTGGGCTCCGCCGCTGGCGGCGGCCCCATCTCCTCAGGCCCCAAGGCCTGACAGTACCCCCCTGTCTAGCCGGTCGCCGGGGACCCAGGCGTGGAGCTGCGGGATGGAGGGCATGGAAACGTTGTAGTAAACGTGGGGCATGTATACCAGAGGCTGGTTCCCAAGAGTTCTCCGAGGCATCGTATCCTTTCCACCGGACGAGGTATTGCAGACCCCCATGCCGGCGGCGGACATCGAGGATTGCCTGTACTTCATACTCGGGGAGGTCCGTTCCTTGCACTGGCACCGGGCCGGGATTCGGCGGGGCTCCGCGGGTCGCTGCCGGTTTCAGGAGTGATACATGGAACGTTGGGTGAATGTGGTAATGGGCCGGCAGGGTGACCGTGTAGGCCACCTCGTTGACCTTAGCTTGGATGGGGAAGGGCCCCATAAATCGATAGTCTAGCTTGGAAGATGGTCGCTGCGTGGGGTAATGACGGCGATCGACCCAAACAAGATCGCCGACTTGTAAGGAGGGGGCTTGGAGCCGGTGCCGGTCCGCAACCTCTTTATATCGTTGACGGGCGCGTTGTAGACAGGCCAAGGCAGCGGTCTGTGCTTGCTGTATTTGAAGTAGCAACTCTCCTGCGGCGGGAATGGGTGACAGGGAGATGTCTGGAGTGCAGATGCGTGGTTGAAACCCGTAGGTAACGAAGAAAGGTGAGGTCCCGATAGATGCATTATGGGTGTTATTGTACACAAACTCGGCAAGTGGAAGCAGCTCACACCAATTTTCCTGTAGGTAGTCGACATAGCACCGGAGATATTGTTCTAAAGTCTGGTTAACGCGTTCCACTTGCCCATTGGCTTGTGGGTGGTAGGCGGTGGTCAGGTTTAGGTGGATCTTTAAGGCTCGTAGCAGTGTTCGCCACAACCGGGACGTGAATTGGGTGCCGCGGTCAGAGACAATATCCAGGGGAACCCCATGTAATCGGATAACATTCTGCAGGAGTAAGCTGGCAGTCTGTTTTGCGGTCGGGAGGCCGGGGCAGGCCGCAAAATGGGCCAGTTTCGAGAAGTGGTCGGTTACCACAAAGATAGTTGTCTGTTTTTGGGATGGAGGCAGTTCCACAATAAAATCTATGCCAATGCGGCGCCATGGTCCCTGGGGCAGGGGTGCAAGGTGCAGTAACCCCAAAGGCTTTCGTCGAGGTATTTTGGTCTTGGCGCATATTTCACAGGTACGAACATATTGTTCCGTGTCCTTGTGCATGTGGGGCCACCAAAATTGGCGTTGCAATAGATCATACGTCCGCTTTACTCCGGGGTGGCCGGCGAGCGGGGCGTCGTGGTGGCTCCACAGCGCTTGTTTGCGGGCGTCCAAAGGTACCCAGGTTTTCCCCGGGGGCGGGACCCCAGTATCTTCCGTGTGGCCTGTGGCCAAGGATGGCGCCCCTGCCGCGTCCGGTTTTAGGTGCTCATGGGAGAGGCCGAGGCCTGCCGTGGCATAGGGGGGAAGAAGGGGTTCTCCCTGTTGGGGGTTCCCGGGGTTTTCCTCTAAGGAGCGGGAGAGGGCGTCGGCGACAATGTTATTTTTTCCGGGCCGATATTGGATGGAAAATACAAAGCGAGAAAAGAAGAGGGCCCATCGTCCATGGCGTGCGTTGGCAATCTTGACTCGTTGCAGATAGAGGAGGTTTCGATGGTCAGTGATCACCTGGACGGGCCATCGGGCTCCTTCCAAGTAGTGCCTCCACGTAGTGAAGGCGGCTTTAATAGCGAGGAGTTCCCGATCCAGGATGGTGTAATTCACCTCGGCACTGGTCAGCTGTCGGGAGTAATAAGCGCAGGGTAGTAAGACCTGCTCGGTGGGGTCTTGTTGCAACAGGACTGCACCGAGGGCGGTGCTGGACGCATCGGTTTCCACTACGAAAGCGAGGTCAAAATTGGGAAAACGTAGCAGCGGGGCTTGGGTGAAAGCGGTTTTTAAGTCTTCAAAGGCCTGTTGCTGACTGGCGGTCCATGTATAGGGAACCCCCTTTCGTAGTAACTGGGTCAGGGGTTTGGTCGTGGCGGCATATCGGGGAATGTACTGCCGATAATAGTTCGTTGTGCCCAGGAACCTTTGGAGGGCCTTCACGGAGGGCGGCGGTATCCAGGTCAGGATAGCCTTTACCTTGGACCCATCCATCTTTACTCCCTCCGGGGAAATAATGAAGCCCAGAAAGGCGATGGCCGTGGTGTGGAACACGCACTTGGATCGTTTACAGAACAGCCGGTGTCTCCTTAATTTGGCAAGCACGTTGTGTACGTGTTTTACGTGGTCTTCCCGGCTTTGGGAGTAAATTAGGATGTCGTCCAGGTAGGCGATTACGGATACATCCAACACTTCCCTCAGAACATCATTAATAAAGTGCTGGAAGGTAGCCGGGGCATTGGCCAACCCGAATGGCATCACGAGGTACTCAAAGTGTCCGTACCTCGTACGGAAGGCGGTTTTCCACTCATCCCCGGCTCGTATGCGCACTAGGTTGTAGGCCCCTCGGAGGTCTAGTTTCGTAAATATCCGCGCGCCCTGTAATCGGTTCAAGAGTTCCGGGATTAGGGGAAGGGGGTAGCGATTCTTAACAGTGATCGCGTTGAGCTCCCTGTAATCAATGCACGGTCGGAGCCCCCCATCCTTTTTGGGCACAAAGAAAAGGGGGGCTCCCGCCGGGGAGGTAGACGGACGAATAAAACCCTTTTGCAGGTTCTCATCGATGTAGGTCTTCAACGTGCGAAGTTCCGGGCCGGACAAGGCATAGATTCTCCCATAGGGGGGTTGCGTGTCAGGGAGAAGGTCAATAGGGCAGTCATAAGGCCGATGCGGGGGAAGGACTGCGGCCTCTTGATCGTCGAAGAGATCCACGTACTCTAGGTAATCTTCTGGTAGCCCAGGGTCGGTCGTCGTCGTGAGCGTGGCCCCCAGCGCCCCTTGCGGGGGGGTTGCCGCGAGGGGCGTCCCGCTTATCTCTGCAAACTGAATTTTCTGGGTCCGCCAGTTGATTTGAGGGTTCCATCGTTTCAACCACGGAAGTCCCAGGACGATGGGGAAGATGGGGGTGCAGACCACATCCAGACATATGGGCTGCGTATGTCCCTGAATGGTAAGGGGCAACGGTGGCGTTTGGAGGGTCAGGGGCCCAGACACCAGAGGGGATCCATCGATAGAGTGGATGACCTCTGTAGTGGCCCGGGGTTGTCGTGGAATCTGGTACCGGCGGAGATACCCCATGTCAATGAAGTTCCCGGAGGCACCTGAGTCAATCAGGCCCCATCCTACTAACGTATGGGAGGGGCTCACCCCTAGCATGAGAGGAATCCGTAGATGCGGAAATCTGCCGCACGCGGGTTTGTTGGTGGGTGGACCCGCACGGCCGGGGTTACAGGCGGGACCCAGGATGCCCCCTATACATCCTGGGCGGTGGCGTTTCCCATCTCCCGGCGTCCCTTGGGGGCCACTGGACAATTCCGGGCAAAGTGCGAGGCATCCCCGCAATAAAAACACAGGCGGGACGTCCGACGGCGCTCTCTCTCGATAGTCGTAAGGGGTCCCCGTGAGGCCCCGATCTGCATGGGCTCGGTGTCATCCCCGTGAGGGGTTTCCCTCCGAACTGCCCCGAACGGGCCAGGTCGTAGGGGGGGGCCCCTAGTATTCTCGGTCCGGCGTTCCCGTCGACGTTCGGTGAGTCGCTCATCTATCTGGACTGTCATCGTTACTAATTCGCCCCACGTCTTGGGGGTACTCGCATAGACCAGTTGGTCTTTTATTTCATCGTTTAGGCCCCGTCGAAACATTACCCGGAGTACGTTGTCTGGCCAGCCTAGGTCCACCGCGACCTGCTGGAACCGGGTCACGTACTCCAGGAGGGGCCCTTTTCCTTGTTTCAAGGTGGTGATTACTGTCTCTGCCTCCTGCATCCGGTGAGGGTAGTCATAAAGGAATTTAAATTCTTTGACAAACCCCTCATAGTCGTCAAGCAACGGGCTGTTGCCGGTCAGCAATGGGGTGGCCCAGGCCAGCGCCTGGCCTTCCAATAACCCAATCACAAAGGCCACCTTTCGCGCATCAGTATCGTAGGTGCGTGGCTGCGTTTTAAACGTGAGCTCGCACAGGGCCAAAAAACCCCTGAATTGGCGGCGGTCCCCGGTAAAGTGGGAGATGCTGGGTCCCTTGGGTTCTCGAGGTCGGAGTGCCCGACTTTCGACCTCGTCGGGCGGGGCGGGCCCGATCAGCGGGGCCCTGTCGCTGTCTCGTTGGTCCTTGAGGTCCTTGACCTCCATGGCAAGGGACTGCACCGTGTGGGTCAGTTCTTGGAGCTTGGCCATGACCTGCTCCATACTGGTGATTGAGCTGGTGATTCTGTGGGGCCCGGGGGGGCAACCCGCGGTCCCACGGGGAAAAGTAGGGGAAGGGGAAGGAACGTAACCCTTTCGGGCCCGGCTAGAGCGTTCCCCTCGAGGTCTGGGAAGGATTGCCTCTGGAAAAGGTTCCCTCAGGGTCTTATGCGGTAGTCTGGAGGCTCTCAGGCTCTCCCTACCAAGCTCATCACAGGGATAGAGGCGTAGCGACTTCCCAACCGGGGAAGGCCCCTCACACACGGGCCGCAAGCACACCGGTACCCAGGTTCCCAGGGGGGTGCAGAGAGGTGGGCGGAACACCCGTGCCAGGGACCCCCGCAGGGGCGGGGACAAGGACTCACGAGGCGGGAAGGGGCTCCTTACACGACCCAGTTCCAGGACACCACGTGGGCTAGGGGGAAGGAAGGGGCACACCCACTCACAGGTATCCACGGGGCTTAACACGCACACTCTCACGCACACACCAACACTCACGCACTCGTTCTCCTTGCTTTCAGTCTCCAAGATTCTCTCTCTCTATAGCTCTCCAATACTCCACACACGGGGCCGGTCTCACAGGCTATGGCTCTGATCACCAGCAAGGAGGGAAGGCTTGGTCCTTCCTTTATATAGGTGGTGCTGGGCGTCGGCTTTGCAGCCTCTGTGAACGCCGCAGCGGGGCGTGCAGAGGCGTGGCCACGTCGGGAGCGCTGGCGGGGGGCGTGGCCACGTTGGGAACGCTGGTGAGGGGCGTGGCTCCATGAGGCACGTGGGTGGGCGGTGTTGTTGCCTCCGGCGGCCCTTCCGGGGGCGGTGTGCATGTCTGTGGAGGCGGGGCTTCGGGCGGCGTGGTTTCCTCTGTTGGCTCTGGGGGTGTAGTGCTGCGGGGCCTGGCGCTTGGCCCGATCCGGGCTCGTGCGCCGTGGCAGCCCCCTCCTGGGCTCCGCCGCTGGCGGCGGCCCCATCTCCTCAGGCCCCAAGGCCTGACAATATGGTGCACCAGACTTCTGGCTGCGGGGACTTGGATGGCAGGGAGGCCAGGAGTGCCTATTTGAGGTTGGAATCCGTACGTGATATAAAAGGGGGACTCTCCAAGGGATGCGTTCGGGGTGTTGTTATATGCAAACTCCGCAAGGGGTAACCAGGTGTACCAATCGTCCTGTAAGTAATTTATGTAGCAGCGAAGGTACTGCTCAAAGTCCTGGTTCACCCGTTCTACTTGGTCATTGGCCTGGGGATGGTATGCAGTGGTAGGTTTGAGCTGGACGTGTAGAGCGGTAAACAAGGCTTTCCAAAAACGGGACACAAATTGAGATCCCCGATCGCTGATTAGTTCTAGGGCCCATCCATGTTGTTTAACCACGTGCTGGATGAAGACCAGAGCCGTGTGGTAGGCAGTTGGGAGCCCCTTACATGCGATAAAGTGGGCCATCTTCGTGAAATGGTCCACTATCACGCATACTGTAGTGTAACCTTGTGAGGGGGGTAACTCGCCGATGAAGTCAATTCCCACTCTTTGCCATGGGCTCCACGGGGGTTCAGAGATTTTTAAGAGGACGTCTGGTGCCTGTCGAGGAACTTTGGTGCGAGCGCAGGTCGCACAACCTTGTACATACTGTCGTACATCTTGGGCAAGGGAGGGCCACCAAAAGGACCTCTGGATCAGCTGGCAGGTACGAGCTTGCCCCGGGTGTCCTGCCAGAGGGGCATTGTGGTGTGCCCAAAGGATTTGGGAATAGCAGGAAGGGGGTACCAAGATCCGGCCTTGTTTCTTCAGGAGTCCTTGGTCTAGAGTGCAGGAGGGATCCTGGCAAGAAGTAACTCCTGTGCAGTTGCGCGTACCAGGGCATTCGGTGTCATGTAGGTCACGGTGAAGATCTTTGGCTCCAATAGAGACCCTTGTTGTCTCCAGACCTCTTTTCCCGCTTCGTGGTAACGTGAGAGGGCATCCGCTAATATGTTGAGTTTGCCTGGGCGATAGCGAATGATAAAGGAGAGCCGTGCAAAAAATAACACCCAGCGGGTGTGTTGGGCATTACCTATCCATGCCATCTGTAGGTAGGTAAGGTTGTTATGGTCGGTCACCATGGTGACAGGGTGTTTGGCTCCTTCTAAGTAGTGCTGCCAGTTTTCGAACACTGCCTTGATGGCTAATAATTCTCTATCAAAGATGGTGTAATTTTGTTCAGCAGGGCTCAATTGACGTGCGTAATAGGCACAGGGTAACATCTGATCTCCCATGGAGGCTTCTTGGGATAGAACAATCCCGATGGCTCCGCCATGGCCTCCAAACACTGGGATAGCAACAAGACAGCAGGGTCTGGGTCAGCTGAAAAAGAGAGGTACATACCACATCAAATGTTAGGGATTACTGGTGGTTTCTGATGCTGCAGCCGAGGGGGGATGTCTGGGTGGTAATTGGTCCAGAAATCATGGGGGAACTGTCAATGTTGTGCACCGGTTCTGGCCGCGTCTTGGTTTCTGTTTGAATAGTGTGGGAGCGAACGAGGCTCACATCCATGAAGTTGCTAGATGCCCCAGAGTCAATGAGGGCCCAGGTCACGAAGCAGGGGGCGACCTTCACAGTGAAGGGCACCTGGAGATGGGTGCGCAGGGAGGTGCAGGCCAAGGGAATTAGTTTCCGGTCCAGGATGGCCCCTGCCAACCTCGATCTAGGGCATTTCCCGTTTCTCGCCGGGAGGAGGCTAATGCTGGACATGCATGGATAAAATGGGCTGGATCCCCACAATAGAAGCAAGCTCGTGCTTTTCTTCATCTCTCCCTTTCTTCTGAAGTTAAGGGCCCTCGGGCTGATCCGATTTGCATGGTTTCTGGCTCGGCTCCTTTTGCTGCATCGAGTCCAGGAAGGCGGGCTAGGGGTGGTCGAGGTCCGTGGGCTCGATTTTCTTGTCACATCTCCTGGTGTCTTTCCGCCAACCAGTCATCTATTTGCACAGTAAGGGCCACAACTTTCTCCCAGGTCTCTGGTAGAACGGTAAGGGCCAGTTGGTCTCTCAGATCTTCACTCAGTCCTCTATGGAAGAGTACGTTTAGGACATCGGGAGACCAACACAATTCCAGAGCCAACTGTTGGAAGCGGGTGATATATTCCAACAGGCTTTCTTTCCCTTGTTTAAGGGACATTATTTGGGTTTATGCATCCCACACCCTGTGGGGATGATCAAACTGGAAGGAGAATTCTTTTACGAATTCCGCATAGTTAGATAGTAAGGGGCTGTCCCCCCTTAACAGTGTGGTAGCCCAATCTAAGGTGATTCCCCCCAAGTTTCCAATAATGAAGGCTACCTTCAGCTTGTCAGTGGCATAGGTGTTGGGTTGTACGGATAAGATGAACTTGCAGAGGGGAAAAAAACCCTGAAACAGGTATCGATCCCCACTGAATTTCTTGATTCTAGGCCCCTTAGGTTTCCAGGGTGTTGCCGCCCTGGCTCCCTGTGGTTCTACTGGCACTGGGGGTTCTACAGCGGTCGGCGGAGGGTCAGCGGGGTTTGGTTCTGGGGCCTTGGCCAGTACTTCTGCTTCAAGTTTGGCCTGTTTTGCCTTTACATCCCTTAGTTCCATGGCCAGGGACTGGACGGCCCGTACTAGCTCTCCAAGCTCTCCAACCACATCCATTATAGGGAGTCTCTCCATCTTAGGGGAGACTAGGTGGCTGGTGATACTGTCATGGGGGACGGGGTTTGGGATCACACGAGAGGGGGGACAAGGATCCTTCTAAGCAGGAGGTGAGGCAATTGCCTTCAAGCAGCGGGGGTAGCTCCGCAGTACGCCAGCAAGGGTTAACTGGGAAGGAATGCCCGTCAGGATAGAATAATGGTCCTATACTCTTAATAGAGTAGTGGCCTCTATCATCATAGGGTGCCAAGTGGCATGTACTGGAGTAACCCCACTCCTTGCCCACCAGATTCACATCCACGATCACGCCACAAGGTACAAGGGAGATAGTGCGGGGTGTGAGAACAGGATGGACCGGGGACCACAAGAACGTGAGGGGGGAGGAAGGGCAAGCACAGAAGATACAGTGTAGGGGAATCCCCCTGGGGGGAGGGGGGCATCACCCACTCACCCACTCGTATGCCCACTCTCGCTCACACTGTCTCAGGGGGACACAAATAGAGGGAACACTCACACAGTCGCTCTCTCTCCAGTCATGTAGACAAGGTTTGTTGCAGCACAGCAGGGGAGAGGAAGGGTGGAACAGGGAGGACACCAACAAGGAACAAGGACTCAGCTCAAGAAACGCTCTCTGTCTGGGGCCAGTTTACACAGATCACCGTCGCTGTATGTCCTTCAGAACAGGTGTTTATTGTGGTAGCTCTGGCCCCCTGCCATGCCTGCAGGAGCAGGGAGCAGCGTAATGGAGCTTGTCCTGTCCCTGCACTGTGCGTGGCTGCTGGGGATGGTCCTGGAGCATCCTTCTACCGAGGGGTTGGCTTGGCAACCCTGGGGTGTCTCGCTGCTTCTGTCAGAGGCGTTGGGGTTGTTGCAGCAGGGCCTGCGGCTGCGACTAGAGTTCCTGGGCACGTGGACCTGTGTGAGAGACAGGCATGGGAATCAGGGACAAACAACCAGCATTGCAACAAGATCAGATCAACCCCCTCGCCCACCCCCACCCACCCTCAGCCTGAGGACTGGAAATGACTTGAATGAATTTAGCAATAGCCATGCATTTTATTTTGTCCCTCCCAAAAACCATGACCAGACAGATACCCTTCCAGGAGTTCCTTCCTCACTCCTTCCCCTACTCTAAGACAACAACTCTCAATCTATCATCAGACAAGTTAAATAACTCACTCAGTGTCCCCCCATTCCCCAAAGCCCACTAGTACTCACCCACCCAGCATGCAGCAGCAGTTAGCAGAGCAAAGCAGTGGGCAAAAAGGCAAATTTCAGCCAGTGCTACAGTGCAGTCCCTGGTTTGTCCTCTCTATCCCTAGTCTCAGCAACAGTCAACAGGACCACACAGGCTGCCAACAACAGAGCAGCCGGAATATGACACCAGCCAGCAGCAGAAGCCTGCAGCACCCAGGTCAGTGTCCCAAGGGTGTAGCTACCATTGGACAAACAGGGACATTCACCCTGGGGCCCATACTGGCTGGGGCCCCAATATCCAAGGTAGCTAAGCTACCCTCCCCCCCTTATTATTTTTCTTTTTTTTAAATTGCCACCTGAGCTGACTGGGGGGCCCTTCCGACTGGTGCATGCGCTCCCTCCCCCTCCCTGTCCATGGTTGCAACATTGTGTCTGACAGTCTGCATCAGATCAGTTCACATTCACAAGCCTCGCGGCTCAGCTCGCCCCCCTGGTGCCACGTTGCGGAGGAGGAGTCCTCCCTACCAGTCCGGACCCAGTCCGGGCAGGGCTGGCTCGAGGGGGACCCAGCCTGAGAAGGAAGGTGCCCAGTGGCACCACCAGTTCCTGGCCTCCAGGGCTGGTCGGGTGTGCCAGGGCAGCAATGGCACTGCTGATGCTGGCTGCACTTGGCCCCAGAATGCGGGCTGTGAGCTGCGAGGGACAGAGTGCACCATGGGACCAACTCATCGCCAGGCCAGAAGATGGATGGGCCCAGCAGCAGCTACCACCAGCAGCAGCAGCACATCACAGACTGCAGAGAGCAAGTAAGTCCCGAGCACCAGCAGCCCAGCGCCCCTAGGCTGGCCGGCAGCTTCACCACTGGCAGGAAAAAAGGAAGGGGGGCCCATGGACATTTCTTGTCCCTGGGCCCATCCCAAACTTTCAGGACCCAGACCAGGGTGCATGCTCCCCGCAGGGCGCCAGTACATCCTTTGCCCCCTATAGACCCTTCCCTGGCCCTGTCGGGCAGCACTGAAGCTTCCCCTACCAGGGAGACCCCGCTGTCGCCGCCAGCACCCCTACGATGGATGCACGCACAAGCCACGCACTCACACCATCGAACTGCTCCTAGGGGCAGAGCACTGGAGCCACAGCGTGAAGAAGCCATGCCTCCAGGCTCAATCTCAGCACCGCGATGCTCAGAGCGTCTGCAATGCTGCCTGATCAGCGGGGATATAAGCAGCACCCCGCCTCATACACAGTGCTGGTGATCAGTGCTGCAACGCCTGTGAGATCGGCCCCTGCCTTTGCCTGGATAACCTGTGATATTGCTTGCTTGTGGATCGTGTGGGTGCGTAACTGTGTTGGAGTGACTGGACTGTGTGGATGAGTGAGTGTTTGTAAGGTGCGAGAGTCTTGAGCCGGTAAGTCTGCATCCCTTGTACTGTTTAGGTTGCACTATCCCTGGGGCCCTCCTGGTGATGAAAGCCCTATCCCGGTCCCCCCTCCCTGGGGGCTCCGGCACCTCCCTGCTCCTCACTGTCTGCACCTCTGCCCCTACCCTGTACCCTGTATGTGCGTTAAGGGGTGACTCCAAGGTGTGCGCTCATCCCCAAATACCCTGTGATGATACAGGCTGTGGATTACTAATCCTGCAGCCCTATGCTATCCTGAGGGTTTGTTTACAGGCACCCTTGTAGCTGAGCGAACGTGTGTGTAGTTGTACCCCTCCTGCCTCCCCTTCCCCCCTTCCATGTCTGTCCCGGACCTCACACAAGCTAGCTATGCCCCTGCAGTGTCCAATACATAATCCCAAAAGCTCATGCAGCAGCTCCAACCTACATGACTCTGCCCGTCATCCCCACAACCCCCATTCATTTGCATGATGAATTGATCTCACTGACTCTGGGACCTGGTCTTTCCCTGCAGTTCACAGCATGGTTACTTCAGGCAGCTCAGCTCAGCACACACTCACATCCTGCCCATGGGCATCTGCCCCCTGTGGCTAAACATTTAAAGTGCCATCTTCAATGCCTGAGGTATGGACAGCACATCTAGCCACACATTCCACAAAATAAACGAGACTGTCTGTGGCACAGTGATGCCACAAGATGGTGCCTGCCATATAATTAGACTGAGTTAAAAATGGCCACCAATGGAAGTGGCTAAGTTGCGGGCATGGCCTGTAGTATAAAAGGAGGCCAGCCCAGCAAGAAGGGGCAGTCTGCTCTGTACTACTGAGGAGAACACATCTCCTAGAGAGGCTGCCAGAGAAGGTTTCTGACCTAGTTGTCCTAAAGGAAGGAGACCTGACCTGAGAGCCTGTGTATGAGTTGGCAAAGAGCTAGCCAGGGACTGTGGTTGAGGCTAGGCTCTATTGTTTGGACTGTAGACTGGCAAGAGGCTTGGTGCCTGGCCTATGGATTATGTGGGTGTGAATAAACTCTTATCGAGCTTCACCCTGGAGTGCAAATCTTCTTGGGCACTGATCCTGAGAACACTCATCCACAGTCAAGTTGGGCCCCTGCTACAGTGTCCCTCCTGCCTTTCCTTACCTGTGCAGTCCAGAAGCTGCCCCCTGACGCAGTTGCTTCCGGCAGGTGCAGCCCAGCCCAGCCCACCACTGAACATGCATATGCTTGTAGTAGGAGATGCCACATGCCTGTGCATTTTGGCCAACCCAGCCAGTGCCCTCAAGAAAGACCCGGTAGTGCAGTGCTGGTAGCTGATTTAAAGCGGTGGCAGCAACAGATACAGGGGTAGCCAGCACACAGGACGGGTCAGCTTCACTCGGACTTGGAGGAGTCTGGGACCATACCAGGGGGGAGTTGGAGGCCGAGCGGCACCACCCCTTCCCCCCAAAGGGGCAGACTGCACCTGAAACAAGCAGCCAAAAAGATGAATGAAACTACACAAAAATATGAACAGTGGGTAATTGAATTCAGAGTGCTCTTAAGAGTACCAGTCAGTCGCTTGTTTTGTTCAGTTCAGTTTGGATTGTTTGGATTCGATGGGTTTCCCCCATTTCATTTCCCTGTTTTAGCTCTACTCTTTGGCCACGTGAAATGGTAGAAGGCCAAGGAAGATGAGGAGAAGAACAATTCAGGGATGCCAACAAATTGGCAAAGAGGCCTCAAAGAATTAAACTAAATGGGAATAGATGGCTACTGCCTTATGCGCCTGTCAAGAGGTGTGAAGAACCTATGTATGGATGCATGTATGCATGCATAGTCTATGTCATGTTAGTAGGTATGCAAAGGGCAGGCAGCAGACTCGGCTGTGTTGAGTGTTTTGCAGACATTATGGCCGAGTGTGAAGAGGGTGAGGTGGCCCTACACATGGTTACAAGCCAGTTGGAGCCAAATTTCAGTGTAGCCACCATGGCACCTGGCAGCTAGGATCCAGCCCACCCACCCCCACCCCCCAGAGTCTAGAACAGGGGCTACTGGATTTTCATGCCGCAGGCTACCACCAGGGTGGTCTGGCAAAGCTAAGGAATTACAGCATGCACTCATCAACTATCATCATTCAGTCCCATCTTTTGGAGAACCTGATTGGCCCACACCCCTCCACATTCTGATTGGTCCAAAGGGTTTTGATGTACTTCCTGCTTCCTAGCAGAGCCAGTTCTGTGCATCAGTGATGGTTTTTGATAGGGATGTGCGAACAGAATGCGGTTCAGATGTTCAGACGGTCAGTCGTTTGGTTCGAAACCTGACTTCGGGTTCGGTTGTTCGGGTCAGCGGAGTTCGGTTTGGCCGAACTTGGCAGAACATTTGAAAATAGCGCTATCGATACAGATACCAAATTCGAAGATTTTTTTTCGGTATCGGTATCATTTGGCCCGGAAACAACCCCTGGTCTCCACCCCTGGTGCCAGGAAGCCAGCTCCTTGGCTGCCTCCCCCTTTCAGTCATGTTTTTCC
>QEPC01001423.1:9130518-9151017 GCA_003113815.1 Sphenodon punctatus | reverse complement strand
CTGTCCCCGGGGCGGCGCGACCCGGCTGCAGCTGTGGGTGTTGTTCCCGGGCCGCCTCCCTGGTCGGGTGCTCCCGTGTGCCCCCTTCCTGCGCCTGTGCCCCCTCCACCTGCATCGCTGGGCCTGCCTGCACCTCCTCCACCTCCTGGCCCACCGCTGTCACTGTCTCTGCCTCCGCTCTCTTCTGCCTGCCTCCTCGCTCCATCCTGCCACGCTTGCTTGCTGCTGATCTCGCTTTAAATCTCCCTCCGGTGGTTGTGTTGTTGCTGGTTGCCTGGCAGCGACGCTGCGTGCCTCGTCCCTGGCTGGGGCTCATTTCCTTTGGTTCCGTGCGGGGATTGGCGTCCAGACGTTACTTTTCCTTGGTTCCCGGTGGGGGTCCGTTTGACCATGCTTCCCGGGACCTTCCCCCGGCTAGCCCGGGAAGCGTGGTTGAAACTGACCCCATGTGGGTATTGAGCATGATGAACATCTGGCGCGCGCTGAACAGACGTTCAGGGCCCTTTGGCCCCATGGGGGGGTTGAGCGTTGTTCAGTGTGGTTGAGCGTGATCTCATAACGTCTGAAGACACCCAATGTCATATTTCAGCATTATTATATAGGACCAAGCGGCAGGGTTTGGCAACAGCCTGCTTCTGAGGTGTAAAGAAAGCAAGGAGTTGAAGATAATCCCAGGCTATGTGCCTGAGGGACAGGCTGAATGGTGACACCCTCAATGGAAATTGAGAGGGAAGTAGTTGGGGAACATTTTGGGGGGAAGATGAGGCATTTGGTCTTGGCCATATTAAGTTTGAGTTGGTGGCAAGACATCCAAGCAGAGATGTCAGCGGGGCAGTCAGCGATATGTGACTGGATGGAGGAGGAGAGCGTGGGAGTGGAGAGAGAGAGTTGCATGTCATCAGCATACAGGTGATACTGGAAGCCATGAGACTCCATGATTTTACCCAGAGAAAGAGTGTAAAGGGCAAAAAGGAGAGGGCCCAGGAGAGAGCCTTGGGGAACTCCCACACAGAGGGGAAGCGATGCAGAGGAAGTACCAACAAGAGAAACGTTGAAGGAGCAGTTCAAGGTATATGAAGAGAACTAGTTGGGAACAGAGTCCCGGAAACTAAGGGAGCATAGTGAATCCAGGAAGAGGCAGTGTCAAAGTCAGTAGAGAGATTGAGGAGGACAAGAGTTGATTTAGAGGCCCTTAGACTTAGCTAAGAGAAGGTCATTCGTGATTTTAGCGAGGGCAAGTCTTTGTCGAGTGGAGAGGGCAAAGCCTGTTTGAAGGGGGTCGAGGGAGGAATTTGAAGAGAGGAAATTCAGAGCGAATACCACCCCCTAGAGCCGCACCTGTTGCTGCCGCCACCAATGCTACCACAGCTGCCTCTAGGCAGCTCAACAGGGCCAAACTGCCTGGCCCAGAAGACATCTGCCCCCTCCCCATGTTGGAGGAGGGGGGCAGGGTCGGCGCTCGGCAATGGACTTCCAGCCCGGTGGGGCCAAAATCCGCCTGCTGCCCAGCAGCACCGCAGGCAGCACACCTAAAGGCCACGCTAAAGGGCCCTTAGGCGTGGCCCTTAGCAGGGTCTGGGCAGGCAAGGGAGGGGGTTTTTTTTGTTTGTTTTTTATTGAGACTGAGATAGAGGTGGTAGGGGGGATGGAATGTCTGTTTTATGTTGGGGAAGGGCAAGGGGACTGACCCCCTTGGTGAGAGGGAGGTGTGCAGTCCTTGGGGAAGGGGGGCTTGCCCCTCTGTGGCAGAGGCAGTAGGGGGTATGTTGGTGGTCTCCCATGCTGCCAGGGCAGAACAGTCAGAGGGGGGACAGGGCTGGAGGGCCACGCCGGGGGGGGGCTGCAGTCATTGGGGTCGTGATGGGACGGGGGAGATATGGGGTGGTATGAGACCAGTGAAGCAGGACAGGCACGTGTTGAAGGTCCTGCTCACTCACCCCTTAGCAGTTGGAAAGGGAAATTGAGATCAGAGGACCCCCGACCCTTCGCTGTTGAACGCGAGATCGGTGGTCAGCAAAGCAACAATGATCCAGGAATTAGTCTTGGACTGTGCTGCCGATCTCGTGGGCATTACAGAAACCTGGCTGGACCTTGAGTCGGGGCCTATCTTGACTGACCTTGTTCCAGTCAGGTATTCCATGCAGCATCAGCCACAGTCAGAGGGATGGGGGGGGAACGGTGTAGCTATGATTTTTAGAGAGAGGTGGTCAGTTAGGAGATATCCGGTGCAAACCATGGTAGGGATTGAGGCTCTTCACGTGGTGTTTGATTTGGCGGGGGACAGTCTGGGGGTGCTGCTCGTATACTGTGCATCTACCTGTATGACAGCCTCTCTACATGCTCTGGCAGAGGTGGTGGCGTGGGTGGTGTTGCAGTCCACAAAAGCATTAATCTGGGGGGACTTCAACATCCACACCGACACTGACCTCGGGGGCGGGGTGGAGCATAAGTTCATGGCAACCATGGGCCTGTCCCAAATGGTCAGTGGCCCAACACATCAGGGAGGACATATTCTCAATCTCATGTTTTGCACCGGTCTTGAGGTGGGTGCTCCGCTATTGGGAGAGATATCAACCGTGCCCTTTTCATGGTCGGATCATTATCTCCTACAGACCTCTCTTAGCACATGTCTGCCCCAGAAGGGTGTGCAGCCTATTTGAATGATGCGCCCCCGGAGGCTAATGAAACCAGAACGGTTCTAGTTGGCTCTCAGGGAGTTACCCTCTGACCTCAATGACCATCTCATTGATGATCTCGTCGCATTACGGAACCCTCTGTTGACTGAGGCCATTGATTGGATGGCTCCTAGACATCCGCTGCCCAGGCAACAGCACTGCAGACCTCCGTGGTTTTCGGGGGAGCAGCGAGTGCTGAAACGAGAAGGGCGGTGGTTGGAGCGATGGTGGCATCTTTATCGTACTGAAGCCGACAGATTGCGGCATAGAGTCAGCTTACGCCGAGGCTATGAGGGCAGTGAAAAAACCTTTTTTCACTGCTCTCATAGCATCTGAAAAATCTCATCCAGCGGAGCTTTTCCAGGTGGTGCAGGGGCTGGTCAGTCCGGCCTCCCTCCACCCTGGAGTGGAGTCATCTATACCATGCTGTGATAGGCTTGTGAATTATTTTGTGGATAAAATTGCTCGTATTCACCACTATTTTGACATTGCACTTATTACACTAGGAGAACTAGAGGTTATGGAAGTCACGCCTTGTCCGGTTTTATGGGATCAATTTCAGTTGGTGACACCTGCTGATGTCGTCGGGACCCTTGGGGCTGTTAGGGCTACCTCTTGTGAATTAGATCTGTGCCCATCTTGGCTAATTAAATCTTGCAAGGAGACAATGGGGCCACTGCTGGCAGGGGTGGTCAATGCCTCCCTTCAGGAGGGCGGAGTGCCGGGCTGTCTCAAAGAGGCAGTGGTGTGGCCTCTGATCAAGAAACCATCACTTGATGTTGACTGCCTTGCCAGATATCGATCTGTCTCTAACCTTCCCTTTTTAGGGAAGGTTATTGAATGGGTGGTGGATCAGCAGTTGCAGGGGTATCAGGATTCCATCCAGGTTATGGCATGAAGAATGTGCTTGTGACCTTGGTGGATGATCTGCGTTGGGAGATGGACCAGGTAGCGATGTGCAAACAGAATGGGGTTCGGATGTTCAGCCGTTCGGTCTGAAAACTTAGTTCGGGTTTGTGGGTTCAGTCCCATGAAGTTTGGACCCCCACCCCACCCCTGAACATTCTGAATGTTTGGCCGTGGCAGAGACTTGGGTGCTCCAGGGGTTCCCCTGGGGTCAGGGCAGACTGTTGGAGATGCAGCAACAGCAGAGACCAGGAAGGCTTGGGGCTTGGCACACCGGGTTGCCCAGGGAGGCAGGGTTGGCACTTGGCTCCTGGGGGTGCCCGTGGTGCCATGGCTGGCTGTCTAAGACCCAGATACAGCAGCAGAGGCCAGGAAGGCTTGGGGCTTGGTGGCTGGCCTGGTACCCCTACTTCGCCGGGCATTGAAGGCTGCCAGGCATCGGTGGAGCAGCAGCAAACATTGGATTGCCCAGTAGCAGAACCCATGGTACAGCAGCAGAGGCAGCAGCAGCAGACAGACAGCATGGCATGAGCAGCGGAAGACAGGCTGAGGCAGGGTTCGAGCTTGGCAAACAGGGCAGGCAAACAGGCAGCGTGGCATGAGAGGCAGTAGAGAAGGCAGACTGGGAGCTTGGCAGGGCACTCAGATAGGCTGGTGAAGACTGTGCAGTGTGAGAGAGTGCCAGTCAGATAGGCGGGCCGAGATTGTCTAGCCAGAGGCCGGCTGGCAGGCTTACAGCTTCCCACTGCCACCCAGTGCATTGAGGTCAGTCAGATAGGCTGGCTGAGGCCAGAGAGAGAGAGAGAGAGAGAGAGAGAGAGAGAGAGAGAGAGGCAGGTCAGGCACTGAGCATTGGGAGGAAGGGACAGCACCTCAGCAGCAGCAGCCCAGATTGAGGAGGAGGCCCATCCCAAGACTGCCCCTGGCATGGGATGGCATGTGCCACTGTACCATCAATCCATGTCCAGGGGCAGCTTGGCGAATCCCAGCAGCAGAAGGTTCACCTTGATTAAAAGCAACTGCTCCACCAACTTGGCCTCCAGTCTCAGGTGGTGCGGCGAGCAAATGTCCTCCTCCATAGAGAACTCCCGCTTGCTGGGGACACTCAGTGGGCAGGACAACAGACCCTTGGCCACTTTGGACAGGGCTGACCACACGTCCCTCTGAGAGCTGTGTTGCCACCATGTTCTACTCCTCCCATCAATGCTGTCAGGGGTGCATCAGCAGCAGCCAGTTGATGCCCAGAAGCATCAGTGCACCATGGAGGAACTGGGGTGGGGGCAGCTGCCAAGCTCATCCGCAGCTGCAGGACATAGAGGGTGGCGTGGCTTTAAAGTGAAATCCACACGCATGTTGAGGAAAATGATTGCGCTCGATGGGCAGCCCTTCTCGGTGGTCAGGGACATGGGGTTTAGGCACCTGATTGGGTTCCTGTCCCCCCAGTTTAAGCTGCCCTCGCACACACCCCTGAGTCAGCAGGTGGTGCCAGCCTTGTACTGGGCTTTACAGGAGCGGGTGAGGGAGCAGCTGGCAGGGGCTGGGGGTGCCACCATCCACTTCACCACTGATTTGTAGTTGAGAAGAAATGCGCTGCACGCCTACCTGACAGTGATGGCACACTGGTGGCAGGACCCAGAGACAGCATTTGGGAGCGGCAGGACGGGTCCTGAAGCAGGGTATAGGTGGGCCCTGCTTCAGGCAGAAGTCATGGACGGCCCCCACACATCTCAAAACATCGAGGCAGCTCTGACCGCCATGGTGAGGGAGTGGGTCACGCCAGGTGCGCCCTTCACCAAGGTGTGCATGGTGATGCACAACGCAGCAAACATGTTGAGGGTAGTCCATGAGGGGGCTTCACCAGTATCCCTTGCGCTGCACACACCCTTCACCTGGTGGTCGAGGATGCTCTGGGATTGGGGGAGAACGGGATTGGGGCAGGCACTCTTAGCTCCCTGATTGAGCAGGGGAGGAAGCTGGCCAGTTTCTTTAACCAGAGCGTGAAGGGCAGCAACCTCCTCTGAGCAAAGCAGGCAGAGCAAGGCTGGTGCAAGATGTGTCCACCAGGTGGAATTCCATGTTCCTGATGCTTGAGCGGCTTCTCGAGCAGAAAGCCACCTTGCATCAGGTTCAACTGGTGATGGACAGCGGGGCACCTCCAGGGTACAATGGGACAGAATGGGAGATCCTGGCTCACACGGTCTTTGTTCTGAGACCATTCCTGGCCGTGATGGAGACCATCCGCTCTTCCACGGCCACCATCAGCAATGTGACCCCTCTGGTCCAGAGTCTCCTCAGGAGGCTGGAGGAGATTCTCCAGGGGCAGGATTGTGGCCCTCAGGGCAAGAAGCTGGCAGCTGAGGTGGTTGCCATGGTGCGGCAGCTGAAGGCAGAGCTGAAGGCGCAGTTTGATGAGCTCCTGCAGCAGGATGAATATGGGTTGGCAACCATGCTGGAACCCAGGGTCCAGGACAGCGTGACACACCAGACAGTGCTCTATGGGCACTGGAAGGGTGACTTGGTGGAGAGGGTCCAGCAGGCAGAAACGGCTCTGGAGAATGCACGGCAGCAGCAGCAGGACACCCCTGAGGATGGTGGGAGTGGGAGCAGCCACCCCTTTCAGCTGGCTGGGTTTATCCCTGCCCTCAGCCCTAGCAGTAGCAGCACCACCAGCAGGCTGAGAAGAAGCAGCACCCCTATTGCTTCTGGATGATGTGTATGGACAGCCCTCCCTGCCTGTAACATAAGTCCCAGAACCCTGAGGGTGGGTCCTGGGGCTGGAGTTTCTGATTCTTGAAGCGGTGGAATGACAGTTCCCCGTGAGCAGAATGACGGCCCCAGAACCCTGATGGTGGGTCCTGGGACAGGAGTGGCAGCTTCTGGATGAAGTGGAACTACAGCCCTCCCTGCCTGTAACGTAGATCCAAGAACCCTGAGGGTGGGTCCTGGGAATGGAGTGGCTGCTTCTTGATGCCATGGAATGACAGCTCCCCATGAGCAGAATAACGGTCCCAGAATCCTGAATGTGGGTTCTGGGGCTGGAGTGGCAGCTTCTGGATGATGTGGCTGAACAGACCTCCCTGCCTATAATGTAGACCCCAGAACCTTGAGGGTGGGACCTGGGGCTGGAGTGGCTGCTTCTTGATGCTGGGTATAACACCTAAATCTATCTAATCTAAATAAATGAAACTATGGAGGTAAGTGTGTGGAAATTGGTGAAATAGGAGGAGGATGGCAATGGACTGGGAGGAACACAAACTGCTGGGAGAGGGAGAGTTCTGAAAACGCCTGCTGACAGGATCAGTGGCTAGCTCAGAATGATATGGAAGGGGGGGAGGGCAATTACTTGTTACTTGCTGCGCCTGCCTTACCACAAACCCCATTGGCTCCTTTGCAGCCTAGCCCATGGCCTATCGCAGACTGCCAAGCCAGTGGTCTGAGGAAAAGAAGGATGGTGATTGGGCAGGCTGGTTGCTAGTCCAAGCCCCTCTCCACTCCTGGGGCCAGGAAGTCTGCTCCTCAGCTGTGCCCCCCTCCCTCCCTGCGCCTGCCAGCCAGGGATTTTCCCACCTGAACTCATCTGAATGCGCCCAAACTGTTCGGCGCTTCAGGCATTCAATTCAGTCGTTTGGTTCGGCCATCCGAACTGGCTGAGTTCGGACTGAACCTCGAACGTCCGGACCACATTCGCACATCCCTAGGACCAGGGTCGTTCGACCCTGTTGGTCCTGTTAGATCTGTCAGCTGCTTTTGATACGGTTGATCATGAGATGCTGGTGGTGCGCCTGCGGGAATGTGCAGGGGTGGGCAGGACTGTTCTTGAATGGTTCTGCTCATTCCTGACCGGGAGAATCCAGCGAGTGGTACTTGGGGAGTGTTTTTCATCATATCGAGACTTCGCATGTGGTGTCCCGCAGGGTTCGGTGTTGTCCCCCCTCTTGTTCAATGTATATATGCATCCTCTAGGTGAGGTGATCAGGAGGTTTGGTGTATGGTGTCACCAATATGCTGATGAGACCCAGCTATACCTCTCTTTTTCAACAGACCCAGAGCCCGCAGTCTCCGTGCTTACTCGATGTCTGATGACTGTGGGGGATTGGATGAGGGCTAATTAACTCAGACTGAATCCCAACAAGATGGTGGTGATGCTGGAGGGTAAGGTGATGGAGTTAACGGCCCCCATCATTGATGGGGGTCTGTCCTCCATTGGTTCCCCAGGTGCAGAGTCTGGGGGTACTCCTTGATGCACAGCTCTGCCTGGATGCTCAGGTGGAGGCTGTGGCAAAGGGTGCCTTTCGCCAATTACATCTGGTACATCGGCTTAGACCATATGGTTCGGACTCCAACCTGGCCACCATCATCCATGCTTTCATCACCTCTAGACTAGACAATGGTAACACACTCTGTGGGGCTACCCATGGTGATGGCCCAGAAGCTGCAGCTGATGCAGAATGCAGCGGCCCATCTCTTGGTGGGACTGGGCCGCCAGGAGCATATTACACCAGTGCTCCGTTCTCTGCATTGGCTGCCAATAGTTTTCTGAGCCCGATTCAAGGTGTTGGTTTTAACCTATAAAGTCCTAAACAGGCTGGGTCCTGCCTATCTGCGAGACCGCCTCACCCCCCAGGTACTGGACCAGCCCCTGCAGTCATCGGGGGATGCCCTTCTTGTGGTCCCCCGAGTCTTCTGGGGGGCCACGCAGGGGATGGCATTCTTGGAGGCCGCACCAAGGTTGTGGAACCCCCTTCCAGTGGGGATACGTCTGGCCCCAGACTTTCCCTCCTTTCATAAAAGTTGTAAGATTTGGCTGTTCCGTCAGACGTTTGGTGGGGGAGATGGGTAGAGGGTGGGGGAAGAGAGGGACGGGGGGGTAGTGATATGTTTTATAATTTTATGGCTTGAATTGTCAATCAATCAATCAATTCAACTTTATTAGGCATAACAATTGTCATAGCCAACACAAACATACAAACACATATAAACATATAAGCATATAAATATACTTCTAAAACTTATGTTAATACAAAAAAGAAACTGATTACGAGATCATTGACAACTTGAAGTCCAAAAATAATTGCCTTCGGGCAAACGCCTGGGTCAGAAGCTTGGCAACCTGGGTTAACTCCTCCACTCTCTTACTAGTAAGGGCTAATTCAACCAACATAGTCTGTGTTTGCCCCGGAAAGCGAGCAAAAAACTTACCAAGGAAGTTAAGCCTTAAGTCATCATACAGGTGACAAGCACAAATAATGTGGGCCGTAGTCTCGGCCTCCAGATGATCAAAGTGACATACTCTTTGTGAGAAAGGGATCGAATCGTACCGCCCATCTAGAATCCTAGAAGGCAAAGCATTTAGTCTCGCAGACATAAGCAGCCACTTCCCTCTTGCTGGAATAGATGAGGCAACATACACAGCCATAGCATCCATTGGAGAGACCCAGGATAAATAAGCACTTAAATGGGGTGACAGGTCCACCCTGGCCCTTTCTATCTGATAATCTACATCTGCCATATCATTGTAATTTCCTGAAGTGCCTTCTGGTAATTTAATAAAAATAAATAATCCCGTGAAAAGCCAAGAGTCTGGAGATGGGCCTCAACCTTAGTAAGCCATTTAGTTTTATAAGAGTCCTCACTTAAAAGGGTTAATAATCCAGGGGCCCCCAGTCTTGTAACCCTAAGCCATAGCCTATGTGCTGCTCTCCAGGCTTTAAAGGACCAGGTTCGCTGGCCCAGCTCCAGCCAGACTAATGCATTTGGAGTACCCCCGGGAACTTTCAGTAAGGCACGAAGGAACTTCATTGGAACCCGGTCTAAAGACTGTGGACCAGATGGGGCCCATAACTCTGCTCCATAAAGGAACTGGGCACCCACCTTGGCATTAAATACGCCAATAGCCATCTCTGTCTCCAACCCCCCCGATTGCACATATAACTTGCGCACCGCCAAGGCTGTTCTCTTGGCGGATAGCTCTGTACCCCTAATATGAAATTGCCAGGATCCCGTACTATGGAACTGGAGACCCAGATATTTGAAGATCCTCACTTGTTCCAACTGGGCACCTCCCAATTTCCAAGCGTGGAGATTACCACGCTGTGTCCTGGCAAAAACCATGGTTTTGGACTTTTGGTAATTTATTTCCATGTCATTTGTGACACAGTATTGAGCAAACTCTTGGATTTGCCTAGAAAGGCCAACTCTTGTTTGTGAGAGTACCACCAGGTCATCTGCAAATAGCAGACAACCTATATGCTTTGAAGCCAGCTTTGGTGGAAAAAAGTGAGAATGACTTGTATTGTGAGCCACCCCGAGCTGCCTGTGGCAGGAGGGGCAGGATATTAAATCTTTTTAATAAATAAACCAAAACAGCATGTGTGGTCAGTGTGCTCCAGGAGCTTGGAAGCAAGTGGTAGGAGTGAAATTGGGTGATAGCTGGAAGGGTCGGGGGCGGTCAAGAGTGGCCTTCTTAAGGATAGGGGAGACAGTGGCGTGTTTGAAAGCCAATGGAATGACCTAGTAGAGAGGGAGAGATTGATGATATGTAGCAGAGAAGGCATAGAGGTGGGGGTAATCACTATTAGGAGGAGAGAAGGGAGGGGACCATCATGTCAGGTGGAGGGACTGGATAAAGAGAGGGGGGAGGTGACCTCATCAAGGGAAGCTAAGAAGAAGGAAAAAAGAGAGGCAGGAGGAGGAATATCAGGGAAGGGAAGGAGGGGAGAGGGGTTGCGAAGCAGTAGCTATGAGAAGCATTAACTAAGCTTCTCCCTGGTGTCTTCATTGTTTGCCCCTGACCACACTGCAATCCTGCAGGCCTTCTTGGCTTCTGGATAGCTGGCTGCAGAAATGTTTGTCACATCTGTACCCTGATACTCTGTGCCAGTTGTCTGCAGGGGGGATTGAACTGGCAAACCTCTCACTCCATTTGCATGACCCTATGTCCTCCATGCTAAAAGACTTGTTCTGTAGAGTAGTATGAACTGGTGGGTGGTCTGGCATTGCCACACCACTAGAGGGAGATAGCGTGCCAACCCTCTTGTGCTACTCATCCAACTTCCAAATGGCAAATATTGATATCTCGGTGACTTCAAAACATTTTGCCTGTGTGGCATTTTGAGACTTAAATATAATTCCATGACCCCAAATAATCAACTAAAAACATGTGTAGTGTCAGGAATATGTACTGTAACTCTAAGTGTTGTTATAACCCACTTAAACAGGGAGGACGTGGTGTTACAGAGAACCAGTCTAAGGCACTTCTGTGTGAGCAAAATAGAGCTGGGGTTTCAGGCACAGGATTCTCTCTCGGGTTTTACTTTCTTTGTGTAAACTAAGCCTTAACTCCAAGACAGGC
Organism: Sphenodon punctatus; assembly: GCA_003113815.1. Lineage (NCBI taxonomy): Eukaryota > Metazoa > Chordata > Lepidosauria > Sphenodontia > Sphenodontidae > Sphenodon > Sphenodon punctatus. The sequence goes on along the minus strand of QEPC01001423.1, from coordinate 9,140,085 downwards.
TATCTCCCAGCAGTCCCATCTTAAGCAGGTTCCCTCTGCTTTTGCAGGAGAATCTCATAGTCCCCCCTCCTCCAAAGGCAGGCAATGCCCCAATTTCAGAGGCAGTGGTCATCAAAGCACTGGGATGTTCCACCAGGTAGGGAAGACACTGATTGCATGTGTGCGAGTGCAAGACTGTGTATGAAGGGGTGTGGCCTATTGGGCAAGGGGGTGGGGCTTTTGTTCTTCTTCAGACACTTAAAATGTTGGGACGGCTGATCAAATCCTCTTTCTTAAGCCCCGGTTGTTGTTAGGACCAGATCCAGGCAAGTGCATACTGAGTGACAATACAAGGCCTCGTATGTTGGAGGGCCCAAGGGGCTTTCCACTACATGGGCTCTATGAATAAATGTGAAATGACTACATGGATGTGAGAAGCACTGGCATAAAATACGGGCCCACATTGCCATTGTCCCCATCATATTAGAATTTTGGATTATTCTAATTGTAAAATCAAATTTGTAAAATATATGACCTGCTGTATGTTGTTTTTTATATATTTTTTTCATTTACTTTTTTATATCTATTACATTTGTGACAGACTTAATTTAATTGACTGCATAGGCTCTGATAAAAATTCCCCCAGAATGAGAGCATATTATGACACCTTTACTTTAACAAGGATGAGGGTGTGACATTCCTATGTTAGGAAGGTGCCTGCAGCACCATTTTGTAAGGGACTCCAACTCTCCTGGATTCAGAACTAACTTTAGGGACTGAGTCTGTGGCACGCTGCCCAGACGGAATCTGGGGCTTGGTGCACCGGGAGAGGCTGCCTCACTCCACCCACCCCCACTCAGAAAAGCTAAGCAGGATGAATTCGGCTCACCTGAGCAATGCCCAGGAGGAGCAGCGGCAGCCAGGCGAGTCAGCCCAAGGACTGTGTGGGTGCCTGTCATGTTGCGTTCAGGCACCTATTGGTGCCCAAGCGCGGGCGGGTTGAATCGGGCATGTCAGATTCAACAGGATGCCCATTTTTGCAGGGTCCCAGTTGCACCTCTGCTTTTGGGAACCACTGCGAGAGTGCTGAGATCTAAAAGAGCATTAGTGTATATCAGAAATTAACAAAGTCCCTACACCCAAGAGCCACATACCAATGTTTTCATATCACTGAGAGCCACAAGGCACTCATTGGCTTCTCCCAATCCTGAAGACACATTGGAGTAGCTTCCCCCTCCCTTCCCCCATCAAAGCTGTGGCTCAGGTGGTCCAGCTGATTCAGGGACAGAAGCAATAGTGGCTCACTACCCCTGCTCCCGTAGCCTGCAAAAAGGTTCCAGTGGTAGAGGCAATGAAACCAGCAGCTCGACTTCTCTTGCTCCTGCAGGAGCCACATGTCCTCAGGCAATCACTTCTGGTGAGAGCTACCGTACAGTTGCCTGTAGAGGTGTGCACCAGGGTCCATGCCATTTTTAGTTTTCATTTTTTGCTTTTGTTTTTTAAATCTGTTTGTTCTTTTTTTCATACATATCAAATTTTTGTTTTCGTTTTTGCTTTCATTTTCATTTTCTATTGGTTTCAATGTAAAACACATTTTTGGCTGTAACGTTTTTGTTTTTTATTATATTTGGCTGACACTTAGAGGGATTTACCTCCAATGAAAGGCATTAAGTGTACCAAATTCCAAAAATATTGGATAGAAGAATCCAATTTTAGAAGCAGTTGAATTATATTATTTTTCAAAAATCTTCATATACATTATTAGCTGTAACTACTTTATCTCATATTTAATGTACATGAAACTTGGCAAGTTTATACCCTTTCACATATTTACTATCTCTGCCAACTTTCAGAAGGATTAGATAAACGGTCCTGGTGGTATAAGATTTTGACTTATAAATGTATGTATGTCTGTACCATCTTTGTATTCCAACCAGTGTACATGAAATTTTACAGGGCTGTATATCACATTTTAACAACCATCTCTGCCAAATATCAGAAAGATGTGATAAAGGGGCCCAATTTTATATGCCTGCACAGCATATGCAGAGAAGGAGCCTATGCCGGGGATTCTCTTATGTGTCACTGTGATATAAGATCGGTTTGTGATGCTAATTGGCCAGCAGAAATGTCAACCATATATCCTCATTCTGTGCTTTGACCATCCAAACGTCTCTTCCCACTTGTTACTTGGAAGTCAGAAGGATCTGTTTAGGAAAGAGTAGGGTTAGGAAGTTCGGTTCCCCCAGTATCCGATACTGCCGGTATTTTGCTGTACCGGCAGTATCGGATTAATCCAGTTCTTGGGGTACCGGTTCCGGTTCCCCCATGCCGGATTTGTTTACATTGCGGCCATTGAAATGAATGACCGCAATGTAAAAGAAAGAAAGGGGGGGGGAAATTTCCCTCCCCCTGTCCAGGCTGCGCGGGTGGAAGGGGGGACGCCCCCCACCCATCCTGCCCAGCCTGGATTTTTAAAGAATTTTTTTTTACCCAAGTCCCTACTAGTGCGGGCTCTGGGCCGCTGCCATGCCGCCGCTGGCGACCCGAAGCCTGCACCAGCAGGTACTAGGGTGATCCCTGGGGTGGGGGTGGTTTAACACACACCCCATCCCAGGGATCACCCTACCCCCCCATCCAGAGATCGCCTACATTTTGCACTCTGGGCGGCGGTGGTTGCAAGATGGTCCCGCGGCTTCAGCGCTGGTGGCTTCAGCACTTGACTAGGCCTTCCAGGGAACTTCCGGGTTTTGGGCTCCCTAACAGATTCTTCCCCAATTTTGCCAAATGTGCCTCATTTACAGTTGTCACCAGTACATTTGCAACAGCCACTAGCTCAGCAATCAGGAGATCTGGATAAATCTTCTCATTCTTCCATACTACTTAGTCAGGTTACACCTTCTTTGCAACAAAATCCTTTATGATCGGTGGCTGGCCCTGACTATGTGGTCTATAATATAGCTTCATGGAACACTGCAGGCTGGAGTGCAAGGTTAAGGGATCCAGTTTTTATCCAACATGTTGGAAATTTTCATATTCTGTGCTTCCAGGAAACCTGGGCCAATTCCCCCCTTGACCTTCCCTATGGAATTATCTCAATTTACTTCCTTTTCTCTTCCAGCAGTCTCCTTAGCTACTAGGAGCCATTTATATGGTGGCCTGGCCTGCCTACTATGCAACTGTCTCCAAGGGACTATAATTAAAGTTTTAGAACATCCACCTTTTCTTCTAGGGTTGGTCATGGGCTGTAATGAATGGATTTGTATTATTCTAAATATTTATAATCAGGCACAAAATACTAAATTACATGATCCTTTAGTGTGGCTTAGTTTAGAATTAATAATTGAGAATTTGGGTAAGACATATCCTGGCAGTTTTTTGATAGTCCTTGAAGACTTCAATGCCAGACTCAGATCTTGTGATAAAGATCTGTCGGTCTACTGCCCTGTATTCCAACCTCCATTATTGCCCCCTCTTACTCCTAGGAACTCTAAGAATAAAGTTATTAGTGGGACAGGGATAAAATTAGCTAATTTGATAGCCCAGTGTAATTTATGTATCCTGAACGAGTCGTGTTATAGGGACACTCAGGGAGAATTCACTTTTCTGGGACCCAATCGTTCAAGTGTTCTCGACTTTGCAATGGTTACTCTTGATACCCTGCCCTTCCTTCAAGACTTTGAGGTTGGCCAGGTTCTCTCTAGTGACCATCTTCCCCTACAACTTACATGCCATTTTCCTGGGTTAGCAGGACCTTCACCATGTGTACAGGTTCCTATCGTATGGTTCAGTGCAACGTTTTTGTGCCCCCAGTTGGGGGCAGTTCGTCCTTCCTGTATTTGAAAGCTGGATGGATGAGGAAGAAGTTGCTAGTCTAAAAACAGCAGTAATGACTAGAGGGTTGGGACAAGGGGTGAGTGAGGCCTTTGAAGCTCTTACACAGCACTTGTTCCAGATTATGCTTATTGAGCCTTCTTGTGCTTCTAAACAAAATCCCCCATCAAACCAAGTGTGGTACGATGGGGAATGTTCCAGAGCTAAAGGTTTAATTAAATCAGCCTATAGAGTTTATCGTCAGGGCCAATATTCTTTCTCATTATTTTCAGGCCAAATGTGAATATCGGGCACTTATAGTGAGGAAAAAACAGGAATATTTTCAAGCCAGATGGAATTCTGTGTTGGACACTGCTCATACAGGAATTCTCTATTATTTTGGAGGCTATTAGATGCCGGTACTAAAGCACCTATTAGTAAGACTCCCTCTCCTATTCCTGCTCAGGCCTGGGTAAATTATTTTAGTCAGCTGTATACACCTCCTGTGACAATTGCCCCTACAGAATTAACAAGTAGAACAACTCTTGTCCTTCCGGATTGGCCTCCGGTGTTGGACCAGGAGGTAGCTGATTTAATAGACTCATGTAGGAGTAATAGGGCCCCATTTAGAGATTTAATTCCAGCAGACCTACTAAAGCACTACAAAGAATGGTGGGTACCCATGCTTGCAGTTCTCTTTTCTTCAATAAATCAGTCAGGATTTGTGCCACCTTCATGGAAACTTGCTATAGTGGTTCCCATTTATAAAAAGGGATTGTCATCGAAGCCTGACAATTATAGGCTATTAGTCTACTATGCGTTGCAAGTAAAATCTATGCCAAATATCTGTTGGGCAAATTAATATCTTGGATGGGGGCATCTAAGCTAATTCATTTGGAGCAGGCAGCCTTTCAAGCAACCAGGTCAGTTATAGACCATTGTATTGTCCTCTCTCACATAATGGAGAAATACAGGAATGTTAATAGATGGTTTTTGGGTTGCCTTCCTCGACCTCAGGATGGCCTTTGACTTGGTCAATAGGGCCCTCCTCTGGAGTAAATTGGGTAGATCCTCAATCGATCACCAATTGATATTTTTAATCCAGTCTCTTTACTTAGACTCCAAGTTAGCAGTAAAACTAGGCCCATGTGTCCATGTTTCAGATGAGGTTGATGTCTGCCGGGGTGTAAGGCAGGGGTGTGTATTGACTCCTGCGCTTTTTAATATATATTTTTAATAATGTTATCCCACTTATGGCGTAGTCTTCCTTCCCCCCCCAACCTTGCTAATCGTTATGTTGGGTGTTTATTGTTTGCGGATGACTTGGTCCTCATGTCGCAAACTCGGGTGAGCCTAAAAAGGCAATTGGAGGCAATGTTACGTTATTGCCTGGCAAACAATTTAGAAATTAATTATCTGAAGTCCAAAGTAATGGTTTCTACTAAAACCCTTAGGAATAACCAATTTTCATGGTCCATTGGAGGGAACCTGATTGAGCAGGCTAAGGAGTTTAGGTATTTGGGCATTTTGTTTTATTATACTGGAAGTTGGGAATTCCATATCAAGAATGCATTCCTAAAAGCCAAAACTTCTGCCTTTGGTATTGGTAAATTCTTTCTCCAGTCTGGGAAGACTGCCTTCCAAATGGCATTACGTACATTTAACAGTAAATCTTCAGCGCAACTCCTTTTTGGGGCCGAATTATGGGCACCCTTCACAATACCAGATACAATCTAATTTTCTGAGGAACTTACCTAGAACTCCAGGGGGTACCCCAAGTGCGGCTATTCGTATTGAACTAGGCCAGCGATGATGGTCAAGTAGGGCCTGGGAAATGGCGCACAGAACGTGGGTCAAAATGCATAGTCGAGATCCTAGGGGTCTTTTTCCTTTTCCTTTTCTCTTGGATGACTTGTTTAAAAGTAAGTGGTTATTGGCGATGGAGTCCCATTTGAACTTTATGGGGCTATCTGGGCCTTATTTGCTATCCAAGGGTACTCTTCCTGCATTGGCTGAAGTCAGAATACAGTGGCAGGAATTGAACCTTCAGGAAGAGTGGGGAAAGGTATGCCTTTCGACCCACCTGAGCCATTATTCCAGCTTGGCTCATGCAAATGATACCTTGGCCCAATATCTTGTTGCTGAGATCATGGCAAGAGGCAAATGGCTAATTATGGCAGCTAGATTTAACGCTCTGCCAATGAAGCTTTTGGAAGGACGCTTCAATAAAACCCCTATAACTCAGAGACTATGCCCATATGACCAACAAGAATATGAGTCTACAAGTCATATATTTTTTAGGTGTCACCTTTATGACAGGTTGTGGGCTGGATTTTTGCAATTATTCCTGGATCGTCACCAGGGTTGGACGGACGACTTCATGAGGGATAAGCTTCTAGGGGATCAGAGTCAGGAATTGACCCAAGTAGTGGTCAAATTCCTGACTTCTGTATTTGCAGAACGTCGGCGGTTCTTGGAACATACCTTATTGGACTCATCTCCATCGTGAACTAGCTATATTAATTGTTGACCCTATTACTTTAGGGCATTCAAGGCAGCAATGGGTTAATTGGGCATTATCTCAGCTGTAGCCTAATGGACGCCATTAGTCTTGGATTTTAGGTTGAACATTTGTGAAATAGATTTTTTTAATTGGCAGTTGCCTTATTATCTTATCTTCTGTGTTTTTCTCTGTATTGCTATTGATATATGGCTATGGCTTTGTGCCTGTCTAATAAATTGATTACTACTACTACATATAGGCTAGATAGACCATTGGTCTGACCCAGCAAGGCCATTCTTATGAGTACATCCCTTCCCCTCTCTATGCTGTATTATGGATCCCGGTGGTGCTAGTTGTTTTTATTGCATTTCACCTGTTCAAGTGTGTCCTGGGATTAAGTGGCCTCTAAGATGACAAAATGGAGGTTAGTGCTCATTTATTGGACAGTAACAAAGAAAATTGACAAAAGGGACCAAATGGAGCTCAGGTGCTGACTTTGGCATTACCAAGGACATTATACTGAGGTGTGCGTAGGGGGGTGATTATATTGCAATCCGTAATTATTGAATGATCCCTTTCTCCCTCCACTACAAAGCCAATGGAGAAACAATCTATCAAGGGCAATCAGCATTGCAGAGCAGGTTGGTCCCCAGTGTATGTCAGATTGTGCCGCTAGACAGCTGGGGCCCTCATTTGCCATCCGTTCAGAGCAGCAGTCAGGACCAACCTTTATTCTATTATCTGAATTTCAGCTTTTAAACTCCATGCACTTCAGATGAACAAATAGCAATTAGCATGGGGGGGGTGGGGGCTGATTTTGTTTTATTCCCTGATAACTCACAGACATCCCAGTCGATAGCCATCAGACTGATGAAAAATAACAACTGAAACCTTGCAAGCCTAATTATAATTATGGGATGTTATTAGCTTTTATGTGTTGATCAATACAAACATTATTCCCTTTGACTGAATGTTCCATTTTGTCTTCGTACGATTCCTTTTCTGGCCCTCCACACACAAAACCTGGGCCTGTTTGCCTGCTATCTCATTATGCTGTCCAAGGAATTGTTTGAAATCAGTAGCGGCTCTGGCTAGCATGCTGCAGGCATTATATTAACCCCATAGGACATGACCAATTCTTCTGGGGACAGGATGGAATAGGGGTAGGCTTACCTTGCCATCTCTCTGGGTTTGACCTGGAGTCTCCGGATTGTCAGCCAGTGTCATCTGAAATTTAAGTTCTGCATGAAGGCTTGATTTCCCCTGGTTATCTAGGGGTATCAAAAACGGGCAGGACGAGAGCTGGAATGAATATGGAATTTCATATTTTCCAATGTTCTCATTTATGAATTGAATACATAATTTAATATTTCTACAGTATCCACAGGCTAAAATGAATATTCACGGGTCAAAATGAATAGTCTCATATTCGTCTGTCTGCTAGTTTAACGTGGTATATACTGTCCCATATGCAAATCCACAGCACACACTTTGCTGTGAATTCCTTTCCTTAGTCTGAGAGCTGAAAGAGGGTACCCACAAAAAATGTTGAATCTCTGGTACCTGAATCGATCAGTACCCAATCGCAACCCCATTCAGGTATCCAGTGTCCTGGAATGTCAACTTCTAATAGTGATTTAAAAAAAAACAAAAAAAAACTTTTTCATCGATATACTGACTCCCAAAACCTATCTATTGGTTTCCCATCAGCTTTCCTCAATTTTTCACCAACTTCCAGTCCTGGAAAACTACTTTCAATCCCATTTTTTTTTAATCTTTCCCCCCAAGTTATTGACTTAAGACACTTATTGGTTTTCCATTCCAGAAAATCAACTTTCTGGTCCCAGAAAGTCCCAGTCCCAGAAAACTACTTCTGACCAATTTATTTAAAAAGATTCATGCCAATTTTTCTGTTTTATGACTTGATCTACTGCCAATATACCAATTGAGAATCGGTAAATCAAAAAATCAGTACTGGAAGTTACCAATTTTTGGGGTATCCAGGTACCCGATTGGTGCCAGGTAGCCTATCAGGTACCTAATGCAGTAACCAAAAAAGTGGGTTTTACCCACAGGTACTAAATTAAGTATCTGTTTCTGCTCTACTTGATATGTATCAGGAATCTGAAGACTTAAGAAAGCAAAATCTGCATTTGTATTTATTTTTATTTATTTATTTATTTATTTTGTTACATTTATATGCCGCCGCCCCCATGCCCACGACATCTTGGGGCGACTTCTAACACAATATAAAACAGTTTTAAAAAACAATTTTTAAACATAAAACAAATGTAAAACACCCCCCACAAAAATTAACCCACCACCCCACCCTCCCCTCCGAAGGCCTGGTCGAACAGCCAAGTCTTACAAATACGTCAAAAGGCCAAGAGGCCCAGGGCCAGGCGAGCCCCCTCTGGGAGGGTATTCCACAACCGCGACCCAGCCACTGAGAACACCCTCTTCATTATGGCCCCCCGTCTTACACGGGGGACCTCCAGAAAGGCGCCCCTGGTGGACCGAAGGGATCGCTCTGAGGCACGGAGGGCGAGGCAGTCCCCGAGATATGAGGGGCCCAGACCATACAAGGCTTTGCAAATCAATACTAACACCTTGAATCTGGCTCGGAACGCTATAGGCAGCCAGTGCAGAGCGCAGAGCACTGGTGTTATGTGCTCATGCCGTCCCGTCCCCGTCAGGAGACGGGCTGCCGCATTCTGCACTAGCTGCAGCCTCCGAACCAGAAACAAGGGACGCCACACGTAAAGCACGTTGCAGTAGTCTAGCCTGGAGATGATGAAGGCATGGACGAGAGTGGCCAGATCAGGCCCGGAGAGGTAAGGTCGAAACCCCTGTACCAGATACAACTGGCAAAAGGCGGCTTTAGCCACCGCCTCCACCTGCCAATCCAGACGGAGGCCCGAATCCAAAACCACCCCCACACTCCAAACCTGAAGACCAACAGGCAGGCAACCATCCCCAATCAGGGGGGCCAGCACCTCCCCCGCCCTTCCCACCACCATCACCTCTGTCTTATCAGGATTGAGCTTCAGTCTGCTCTGCTGCATCCAATCCGCCACAGCCTCCAAACATTGGGAGAGTAATGAGACAGCAGGACCTGGGTCAATTGAAAACGAGAGGTACAGCTGAGTATCATCAGCATATTGGTGACATTGCACCCCGAACCCTCTCACAATCTCCCCCAGGGGCTGCATATACACATTGAACAACAGTGGAGACTGAATGGAACCCTGCGGAACGCCGCAGGTCAAGGC
>QEPC01001423.1:9106626-9123631 GCA_003113815.1 Sphenodon punctatus | reverse complement strand
TAGGCTCCCAGCCTCCCACCTTGCATCCTCCCCCTAGGCTGTCCCACCACCACCACCCTGCAGCCTCCCCCTAGGCTCCCAGCCTCCCACCTTGCATCCTCCCCCTAGGCTGTTGATCTTAGGAAGTTAGGTGTGTTCACAATGCTGGAAATTTTGTGCTTTTGGGTTTATACATTATTTATTTTCAGCTTGATGTGCATGTAGACTATGTTTTCTTCCATCCAATGTTAACCCTGGGAACTCCTTGCTGCTGTGTTTTGCCAGTGTTTTCTGTGTTTTGGGTTTATACGTTATTTATTTTAAGCTTGATGTGCATGTAACTGTGTTTCCTTCCATCTGATGTTAACCCTGGGAACTCCTTGCTGCTGTGTTTTCTGTGTTTCGGGTTTATACGTTATTTATTTTAAGCTTGATGTGCATGTAGACTGTGTTTTCTTCCATCTGATGTTAACCCTGGGAACTCCTTGCTACTGTGTTTTCCCAGTGTTTTCTGTGTTTCCCTGTGGTTTGGGTTTATACATTATTTATTTTAAGCTTGATGTGCATGTAGACTGTGTTTTCTTCCATCCGATGTTAACCCTTGGAACGCCTTGCTGCTGGGTTATGCCATGCCACTGACCTACCACCTACCGTTCCCCTGGCTTTGCCCCTAGGCCTGGGCTGGCCCGGCCTTACTGCCCCAGTGCCCCTCCAACATCAAAACCCACCAGCCGCCCCTGATGTACAGGCTCGTGGGGTACAACAGAAAAGAAAACACGCATTACAGCTTACGAGCGTGACCAACATACAAATAGATGGGCAGAGTCATATTGCTGTAACAATGTCCCTTATATGGATCCAACTTCGTGCAAGTCCTTCAGGAAACCTGTGTGTCCATATAAAATAAATGTCCATTGTATACAAGATGCTGAATACCATGTCATAGACTCATAAACCACAAAACGAAACATAAAAAACACCCTACTTCTACTACTATGAACCTCGACTGGTATCTAGTTCTTCTGCTTCAGTCTATATAACGCAACTTTTAATCTTTACAACAACCTTGTGAGACTCAGAGAATATTGTGACTGGCCCAAGGTCACCCAGTGAGTTTCTTGGTAAGGTGAGACTTGAGTCGGGGTCCTCCCCCCATCTCCCAGTCCAAGTACTGTGCACTTAGCTATTGCACCAGATGATTGATTGATTGATAGATAATTCCTGCGTTACATGGCACTCAGAGTGCTTCACAAAATATACTTACAAAAAGTTAAAAACAAACAATATAAAGAATTTAAAACATTTTAAAACAGTTATTAAAAAAAAATAAAATGAGGCAGGAAAAAAGGGAACCAAGACAAAGTACATTGAGGGAACCATCAGTGGATCTTAAAAGCACCTACAGAATAAATACATTTTCAGGTGCTTTTTAAAGGTAAGGAGGGAGGAACTGAAATGAACATCCAGAGAGAGTGAAATAGATCTATTTCTGCTGCCCCCTGAGGCATCACTAGCATGGACACACAGCAGCATTGAATTGAGATGACTGCCTATTACTAGAACGCCAATGAATATTTCTGCAAAAGAATACATCTATCCGTGCTTTGCGATCTGATACTGACTGAGCAAATAATAATGGTTGTTGATTTGCATTTTGTCGAATATCCATTTCAGATATTTGAGTTCAGTTATTTTGTTGTTTTGTTTGTTTCAGTTTGAATAACTGGTTGGGTGCAAATCCTTTAAGTAGGCCTGAAGTGACAAATCACAGCAAATGTTGTTTGTCAGAAACCAGTCATTCACCTTCTTTCGAGTGATGCAGAAACTTACCAGCTTTTCTGCTGCTTTTGCCATTTGTTGTTTTTTTTTGCAAGTTGAGCAGAGTTGCTACAAGGCCAATCTCAAGCCCCACATGAACCTCATGCACACCCCATGGGACTCTGGAGACTAGGGATGAAACGAGATTTCACCCTAGGCAAAAACCTCGTCATGAATAAGCTTCTCAACAAGATTTCCCATCTCGAGAATCTCATGAGAATCCGTGTTCTTGCCAGCAGTTTCGTGAGATTCTCAAAAATGACTGCCAGGCAGCCGCACATGCACAAGAATTTCACGAGATTCTCAAGAATCCTCAAAAATGCTCTGCGTATCCACAAAATGGCTGCCGGTGGGCCTTGCATGTGTAGAATGGCTGCAGTAGACATTTTGTGCATGTACATATTGGTTTTAAGATTTTTGAGAATCTCATAAGATTCTCAAAAATCTTGGTGAGCTCTCGCAAGATCTCACAAGGGACTAAGGGACTATGGGAATCTCCCATGTTCTCGCAATTCTCATTTCAGCCCTAGTGGAGACACAAGTGCAGGCTAAGTGCCAGGGAAGTACTGGAAATTGCTGTAAAACTGCTGTAAAACTCATAAGTCCTGGAAAGTGGCAAAAACAACAAAAATGCCCCCGAAATGTCAGGAAGTGATAAAAATGATGAAAATCATAGGTGTCAATATCGACAATGGCAGAAGTGCAGACTCACTAGAGACTGACAAAGTACCTGTCAGCGCTCGCACTGACAGGGAAGGCATGAGCAGCGGGCGTCCTGTTGCTCAGCAACAGCAAGGGTGCAGGAACAGGAAGTGAGAGACTCGCGAGGCCTCAGGGGCGGGGTGACTTCATGCTGACGGGGGAGTCCTGGCCCCGCCCAACTTCCAGGTGTTCCGATCGGGTGATGGGGATCAGAGGTGGGTTGGGGCCTCACCTTGAGCACACTAATTTTCAGGGGAAGTCACACACTATATAAGAGGCCGGTGGGGGCAAGAGTCGCCTCCGGTAATCATTTTTGAGAAGCTGGCCCCTGGATCCTTGTGTATCTTGTTTCAGGAATATATGAGGAGAGTGAGTCGTGAGTGTGTGCCTCTGGTGTTCTTCCCCTCCCCTGCTACTGAGTGAAAGTTGGTGAGAGTGGTGGTTTGTCCTTGTCTTGTTACACATGCTGTTTGTACTCCTGTATACGTGAGTTGAGTCTTGGTATTTTGGCCCTTGATACCCTTGACCCTTGTCCTTCCATTCTTCTCCATATTTTCCCTTACACCATCCCCTCCTGTGAGTGCAAGCCCTATTTCCCCCCCCCCCTTCACTCCCCTTGCCCTTGTGGCTCCCTTCCCTCCTCTGCTCCCCCAGGAACCATTTATCCTCTGTTTCCTCACCATTGTTTCACAGTGTCCTGGTCCCTGTGTATTTCCCCAAGCTCCTGCGACCACCCTGTGTGTTTTTCTTTCTTGGGGCAATTGACTTCCTCTTTACTATCCTGATGATGAAAAGGGTTGCCCTCTTTATTTGAGGGAAAGCCCACCTAATACCCTGAGGGATACTTATACCCCAATAGATTCCTTGTGCCTAGAGGAAGCTGCCCTGTGTTCTCCCCTGTTGTCTTTCCTCCCCTGTGCCTTCCCCTTTCCTTCCCCCCCTTCCCCCGTGACAGTACCGATGAACACTCACAAGCTCTCCCAAAAGGTCGATATTTTCCCGTGGAACAGAAACACTTGCTCTCGTCTCAGTCCCACCTTTAAGGAGCTTTGGCAATAGCCTTGGCGCCACCACTCTCTTCTCCCTCACCCATGGTTCTTGGCTCTTGCAGAGAACAGAACCTCAGCATAGCTGGCTGTCCACTAGGAGCTCTCCAGGGTAGTAACTGGTAGCCAGATGGGACTTAAAGGTATGGATAAACTGAATATACATGCTCACTAACCAAAGTGGTGGGGAAAAAAGCAAGAATCCATTGGTCTGACTTGATACTGGGGATTTTACCAAGCTTGCCCTGCTGTCATGGCCCAGGGGAGCTGGGTCACCTTGCCACATTTTGGTTATTTCGGTTACATTGTTTTGCCACTATTAGCGCTATTGAGCACATGCAGCAAAACGAAGCAACTGAAATAATAAAATAACCAAATTGAAATAAATGAAAAAAACAAAATAAATGAAGTAATTGAAATAGAATACCCCAATAAAGCAATAAGCAAATATGCATTTCAGTGGCAGATATTACTCAGATATTCCAATAGCTGTCAGAAAGTGGAAATAATATTTGTGAATGCAAAATCCTCTATTCGTATCAGCTCTGCTTGTGACATACCCACCTATGGAAGCACAAAGAGGATTCTGACTGCAAATGCAAATCCTTATTTTTCTTGATTAGGGAAAGCTTATCTGGTAATTTTTATGGGCAGAAATCTCAGTTGTAACTTGACCAGTCCAAAATGTCTGTTTCAGTTTAAAACTAAAGGATCTGAAAATCAGGCCAATTTTTGGTTCTGTATCTTCCCATTAAAGTCCATGTGGAAATCTTCCCATTGACTTCCATGGGAAGAGGAACTGGGGTCCAACCTCCCCCATCCTCATTCTCCAGGGTCCACTACTGGCTTCAGAGGGTGGATGTGGGGATCTGCCAGCTGCCATATACTTTCTGGTCTGGGCCTCGGAGTATGGGGGTGAGGAACTGCTGTCTCCACTGCCAGATGGGTCTCCTCTACTACTGGGTGGCTGGGCAGGGCTGCCTCTCCCTCTGCTGCTGGGAGGCTGAGCCTCCTCCGCAGCCAGCTGGGACAGGCCACCTCTGCTGCCGGGCCAGAGATGGCATAGCTGCGGCAGACCTGCCAGATGGCCTTCTCCCCCGGGTGCGCTTCCCGAGCTCTCTGCTATGGCAGTGCGCATGTGAAAAAATGGCCACTGGGACCATTTTGCGCATGTCCATCCCTTTTCCAAAATGGCACCAGCAGTATCGGTGCCATTTTGGAAAAGGGCAGCATTTCTGAATATGCGTGAAATGGGTTCACGCATGCCCAGAAAGGCTAACCTTTTCCAAATGGTGCCAATGCTGCTGGTGCCATTTTAGAAAAGGGCTGGACATGCACAAAATGGTCCCAGTGGGCCATTTTTTTCACATGTGCGCTGCCATAGCAGAGAGCTCGGGAAGCGCACCCGGGGGAGAAGGCCGTCCGGCAGGCCTCCCACAGCCACGCTGACTCCAGTGCAGCTGCCCAGCAGCAGAGGCAGCCTAGCCTGGTCTGGACAGTCACACAGCTGCAGAGGTGGCCTGGCCTCCCAGCAGCAGAGGCAGCCCCACCTGGCTGCATGGCAGCAGAGGAGACCCAGAAAGCAGTGGATATGGTAGCTCCTCCCCGCCCCCCTCCTCCAAGGCCCGGACTGTAAGTACATACCAGCCAGGAGGGCCCCAGGTCATGGGGGTAAAGATGGGCCCTGGAGCAGGGACATAAATCCCCACCCCACCCTCTGAGGCTGGTATTGGGCCTTGGGGAGTGGGGGAGGTTGGACCCCCTGTCCCAGGGTATGGGGTTGTGGGGATTAGGGACAGGTTGGGGTTTTTTCTGTCCTGACCCCCTGTTTTGGATTTTTGGTCCAGTTCCCCTTCCCACTGAAGCCAGTGGGAACAGATTTCCCATTGACTTCAATGGGAAAAGACACACAACCATAATCCAAAAACTGAAACCAAAAAATCCAAAAAACAGGGATCCAAAAACAAACAAACAAAAAACTGGAAAAGGGCCCTGTGTCTCACCCTTAGTAATTTCCTCATGTTTGCCTACAATGAGAGCCAATTCTGCTTGTAGAAAACTTTTAATTCTCCTACCTGCTGAGCTGTCCTGACTTTGCCTCTGTTAAAAAAAAAAAGAAATCTAGTTTTCCCATATTTCAATAGTGAGAGCTCAGTGCAGTCTCCCAGGGCCCTTTGCAGAAAAACCTCACTCCAAAATGTTTCCAGCCCTCCCCCCCCCTCACTAGGGCAGAAGTGGGGGTGGGGTTGTTTCAGAGACTGGTATTGCTCTGTGCACACATTTCCAGCATATCTTATAGACTTTCTCAACACTATCCTTCAGGGAAGCCCAAGATTTATCTAAACACATTGCAGCATACTGAATAGGTTTTTTGATCACACACTGAGCTGACATAACAAGCCAGCCATGCACTCCCATTCGACTGGAGTAACAGTAAGCTAAAGGCTGAAATCAGAAACTCTGTACTTAACATTAGCACTTTGCACTTGGGTGAGAAGGAAAAGGTCAAATTCCAATCCCATCCTCTGTCCTTCTAGCACCAAGCAGGGGACCAGAAAGGACTGGAGTGGAATGGGTCTTCCCAGACCCAACATACTCGGGGTCCTCAGGCATCCAATCCAATGACCGTAAATACCACAACAGATACAGGTTTACAGCATGTAGCATAGCACCCCCTTGTGAACAAAACAAAATTGCTGGGCAAGTGCATGCAGCTAAGTAGGGCTGAAATGAAACTTTTGACTGGATTCTGTTTTCAATTAAAGCTAGTCATTTTGATCTGGAAAAACACAAATCGAAATGCGTTCCGATTTCCATTTCGTCATAGCAGTTGGAACAATTTCACCACCAAATGCACGTGCGTGAAATGGCAGTGGCTGTACTTGTGCATACCTGCCCCAAATGGCAGTGCTATATAGAGCATGAATTTTGCACAGGCACAGTACGGCCACTACTATTTTGTGCATGCACTAGGTGACAAAATCTTCCAATCGGAATTTTGATTGTCATTCCAAAAATGCAGAAAATTCTGCAAAAATAGGAGGGCTGTTTTAATACAGCCCTATAGCTTGTCCTCTTTCCTTATCCACAAAGCACTGGAACACACACACGGGTGTAAGAACTTGATCTCAAATTGTAAGACCCGTCCAGGCAGAAGATTCTGTCTCACTGTCAGGGAGCTCTCTGCAACACCACGCTGGCAGCCCTAACAGCCCATTTCCTGACTACCATAGGCTTCAGATTGGCCAGCCAGCAATTGCCATTGGCTACATTGGGGTAGATAAAGAAAGCAACAGGAAGTTGCCCGGGCAACTTGATGGCTATCTGGCTTGTCTGCTATCTGGACCCTGCTCCTGTTTGTCTCTGCCTTGCCCACACTATACGCCTTGTACTAACCCTTGCCCAATATTCCAGCCTTGTACTAACCCATATCAGGCCGAGCACCAGATCAATTCCAGCTTTTGTGACATGGGTGTGGCTGGGTGCAGCCCTAGTGTGGCCTGGGCACTCACACATGGGTGCAGGAAGGTCCACATTCATGGTCAATACATGGGTCTGGTTTGAGTTCCAAAGGGATGGCACCAAGGCTGAAGGGAAGTCTAGGTTTGTAGTTGGGTTTCAGTCCAGGTCGAAATCCAGAAGTCATTCTGATGTGTGGAGTGCTACCGGGGTAAGGACAGACCAAGGCTAGAGTAAGCGCAAGGGTAAGGCAGGTGGTGCATGGATCCAGGAGGGAGCTGAGATGAGGCAGGACAGAGACAGGAGTGAAACCGATGGGCTTGATTGATGTACAAGGACGGAAACAGAGGCGGAGGCAGGCGGTAAAGCAAGGGGTGGAAGAGGAGGCTTAGATAGTAACAAGCAAGAGCAGGATAGCCTTACAGATGGCAGGCCAAGGCTTAACTGACCACCTTCTCCTTATGTGGGGGAGAGGAAGCCCTAGGAACTTCCTCCTCCTCCCCCTTTTGTCCTAGGCTTATATCTGACCGGCCGAGGTCAAAGCACATAGTGTAGTGCCGGCGCTGCCTGTGGACCAGTACCATCCTGACTGGTGGATGGCATCCCCATAGTTGGCACTACCTGGGGATCTGTGCTACCTTGGCTAGAGGATGGCACCCCTGTAGCTGGTGCTGCCTGGGAACTGGAGCCATCCTGGCTGGTGGATGGTGGTTCTATGTCTTATTGATGCTTGAGTATTACAGGGCAGACACATTGGATGCTTTTAGATGGACAGCAGCTCTGGTTCTGCTTCACACCCACACCCCTCAAGTTTCCCATTCTGTGTAAAAGCACCCCGCCAGATATGTAAGCAGAACAGGCTGTTCCTGCTGCGGGGCACCCCTGCTGCTGGCACTCCAGAACATTCCAGAGCACTGCTGGCGGAGCAGACTGGCCAAACCCAGGGCACCAGCTGAAAGTGGATCTGCTGTCCATCTAACAGTGGACCCATGCTGCAGCTCCACTCCCTGCCGGTCATTGCATCAGATAACATCATAGAGTTGCGGGCACCAGCCTAGAGCTTTGGGAGATTGCCTGCAACTCTATGATATCAGGGGGGCACCACCTGGGTGGACGGTGCCAGGGAACCCACTGGATCTATCTAAAGTGGACCCGAGTAGGGCTGGAAGTGGATAGATGTGGGAGTGCACCCTGAAGCAGCTCTGGAGGCAGGCAGCCTCTGAGTAGTACCCTTTGCACCATTTGTTTGCTGGTATATACTATTGTTGTTGTTTGTTTTTTGGGGGGTGGGGTTGGCTTTCAGTCCTTGCAACTTCATTGAGCTCTGCTGTGGTCATAATGTCAGTAGGGTTGCCACCTCCTTCAAGTCTTTCACCTGCAAAGGGCAGGGCTATATCAGAAAGAGAGCAGGGAAAAGGGCTTCCAAGCTCCTTTCTGACATAACTTCACCCCTATTAGAGCATCATGATGCCAAAAATGGGGGCAGGAAATTCCACTAGCTAACTGAGAGAAATCAGAGCTTCTCCCAGAGTCCAGGATTTTGCTCCCTGACATGCGCAACAGAAGCTGCGGCAGATCCCCGTTCGCACCGGCTCTTTTCCCGTCGGCTGGCTCCTCCGCGCTATGACGTCTTCCCTCGCCCCTCCCACTGCCACCACCACGGGTGAGAACACAGCCTATGGCTGCATTCAAATGAGCCTTTTCTCCTGAGGCAAACTGCTTCCCTCACATTTTTATTGCTTGTGTGAAGTAATTGGCTCCCAAGATCTTGCTCAAGCTGGCTGTTAATTATCCGCATCTTCCAAGCTGAACTTAGAGGGTGAACAACATTGTTAAGTTGCTAATGCACATTATTTGTAATGTGTGAAGGATCTTAAGCCCCTCCCCCGCATTGTTGAGACCATACCAGGGCACCAGGAGACTTGGAAGCTCCTCTCTCAGCTGATCATTAGCAGATCATTAGGCAATGCACAGCAAGATTCAATGTGGGGGAGGGAGATTTACCGGCATGTTTGAACGGTGATTAAGGCTGATCAAATGCAACAGGACTCCTGCGCAGGTAATTAAAGAGCTAGGAGAAAAGTCTTGTTTGAATGTTGCCTATGTGAAAACCAGGAATTTCTGGACTAAACCTGGAGAAGTGACAAGTTCAACTCTAAATGTTGGCAACGACGGAGGGGGAGTGAGTAATCCTGCTCATGTAAGAAACTTGGGAGAGAATTCCATTTGCAACACTCCTTTGAACCTGCAGCGGCTACCTCTGAGACTCATACAATTTTCCCTTTCCTGCTGCCATTGTCTTCCACGTCTCCACCCCCCCCTTTGCATTTCCCATATCAAGAAATTAGAAGAAACAAATAGCAATGACAAGTGTCATATCTATCAATTTTGCCCACTTTTGAAAGGAACCAAGCCTTAAAACAGCATCTTTGGGACTCTGGAAGCACTGGATGCACTATCATCCAGACATCCACCTCCATGCTCTGACTGGCCCAGCATCGACTCCCACAGAGCGCTACTGTGCTGGCTAGGCCACATTCCTTAGTCTCCCAATTGACCCTTGATCTAGCCATGACTCTTGCTCCTCCCCAGCGTCCTGATTGGCTGCCTTCCAATCCTACTCTTGCCATTCTACTCTTTCTGTTCCTGTGACCTAACCTGCATCAGCTGGTTAGGTCCATTTCACACGAGACTGCCCCCCCCCGCCCACTTGTGGGAATGGGGGGGGGGCACCTGTGTGACCACCACAGCAGGTGAGTGGGGGTGCGTGTGTGCTTCCACACTTCACCCATCTCCCTCCACCTCCACCCATCACCCACGCATGGAGCCATCGGCCAAAACAGCGATGACTTCATGTATAGAGATCAGTGGAGGTGGCTGTGCATACATGTAATGGCCGCCCACACACCACACACCCACCGTGGCACACACCCCTGCCCCCTCCCCCCCACACACCGTGGCCTGTTTGAAAAGGGCTATACTCCTGCTTCTGTCCTGGACTCTTCTCTGTTCTGAATCTGCCCCTGGACCCTGATGCTGTTTCAGCTAGAGGTGTGCATCAGGGCCCATGTCATTTTTCATTATCGTTATTGAAAAGTCATTTTCATTATCATTAATGACAATGTCATTTTTGTTATTGTCATTATTATTGGTATCATTATCGTTATCGATAATGTTATCGGTATCAATACCCGTGCACAAACAAAGTTCTCACGATACCATTATTGATACTTGATAGGCTGATATTTGATCGACTGTGCTGTGTCTGGTGTGGTGTGTGGTTGACTGGTTGTGTGTAGCTACTGGCTAGTGTGTGTGGCCTAGGGTCTTGTGTGTGTTGTGTGATATTTGATGTCCTGTGTGGGGTGTGGTTGACTGGCACTGTGTGGCTACTGGCTAGTGTGTGGGTCTTGCCTAGGGTTTTCTGTGTTGTGTTGTCTTGTGTGATAGCAGGCAGGAAGGCACAGATGAAGAAGGTGAAGGTGGAGGTGGAGGAGGCTGGACCGTCCAGCAAGGTGGTGGAGGTGGGCTCCTCTTCCAAAGAAGAGGAGGGCAGCAAAGATGCCAGTGCCAGGTTTGTAAAACTTATTTATTTATTGTTCCATAGAACTTTGATGAGGGATGGTAGAAGTTAGAATACCATCCTCTAAAGAGAGCAGGCAGGCATGCGGGTGGGTGAGTGGATGGGTTGACAAGCAGTCAGGCATGAGTGTGCACCCATGCAGAAGCACACCAAGATATTTCAAGGTCTAAACCTGCAGACAGCACCCCCAGGTGGAGGATGTGGGTGGGAGACAGGGGAAAAGGCAAGGAGGCAGCAGCACCGCACCCATCCAGTTGGAGTGGGAGAATGGGGTATTGGGCTGGGAGGAAGAACTGGAGGGGAGGCATCACATGATTGCATAATATTATGTAGGTGCTATGTGTTGTTGCTTCAGAAAGGGTGAATAATCACCAGATGATGGCAGCCAAGAAGACAGGCCTAAGAAAAGCAGAGCAAAAATGTCTGCTGTTTGGGACCATTTCTATCACACCAAAGAAGGCTATGCTCAATGCAAGGTAAGCCAGGGGGCAGGAACAACAGGGAATGAACTGGCAGAGCTTGGCCACTGGCCAACCACTTGTGGAGAGTGAGAGGAGACAGGATGTTGGCAGGGCTTGATAGACCATTGTTCTGACCTAGTATGGCACTTATGTTCCTATCTTCTTATGTTTTTAGATCTGAGAAAAAGAGATCAAAAGAGAGGCCCAGGGGACCACATTGGGGCTGATTGCCCATATAAAGGGCCTTTACTGTGTGGCCCTAGCGACGAAGACCCAGAAGTGGGGGGGCCTCTGCTGGTGCCATCGCCATCCTTCCCTCACCCCCTCCTTCCAGTTCTTCTATTGACTGAGTCCCCAAACCCTGAGGCAGCAGAGCAAGCAGAGGAGGTGGAGTCCCCTGCATTGAGAGACTTGTGCCAGTCCCTCAGGGCACAGAGGCAGCTGATGAAGGAGGAATTATCTGCTGTCTTGAGGAAGACTGAGGACTCCATCATCGCCCACCACTAGGCAGTGGAAAAAATGGAAAACCAGACACAGGCAGTAGCCAAATATGGAGTCTTTGGAGTCCTTCCTCAAGGCAATGGTGAGGTGGAAGGACATGATGGAGGGGGCCCTCGAAGTGGCGAGGAGGCATGGGGCAGAGGTCCCCAATGTCCCACCTCTTGTTTGTGGTGGACAGTCTTCCTAATCTCCTCCCTGTGTTCCAGAGGTGGATGCAGAAGAGGACTACATTTTGTAAATAGTTTGTTATATTGTTTTGTGTTTTCATAGTTAAAATTGTTTGTTTAGTAAACATTTTTGCTATATTTTACTAGTTGATTTTGACATGTTTCTGTGTGGGTGTGCCAGAAAGAGAGAGGAGAGAGAGGCTTTCTGGCAGCAGACAGCGGTTGGTTGGTGGCATCGGAGGGGACATGCCAGAGTCTCAACTTGCAGACAGCTCCCCAGGGCAGGATTTTCATGTGTGTTGTTTCATGGTCTGCCAGAGAGAGAGAGGGACTCTTTCAGCAGTAGCAACAGCAGCAGCAGTCATCAGCAAGTGGCAGTGGAGGAGCAGGCTGGCAGGTGTACAGGTTGCTGCCTTTTAAACAAGGTTCTTCGTGCTGGCTGCTAACATTCTCACCATGTCACCCTCCATTCCATCCCCACATGGAATTGTCTTATAATCCTAGAAAGGGTTGAGTGGAACTGTGTGGGCCTGCCACGGGGGGGGGGGGGCTTTGGTAGAGGCATCAGTAGGTGACATTAGAGGAGCAGGCCAGTGGCTGGGAGCTTGGCATGAGCATCAGCAGCTGCAGCAGAAGCAGAAGAAGGACTGTTGTATCATTGGGAGCAACTTGCAGACAGTGCCCCAGGTGGAGCAGTCAGGGGCCAGGACTAGTTTCTGTGTGGGGGGGGGTGCCAGAGTGAGAGAGAGAGACTCTCTGGCAGCAGGTGCCTTTTATACAAGAGGAGCTCAAGACCCTGATGATGGTTCTTGGAACTGGAATGACTGCTTCAGGATGCAGTTGAATTACAGCTCCCTGTGAGTGGAATGATGGCCCCACAAGCTTGATGATGGGCTGGAATGACTGCTTCTGGATGCAGTGGAATGACAGCTCCCTGTGAACGGAATGATGGTCCGTGGCAGCAGAAGAGCAGGCAGTAAGGCAGGTGGCCGCTTGGCAGGAGCGTCAGCAGCAGTCAGGGCATGTTTCTGTGAGGGGGTGCCAGAGAGAGAGGTTCTCTGGCAGTAGGCAGTGGCAGGTGGCATCAGGGGAGCATACAGGTGGCAGTTTGGCAGGAGTGGCACCAGCAGCAGCACCCAGGGCATGTTTCTGTGAGGGGGTGCCACAGAGAGAGAGAGAGAGAGAGAGAGAGAGAGAGAGAGAGGCTCTCTGGCAGTGGGAGGTGGTGGGTGGCATCATCTTCAGGTTGTGCAGAGGTTGACCCAAGTGGCAGGGCATTTTCTTCATGTTGCAGATCGAGCGCTCCATGGGGGTTCGCCTTGGGAAGCTGAGGTGACATATGATACAGTTTTGCTTACTGTTGGTGGCAGTCATTTGGAAGCCCCTGAGTGGTGGGGTATCAGAGAGGGGAGCCTTGGGAAGCAGCCGACTGATTGCCCCATGGTGAGCAGTGCATAGGAGAGAGAGAGAGAGAATTAGTGTGTGATTGGGTGCACTCCATTCAATCCTTGCGATAGGTGGTGGTGCAGGCAGGCACACAGGCACATATGTTTCCATCTCATTGTGGTGGGTTTGCTGCTGGATGTAGGCATTGAGCATGAGCTCAGATAAGCTCTTTCTCTGGTTGTGGCAGCTTGAGCAGGATGCACTCCCCCCCACCCCCCTCTGTCCCCAGACCCTCTCTCTCTGTCCCCAGATCCTCTCTCTGTGTTTCTCTTGTTCTAGCAGGAGGGAGCCTCTCTATCTCTTCTTCTAGCAGCGGGGAACCTGTCTGTCTCTCTTTTGTTCTAGCAGTGGGGAGCCTCTCTCTCTCATTCTAGCAGCGGGAAGCCTCTCTGTCTCTGTGTCTCTGTCTCTTTGGTCATGTACGGCATGCAACAGCATGGGCGGGAGCATGTCCCCCTTTCTCTCATTCTATTAGCGGGGAGCCTCTCTCTCCCCCAAGTGTACCCCTGCCCTCGCTTTGGGTCTATGGCCAGGTCAGAGAAACCCAGCAGTGGCAGGTTGACCTTCAGGAACAGAAGCTGCTCCATCAACCCAGTGCCCAGCCTCGAACAGTGGGGACTCATGATGTCCCCCGCTGCCGAAAACATCCATTTGCTGGGCACACTGGTTGGTGGGCATGATACTAGTTCCTGTGCCACCCTGATCAGAGCCTGCCATATTTTTGCCTTCTCTGCCCAGTACAGAAGGGGATCGTTGCTGGGATCCACCACCAGCTCCTTGAGATATTTTGTCACTGCCCACTCCACAGTGTCAGGCTCCTGCTGCTGTTGCCAATCTCTTCCCCAATTGCTAGGGATGGGCGAACGTGGTTTGGAAGTTCAGAGTTCGGCCCGAACTCGGCCTGTTCGGACAACCAAACCGAACTTCCGAACCGAATGCTCGAACTTCTGAACAGTTCGGATGAGTTTGGTGGTGGGAAAAACATGACTTTTGGCAGGAAAAACATGACTGGAAGGGGGAGGATGCTGAGGAGCAGACTTCCTGGCACCAAGGATGGACACCAGGGGTGGTTTCAGGGCCAAAAATACCAATACTGAAAAAAGTTCAGTTTCACTACCGATAGCACTTTTTTGAATGTTCGGAAGAGTTCGGAAGAACTGAACTCCGCAAGCCGAACCGAACGTCCAAACACCCGAACGGAGTTCTGTTCGGCCATCCCTACCAATTGCATTTGCCAATAATGCCTGCCCTGGGGTGGTCCACTCAGTGCAGGTGATGGCCGAGGAGCAGCTGCTGCTGCTGCTTCTGGGTATGATCTCCACTCTCCTCCTGCTGCTTTGCCCCTCCTGACTGCCCTGCTGCTGCTGCGACTTTCTGACCCTCTCAACTGCCTGCACCCTCTCCAGTGGAGCATGCTTCCTCAGGGCAAAGTCTGCTGTGCAAGCTGCCACACTCATCTTCACCCTGGGGTCCAGCATGGTGGAGAGTACATAAACCTTGTATATAACATGGTCAAACTGCCTGATCAGCCCCTCCTGTAGGGTTGCCCAGGAGCCCCCCTCCATGGCCAGGTCCCCAGGACAGGGCTTGGAGTGAGATAATGATGTTCACCAACCTGTTTTGGGGAATGTATTTCACTCACCTATCAATGTGGCTCCCCCACTATGCCCTAACCAGCAGCAGTGGTCCCTGGTCCATGTATGCGTAATCAAGCTGTAAATAAATCCCCCTGTTTTGCTTGTTTGTTTTGTTTCTTTGTAGAGTAGTTGTGTGGATGTATGCATGGAGGTGGGTTAGCTGGATATGTGTGTGCTCTTGACTGTGGAATGGGTGATGTGTGTCAGCAGAGATATGTGTGGGTGTTTGAGGATTTTTGCCTGATGTGGGAATTATGAGATGGGGTGCATGTATCCCCATGTGGGTAGGTGTGTGCGTGACTCTGAAATTAAGGAATTCATGAGATTGTAGTTCCCCACTCTGGCTTTAGCAGAGAGGTAGTGCTCAGGTTCCTTTGTAGAGTAATTAAGCTTATCAGCTCACAGTGAAAAGAAAGAGCTGATCTTCCTCTTTCATGTGGTGATGTATGCATGGATGTGGGTGAGCTGGATTTGTGTGTGCTCTCGACCATGGAATGGGTGAGGTATGTCAGCTTGAAATAGAGTAAAGGGACCTGCTTTACTCATGTGTGTGATATTAGGCTTGGGTGTGTATGTATGGGATGACCGCTTGAAGAGCTTGGTTTGTTTTGCTGTAGAGAAGGATGGGACTGTGTGTGCATGATTAGGGTCTGTATGGGTTGGCAGCTTTATCCATGGAGAAGCTGCAGCCAGTTGGGACAGGACGGGGGGAGACAAACTCCCCTCAACCTTTCCTCTTTCAGTTTTTTTTTCCTTCCCTTGAATGGCCCCAGATTCCATATCCTGCCCTAGCTTCCAGGATCAGTGAAGCAAACATTGTACCTTGGGAGGAGGGGCCTCCTCGCACTCCTGTGGTTCTTTCATCCCCCCTCCTCCCGTGAAAAGGCTTGCTTACAGTCTTGGGAAAGGGATGGGGGGACCTAATACAGTGTTCATGAGTCTCTCCCTCTCCCCTGTTCCTGGGGAGCCCCCGCCTCATCTGGTTAGCTCTTCCACCCCTGCTCAGTAGAAGAACTTGCAGCCTCATCACAAGGCAGCCATGAATAGGAGGGTAAGGACCAGGAGACCAAGGGAACAGATGTACCCCCACTTGACACACAACCGGAACAGTATCTCAGTCAATCCAGTGATGAGATTAGCAGCACGGGTAATCAACCTGATCGTCAGGCAAACCTTTCATTTCAGGTTTTGCTATAGCGAGACTGGAGGGCCACACAGAACTCTCATTGGGGTGGCCACCTGGAAAGCCACGGGGGGAGTTGTGGAGAGAGTGGTTGTAAAGTTTTGCCACAACGGCTCTGCTAGATAGGAGCTGGTTATGAGAGAAGATCCCCACGTAATACAGTTAATCACAGGCCGAGTTGTAATTAAGGGAAGGCTGGGGAACAGGTATCCAGTCCTGGAAGGAAACCAACCTTCATCCACTCCCCTCTGCCGAGAAATGTGGGAATTTGACCCCCTTATTGGATATGTCAGTGATGACAATTAAAAAGGTTAATAAAATTGTCCATCCATTCGCCTTCCCCCCCTTCCCTTTTTGAAGGAGGGACTCCCATGTCCTCAGTCTCTCTCCTTGTCCTTGGTTAACCCTCGTCCCCAGGTGAGAAGCCCCCCAGATTCCTTTGTTTCATCAGGCAGATCCAGAAGCAAGCAACGGTTAGGAAGAGTGGAGTTGGTGAGCCCATGCCAGGAAAGGAGCCCATGGAAAGATCCACGAGCCCCGTGCAAAGATGGGAAGAGTGTCACTCCAAAGCTTGGTGCCAGGAATGAAGCTGGGGAACCCGCATGTTTGCCGGAGCCAGTCCTGAACCCCCCACTTGTTGCATGCAGCTTCCCAGCCAGGACAGCCAGTGGTGTGTAGCACGAGCGCCCCCCCCCCCTTTGTAGCTCTAAAACGTGAAGCAAGCCCTCCAGCAGACTTTGAGAACTTGGGTTTTCTTTGGGAAGGTTTCTCGCCACCCAGGACGTCTCCCTCTCAGAACATTGGCCCACGAGCAGAAGAACTTTGCCTTTTGCTCCAGCACTCCCGGCCACAACAGTTGTTTCAGCTTCTATTAAAAGCTATGTTTGAGTTGCCTCAGCTCTTTCCAGCAGCTGAAACTTATGAACCATTATGCCTTACAGGATACACCTGGTGGAATTGTCCCATCGAATGGGGCTCCTTGTTAAAGGTACAAACTGGTAATTTGGCTCAGCCCTTCTAGCC
>QEPC01001423.1:9087267-9104928 GCA_003113815.1 Sphenodon punctatus | reverse complement strand
CTCTCTCTCTCTCTCTCTTCCTACCATCCCCGCAAGCCGCCTGTGTTTTAAACCCCACCAGCCAGACTGGGGCTGTGTTTCTCTGTGTTATATACCAATAAACCTGTTGTTTTTGAATACCTGTCTCCTTCTCTCTCTTTCTATTTGGGGAGGATACATAAACTGCTGTAGCGCGTACTGTCCTCAGCTTGATCCCTTGAACATGAGGGAACCCCCTAACTTGGCTAATTCCCCTAAATTTAAAGATATCAGATATTGGGGAACCAACCCCCCAATAATCTCACGTGGCAGGGGGTCTCGTGTTAACACCTTCTCCACCTGCCACCCACAGCTACCACCAGTGAGCAGTCAGGGCCAGGTAGGCACGTTCATTTCAGCTGCTCCAAATATCTGTGGTGAAATGCACAACTGCCCCACCTGCCCTGGCCAGTTGCTCCCTCACCTGCTTCCTGGTACAGGGAGAGCACCACCTGCCTGCTGAAGATGGTGCGTGAGGTAACCTGGCACTGGGGTGCCAGCAGTGCCAACAGCCTGCAAAATCCCTGGTCCTCAATGATGCTAAATGACTGGTCATCCAGGGCAATCATCTCCCCCACCCACCTGGTGATCTTGATTGCAGCTGGATGACACACTCCACCACACCACAACTTCCCAAACCCTAGATCCTCCATTGTGACCTGCTGATGATGATGATGATGATTGATTATGAGGCCTGACGCTGCCAGGGGGTTTGAAATGGGACCTGCTGCTGTCCCTCCTTCCCCTTGCCATGAGCAGAGGAGGAATGTCTGCTTCTGCTTCTGCTTCTGCTTCTGCTTGCTGCAGCAATGAACCGACTCCTGTCCACAGTTTCAGATGTATCTTGCATCAGCAAAGCCCTAGGTCAGGTCCTCATGTGGGAATTCATGCCATTATTACTTAAATTCCTGGTCTTATTCCCACAGCACACTACCTTCCCACAGTGAAGGCAGGCCACCCAGCTGCTGTCACCTGGGATCACTTCCTTGAAGTGATCCCACAAAGGTCCCCTAGGGTGCCCTCCTGAACCCCTTGTGCTGCCACTAGGGGCCACTGTCTTTGTCCCCAAAGTGGCCACAGGGGGTTCATCATCAACAGGAATCTCCTCCACCTTCTCCTCCCTCCCCTCATTGCTGCCCAGCTCCATGACACCACCCATGCTGAAGCTGCTGCTGCTACCTTGCATCATGGGAGGAGAGGATGCCCTGCTGCTACTTGGTGAAGCATAGAAGGAGAATAACAAGTCTGGGCTGCTGATACTAAGGTGGGGAAGGATGGCCTCAAATACCGCCTCCCCCAAATCCTCCAAATTCCAGGAGGAGGGGGTGCCAGAGGGAGAAGCCTGGACAGGAGAGGTGGGTTCCCCTGCACCACTCCCAGCAACAGCAGCCACATTACCATCATTGCTGTGGCTCCCCATATCTGCTGCTGCCCCCAGTGAAAAATGACTCCTGGCAGTGCCAGCTGCTGCAGGTGCTTCAGAAGGGTGTGTGTGTGTTGTACTGCTGCTGCACACACACCCCTTGCCCTTGGGGTGATTTCAGTCGTTACTCTATATATCTATATATATCACAATACTATCTAATCTCTATATATATGTGTATACAACTAATATCTATCTACATCTAAGGGAGACAGGGGAAGGGAAAAGGGAAACTATATAATTATCTATATAACTATTCTAATCTAAATGTCTAGAATATATATCTATATCTATATCTAATCTATACTATCTATCTATATATATAATGTACTGGGGGAGAAGGACAAGGAAAGGGAGAAGGTAAAATGTAAGGTATATGAGGAAGGAAAGGAAGGGTATTGGTAATACAATGAAGACTAGGGAGGATTTTTTGTGTGCAAGCACCACAGTTCTGTAAAACGCAACCTGACAAGCAGAGAGCTCTCACAGAACAGAGAGAAAAAGCTCCCAGCCCTGCAGTATAAAGGGTTGCAGTGCCCTCCCCCAGAGCCCCCCTGATTGGTTGTGGTAAGCAGCAGGCATTGAGTAATCAAAGAGTGTCATGAGACTGCTGGGGCCTGCTTGAGCTGCTCATTGGCCAGTGATACATCCACCAGATACTGCTGAGCTGCTCGCCCTCCCAACATAGGCACAGTTCAAGAGTTCAACCTTGTTTAGGGCTACGAGATGTCTGATCACTCCTCCCCTCTCCACATTTTCCCTCCAAAACCCAACTGCCACAGCATTAATAATGACAACAACAGTGACATTGTCATTTTCATTATTGTTGTCGTTAGTCTCGATTGTCATTTTTATTATTGCAATAATGGTAATGGAAATGACCATTTTCATTATTGTTATTGCAATAACGAAAACGACATGCACACCCCATTTTTAGCTGATCCTGACCCAGCTCTAACCAGGCCCTGATCCCAAACCTACTCCTTGGCCCCAAGTCTGCTCAACTTTTGGCTCTGATTCTTGCTTCCCCTGATCACTTCAAATCAGGTCCAGAAAAATGGATATGAAACACTATTCAATTCCCACTTTGGTTGCCGAAATGAATCTCTGTTTTGTGTGTTTCAGTTATTTGTCACTTTCTTTTTCAATATTTTGGTCATATCAAAAATAATACCAAAGTAACCAAAATCTTGAAATGAAGTTCCCAGATAAACAGATAAGCAACTATAGTTTCTGTACTTTTTTGCTGATTCGTTGGACTGTCCAAAATGTAAATAAATTAATACATGGATGTCAGGGATTTTGACTGCCATAGGTCTTTTTTGAACCCAAGGTGCAGGGACTTAGCCACAGAGTCACTGGTCAATTGGCAGAACTGTTGGCTACATTGAGCATACTGGCTATGCCAGAGCCATCTCTGATTGGTTGCTGCCCAGTATAGAGTTTCCTGGATCAGCTCTGCCCTTTGGTCAGAGCAACCCAACGACTACAGGCCTATTATTCTTGTCTCACCCTGTCCTGTCTCCTGCTCTTGCTCCTTGCCTCTCCTCCACTTCTCATCTCATCTCAGTTTCTGCCCTTGTTCCCGATTCTTCACTCATTGAACATCTGATTTTGTCTTCTAACTTAGACTACTGGTAGTGGCTACCCCTTGGATAGATGCCTGATCTTCTGACCCTGAACTGCCACATGTCCATGACCCTTGCTGCAGTGTGCTTCTTGAAGTCTTGAACACTTGGGGTGCCTTTTAGACACAACGACAAGGGGTGGTAAAATGTGTGTTGACACTATTCTCTGACCTACACTTGCCCCTGATTAGCCCCCATTACTGTTTTCCATGTCGAAGGGCTAATCGGGGTCCTCCTGCCTGCCGCTCACGCCAGAAGCTCTCCAGCAGAAGTACTCCCATGGAATTATGGGAGTTGTGTCCATGTGGGTGTGGGGATTGAGGAGTGGAGGGGGGATTAGGAGAGCACGCACACCAACATATGGGGGAAGCAGCAAGGTTGTGCCTGGGAAAACAAGCCCTCAGGTTGTAATAGGGCTATCAAGATGATTAGTCCCTAGCCTGTCTCATCATCAGGCATCTGGGTAATCGCACGCCCTGGTTGCTGCTTATACTATCACACACACTGGGGGAAAGGAAAGGGGAAGGAACAGGTGTGACCAGTGAGGCACAGGGGTGGTCACGTCCCAGGAGGGGGAGGGTAGGACTGGTCTTATATCCGCACAAAGGACCCAGATTATAGTGCTCCCCAAAACCCAAAGGAAATACAACCTTACCTCTTGCAATGCTTAATGGTCCAGTCACTCTTCCACGCACGTAACACAATCACTTCGTCCACACTCACTACAATAATGCCACAATCAGGATACACGAGTCACAGGAGAAATGGGGGAGGGGAGGGGAGTCTCACGGGCACAAGGCTCCAATCACCAGCAACAAGGTCAGCCCTGCAGCGGGCTTTTATGCTGGTGTCCAGGGCGTTGCCACAGCTGCCCTGAGTGGCGCAACCGGGTGTGTGGCTTCTGCCGTTGACGTCCTGCTCAACACCACCCCCTGGGGCACAGGCGATAGAAGGGGGAGGCATGATGCTCCTCGGCTGGACAGGTGGGGACCTGTCACATTGGGGCAATGTTCTTGTTGCCGGGGATTCCCTGCTTGGGTCCGATGACGGGGATGTGGCGGGGAGCTCAGGTGAGGTGGGTGGTACTGTTGGAGGGCGAGGTCGTGTCAGAGAGTGCGGGATGCGTGGAGGCTGGGTTTCGGGTGCGGGGTTCCTCACAGCACCCCCCCCAAAGTCAATGCAAAAGTGTCAGATGAGGTTTGAGGGGACAGCATGTATGAAAAATACGTACTAAACGGGGTACATGAACATCCATAGCTTTTTCCCAAGATCGTTAGGCCAGTCCAAACACTTTCCAATCAAGAAGGTACCACAAGCACCTGTGACATCGACAAGAGTCGAGGATTTGCCGAACCTCATATTCTTGTGTTGCGGGAAGGGGTCCAACTTGTTTGTTGTCAGGATGCCAAGGGGCTTGCACAGCCTTCAATAGGGATACATGGAATGTAGGATGGATCTGATAGCGTGAAGGTAGCTTTACCTGGTAGGTGACCTTGTTAATTTTTTGAAGTATGGGGAATGGACCCATGTACCGGTAGTCTAATTTCACCGAGGGCCATGTAGAGGGGTAATTACGGCGATCGATCCAGACCCAGTCCCCGGGTGAATAATTTGGGGCCGCTTGATGATGTTCGTCGGTGTATTTTTTATATTGCTGACGTGCCTGTTGGAGCATGGTTCAGGCAAGTGTTTGTGCCTTACGAATGCACGAGACAAGAGCTCCTGCAGCGGGGATGGAATAGGCTGTTATCTCGGGGAGGCATAGCGGGGGGTGCTACCCATAGGTAACAAAAAATGGGGAGTTGCCCAGGGAGGCATTTAAGGTATTGTTGTATGTGAATTCAGCTATCGGCAGTAACTCATACCAGTCATCTTGGTGGTACCCTGTGTAACAGCGCAAATGTTGCACGAGAGTCTGGTTTACCCACTCGACTTGCCCATTGGTTTGTGGGTGGTAACCTGAGGTAAGACTGAGCTTTATTTGAAGATTCCTTAACAGTGCCTTCCATAACTGCGACATAAATTGTGGCCCTCTGTCTGATACAATTTCGAGAGGTATTCCATGCAGTTTGATCACATGATGGAGGAGCAAGTGTGTGGTATAACTGGCTGTAGGTAACCCTGTAGTTGCCACAAAGTGCCCCATCTTGGTAAAGTGATCCACAATTATCAAGATCGTCATGTAGGTAGAGGATGGGGGCAGTTCAACAATAAAATCCAGGTCAATGCGTTGCCAGGGCCCCTGCGGCAATGGGGTAAGTTGCAAAAGTCCTTGAGGCCGTTGCCAAGGAACCTTGGTGTGAGCACACACTGTACATTGTTTAACATACTGACAGATGTCCTTTTGCAAGGTAGGTCACCAGAAATGTCTTTGTAACAGGGCAAGCGTGCATCGCACCCTGGGATGTCCAGCCAGGGGGGCATCGTGATGCCCCCAGAGCAAGGGCTTGCGTGCCTTTGGGGGTACCACAAGTCTTTGTTGATAATAGAGCAACCCGTCTCGTCCCCTCTGGGTTTTGGAGGCCGGTGCGGGTCCTTGAGAGTAGGAGTATTTCCGAAACTGAGAGGAAGTAAGGAGGTTGATGGCAAAGGTCTGGGGGTCCAAAAGCAGTTCTCCTCTATTATTATTATTATTATAAACATTTATATAGCCCCAGACATGTAATCAGGGGGTTCTCCATGCTCTGTACAACGGGAGAGGGCGTCTGCCAGAATATTTTGATATCCGGGCCGGTATCGTATCTGGAAGTGAAAGCGGGTAAAGAAAAGGGCCCAGCGCCTATGTCGTGCATTGGTAATGCAGGTAGTTTGGAGGTATGTTAATTACAGTGATCCATAACCATGGTGACAGGATACCTGGCTCCTTCTAAATAATGTCTCCAGGTTTCAAAGGAGGCCTTGATTGCTAAAAGTTCATGGTCTAACACCATATCGTTTTTCTCCGCACTTGTCAGTTGCCGAGAATAGTAAGTGCAGGGCAAGAGATGGTCCATTCCTGGTTCTGGTTGCAGGAGAGCAGTTCCAATAGCGACACTAGAGGCATCCGTCTCTACTGTGAACGGTGGTCAAAGTGAGGATGTTGGAGAATGGGCACTTGAGTAAAGGTATTTTTAACTCTCTCGAAGGCCTGTTGTTGAGCATGTCTCCACTCATACGGAACTCCTCTTCGCAGCAAGGCCGTCAGGGGTTCCATCAACTTCGCATAATTAGAAATGTATTGGCGATAGTAATTTGCGGTACCGAGAAACCGCTGAAGAGCCTTGACAGAAGAAGGTGGTGTCTATTGTACAATAGCACTAATTTTCTTGGGGTCCATTTTTATTCCTTGAGGTGAAATAATAAAGCCTAAAAACTCAATAGTAGTGACGTGGAATGCACACTTCTCGTATTTGCAGAACAACCGGTTCTGCCGCAAACGTTGCAGCACTTTTTGAACTTGCGGGATGTGTTCTGCTAGTGTATCTGAAAAGAAGAGGATGTCGTCCAAATAGGTAACTACATAGGTATCCAGCATGTCACGGAGTACATCATTTATTAGGTGTTGGAAAGTGGCTGAGACGTTGGCCAGGCCAAAGGGCATCATGAGGTACTCAAAATGCCCGTACCATGTTCGAAAGAACATTTTCCATTCGTCCCCAGGGCGAATGCGCAAGAGGTTATAAGCACCCCGGAGGTAGAGTTTGGTGAATATCTTCGAACCATGTAATCTATCCAGGAGCTCTGGAATCAAGGGAAGGGGGTATTGATTTTTTACCGTAATAGCGTTAAGTCCATGGTAGTCAATACATGGGTATAACCCTCCATCTTTTGGGGGGATGAAGAATAACAGTGCCCCAGCCGGGAATGTAGAATGCCACATGAACCCACGTCACAAAGTGTCTTCCACATGCTCCTTCAAGATACTCAACTCGGGGGTGGACAGGGCATAGATCCGGCCATACGGTGGTTCTGTGCCTGGCATTAACTCGATGGGACAGTCATAGGAGAGATGTGGCAGCAGACTCTTGGCTTCCTCTTTTCTGAACACATCCTGAAATCCCGCATACTGGGGGGGGGCAATCTTTGGGGCAGTTCCCTGTGCCCGGTGGCCATCAGGACTTGTGGTGGCGGGGTTTGGATGCAAATGGTAGAGCAGTAGTCCGTCTTGAAAGCTACGGTCCCCTGGCTCCAATGAATGCTAGGGTTATGCTTGCGAAGCCAAGGCATTCCCAACACCACCACAAACATGGGAGACGCTACAAGGTCAAAGCACATCCCCTCGGTATGAGCCCCGATAGTGACCCGGAGCTGCATAGTTTGCATATGAGCCCCGAGCTAAGGGGTGATCCATCGATCGTGTGCACCTGTTCCGGATTCGGTCTGGGGGTGTGCGGAATGCCATAGCGGCGCAAAAACCCCTGGTCCATAAAGTTTCTGGAGGCCCCGGAATCGATGAGAGCCCATGTAACCAGACTCCGCGAGGGGTTAATCCCCAAATTAACAGGGATTCAAATGTGTTGCACCCCCCCCTGGATTCGTACCTAACATGCAGGACAATATGGGTAAAGTAGTCTCCTCTGCACCCGGGAACCCCTCTACAGTTCCTGGGGCTGCGCTTTTCCCGCTTCCCTTCAAGTTGGGGGCAGCGACGGGCACTGTTGTGTGAAATGCGATAGCTCTACGCAGTAAAAACACAGCCGGGAGACTCGCCGATGCTCCTGCTCTGTGGCTGTTAGCGGCCCCCGGGAAGCCCCAATTTGCATGGGCTCTGCCTCTGTGTCTTGGCCCGACTCCCCCCTAGCGGGGAGAGGGATCGGAATGCATGTTCCCACCGCTCTGAAGGGCTCTTGCCATCGTTCTCGCCTCCACTCCCCCAATAGTTCGTCTATCTGGATGGTGAGGGTGACCAATTCCCCCCAGGTTTCTGGCAGGGTGGTAACGGTGAGCTGGTCTTTGAGCTCCTCACTCAGCCCTCATTGGTACGTCACCCGGAGGACGTGATCTGGCCCATTGAGATCCACAGCAAGCTGCTGAAACTTGGTTACGTAGTCAAGCAAGGGCCTTTGCCCTTGTTTTAGCACCACAATGGCGTTTTCAGAATCCTTCACCCTGTGGGGATAGTCAAATAAGAAGGTGAACTCTTGCATGAACCTGGCATAGTCCTGCAACAGGTCACTTTTACTAGTAAGCAACGGGGTTGCCCAAGCCAGGGCGTGTCCTTCCAATAACCCGATAATAAAGGCCACTTTACGAGCATCAGTGTTATAAGTTTGAGGTTGCATGGTGAAGGCTAACTCGCACAGGGCTAGGAACCCTTTGAACTGCCATCGATATCCTGCATATTTATTAATCTTTGGTCCTTTAGGTTCTCAAGGCATAGTCGCGGGGGGATCTGCAGGGGGTGGCCCTTCCACCTGAGGGGGTGGCGGGGATGCAGCTCCCCTGCTGGCCTGTTGGTCCTTGAGGTCCTTTACCTCCATGGCAAGAGATTTAACTATGCGCGTTAGCTCCTGAACCTCCACCGAAAACTGTTCCATAGTGGCACAAAACAAGGGGGGGGGCTCTACTCAGCGGGGGAAAGGAGATGTTGCTGGTGATACTGCGGGGATTGAGGAGTGGAGAGGGGATTAGGAGAGCATGCACACCAACATATGGGGGAAGCAGCAAGGCTGTGCCTGGGAAAACAAGCCCTCAGGTTGGAATAGTGCTATCAGGATGATTAGCCCCTAGCCTGTCTCATCATCGGGCATCTGGGTAATCGCATGCCCTGGTTGCTGATTATACTATCACAAACTCCGGGGGAAAGGAAAGGGGAAGGAACAGGTGTGACCAGTGGGGCACAGTGGTGGTCACGTCCCAGGAGGGGGAGGGTAGGACAGGTCTTTTATCCGCGGGAAGGACCCAGGCTATAGTGCTCCCCAAAACCCAAAGGAAATACAACCTTACCTCTTGCAATGCTTAATGGTCCAGCCACTCTCCCATGCACGTACCACAATCACGATACACGAGTCATAGGAGAAACGGGGGGGCAGTCTAACAGGCACAAGGCTCCGATCACCAGCAACAAGGTCAACCCTGCAGCGGGCTTTTATGCTGGTGTCCAGGGCATTTCCGCAGCTGCTTTGAGCAGTGCAATGGGGGGGGCTTCCACCGTTGACATGCTGCTCTTGACCCTGCCCCCTGGGGCGCGGGCGACAGAAGGGGGAGGCGTGACGCTCCTTGGCCCGACAGGTGGGGAGCCGTCATGCTGGGGCAATGTTCTTGTTGCCAGGGATTCCCTGCTTGGGTCCGATGGCGGGGATGCGGCAGGGAGCTCGGGTGAGGCAGGCGGTACTGTTGAGGGGCGAGGTTGTGTCGGAGAGCGCAGGATGCGTGGAGGCTGGGTTTCGGGTGCGGGGTTCCTCACAGTGGGAGAGCCGTTAGGTCTGCCTGATCCTCTGCTTAGCTAAACAGCTGATTCTTAACGTCTCACACACACACCCGGGAGCTCTGGGAGAGTGCATGGGCAGTGTGCATCAAGGAATGAGCTGTTTGGCAGAGGCGTGGACAAGTACCATTGCAGAAGGAGGAGTATGATGAACCATGCTCCCAATTAGGTAAGGTGCCCTTGGACAGAATAACATCCTCACTATATGCAATCAGAGCCTCCATGGCTTGCCATGTGACACATTCAAAGCACTCAGCAGAACTTAGTTGATGCAGTCCCCATTAAAAGTCTATACTTCCAATTATCTGTAGGCCACTCACCTCTCAAGATAATTGGCTTCCTCCAGCCTCTGAGAGATGTCAGGAACCCCTTCCTTCCCACAGAGGAGACGGGAACGGGTAAAGAGACACACAGCATTGTGGTGGCCTGATGATGAAATGCAGGAAGCAATTTAATAGCACCCTGGGCCATTTTGGGTTCTGAAACACAAGGGCCAAAGAGTAGTATTCATCACCCCTTGCAACTAGCACATTAAAGGGTACCAGAGCCCACACAATGAAGCAGGAGATGTGGAATGATGTCCTAATTCAATGGGGAGAACTGACAAGCATCAGGGTTTGATCACCATGAGCTGAGCTGAGCTGAGAACCTTGACTCAAAGTTTAGAAGAACCACAAGGAGGAGATGACTAATCCGGTGTCCCTTTTTACTGCCTGTCACCAAGTGATGGTGGAGAAGGAGAAGGTGTTATTTGAAACTGGGATCTGGCGAGGTAGAAAGTGTAGTGATGGGAGCTTAATTAGTAGGGGTGGAACATCAGGGTAATTACCGGTTACCGATTTACCGGTTACTGGATTTTAAAAAACCGGATTGCCAGATTTGTACAGGTTTACCGGTACCGGATTTGTTCCATTGATTTCAATGGGGAACTGTCCCGATTGAAATCAATGGGAAAAAAACAAAAAACCTCCCCCCTCCCCCTCCCAGACTGTGCGGGTGGAAGGGGGGGCACCCCCTACCCACCTTGCCCAGCCTGGATTAAAAAAAAAATAATTTTAACCCTAAGTCCCTACTAGTGTGGGCTCCGGGCCGCCGCCGCCGACCCGTCTCAGCAGGTACTAGGGTGATCCCTGGGGTGGGGGGTGGTTTAACACCCCACCCCAGGGATCACCCTACCTCCCCACCCAGGGATCTCCTACCCTGCGCTCCGGGCGGCGGCTCTGGCGGCTTCAGCGCTGGCTGTGGCTGCTGGCTTCAGCGCTACTAGCCCTTCCGGGTAAACCCGGAAGTTCACCGGAAGGCCTAGTAGCACTGAAGCCGGCAGCCACAGCGCTGAAGCCGCCAGAGTCGGACCGCCGCCGCCTGGAGTGCAAGGTAGGCGATCTCTGGGTGGGGAGGTAGGGTGATCCCTGGGGTGGGGCGTTAAACCACCCCCCACCCCAGGGATCACCCTAGTACAACCGTACCTACCTGCTGGTGCGGGCTCTGGGTCACCAGCGGCAGCCCGGAGCCCACACTAGCAGGGACTTCGCGGGAATTTATTTTTTTTAAAGTCAGGCTGGGAAGGGTGGTTGGGGGTGTCCCCCCTTCCATTCGTGCAGCCTGGACTGGGGAGGGAAAGGGGAGGGGTTGTGTATTTTTTTTTTTACATTGCGGTCATTCATTTGAATGGCCGCAATGTAAAAAATCCGGTACGGGGAATCCGGTAAATTACCCCAGATTACCGGGTTTAATCCGATACTGCTGGTACATCCAATATCAGCAGTATCGGATACCGGATGATCCGGAATTCCCACCCCTATTAATTAGCCTAATCGCCAGGCTCTTGGGACAGTCCTTACACCCTTCAAAGTGTGATTGACATAGAAACATCTAACAGAACTGCCACCTGCTTTTCTACTTCAAGAGCCAGGAAAATCTAGGGGGCATCTTCTCATGGGCAATCAACTCTTTTCAAATGAGAGCTCTGTCTGCTGCGCAAACTAACAATATGCACATCAGAACAATTTCAAAGTCACATTGGAAAGAAAAAGTCACTTAGTGGTGGGAGCAGTTCTGTCCCAGAGGAACAAATATCCCATGAGACCTATCTCCATGGGTGAAGAAGAGAATACCAAGAAAGAGCAAGAGAAAATCCAGGGTGATCACAGCCAAGAGGTGTGTCCATCTGTGTGCCTGAAGCCTTCCAACTAGAGCTGCAACTGGGGTACCCGGCAAGTCAGGCACCCTGTCGAATCTGGGCTTACCCTGGTTGCATTCAGGCACCAATTGGTACCCAAATGCGACCTGAGAGGCTACCCAACTCCTGACTCGCCTCACCGCCAGGCTACTGTTCCTCCATCCCAGTCACTGCTTGCTGCTCCTTGCTCCTCCCCGACCCATATGCTGCTCAGATGAGCTGGGGACATCCCTGCTTGGCTTGTTTTGAGAGTGGGGGAGGAGTGGGAAGGCCTCATCCCCCATGCATGCATCCCTCTAATGGGTACCCCTTTCCCTGGGAGACACAAAATTGGGGTGCATGCAGAACCCATGCACACCCTTCACCCCCCCAACTCAGAAAAGGATGAGATGTGGTGACCCCAGCTCAACTGAGCAGCACAGGGACCTGGGAAGAGCAGGGAGCAAGACCAGAAGAGGAGCAGCTCAGTGGTGAGGTGAATCAGTCCGAGGAGTTGTGGGTGCTGGAATTGGTGTCCCAGGGCATTTCAGCATGCCCAACTAATACCCACTTTTTGGGGCACTGGGCACCTGATGTGTTCCCAACTGGGTTTCATGCAGCAGTCTGTGTCAGGGCAGGTCACACTCACAAGCCTTGTGGCTTGGCTTGCCCCCCTGGTGCCGTGTCATGGAGGAGGAGTCCTCCCCACTAGTCCGGACCTGGTCTGGGCAGGGCTGGCTCAAGGGAGGCCCAGCCTGAGCGGGAAGGTGCCCGGCAGCAGCTCCACTGAGTGGAACTGCCACCGGGCACCTTCTTGCTCCAGTGCTCCCCACATCGAGCAAGTCCAGCCTGCCCCGGCCCACCCAGCACCTGGTTTCCAGGGCTGGTTGGGTGGACCGGGGCAGCAATGACACTGCTGCATCTGGCCAC
Source organism: Sphenodon punctatus (assembly GCA_003113815.1). Taxonomy (NCBI): domain Eukaryota; kingdom Metazoa; phylum Chordata; class Lepidosauria; order Sphenodontia; family Sphenodontidae; genus Sphenodon; species Sphenodon punctatus. The sequence goes on along the minus strand of QEPC01001423.1, from coordinate 9,092,365 downwards.
ACTTAGCCCCAGCGTGCGGGAAGTGAGCTGTGAGGGACAGAGTGCCCCCTGGGACCAGCCCGCCGCTGGCCCAGAAGACGGATGGGCCCAGCAGCAGGCCACCAGCAGCAGGCCGCAGACTCTGCAGAGAGCAAGTAAGTCCCAAGCACCAGCAGCTCAGTGCCCCTAGGGCTGCTGAGTTTGGAGGCACCCCTAGGCCATCCGTTGGCTTCACCAGCTGCAGGAAAAAATAGGGGGAAGGCCACGGACATTTCTTGTCCCTGGGCCCATCCCAAGCTAGCTACGCCCCTGCAACAGAAAGACCAGTGGTGTCCCTCAGCCACGGTCTTCCCATGCAATTCCCCCCTCACAACACCATAGAGTTGCGGGCACTCATCCAATGCTCTTGGATGGTGCCTGCAACTCTATAGTGCTGAGGAGTGCAACAGATGGATGAGTGTGGAGCTGCACCGTGGATTCACCCAACAGACAGGCAGCAGCACCACATTCAGCTGTTGCTCTAGGTTTAGCCAGCCCACTCCGCACTGCTCTAGGATTTTCTGGAGCACCAGTGGCAGGGCTTCCCTGGTTCATCCACAGCCTGCTTCAGGATGAACATCTGGCAGTCGCCCTTTAGATGGATTGGTCAACCTGGGGTGACAAAGGCACCTCCAAAGCTGCCATCTGTCTGTTTAAACCCTAAGTGTGCATGTTTGTGAGTGCATGCATCTGAAGGATATTAACTAGGGGTGGGACTTGGGGGGTTGGGGATATTGGTTACCAGTATTATCAGATACTGGTTCTCAGATTATTGGATTTACCAGTATCAGATTTTTTCCCATTGAAATCAGTGGGGAAGTTTCCCCATTGAAATCAGTGTGAGAAAAAACCAAAAATACCTGCAGTAAAAGACATCTCTTGTCTTGTAAAACAGAGAATGACTTCAGTTCAAACTAGTTCTTTCCTTAGCCAGACTACAGTAGCCCCAGCCAACCACCCCACTACTACATGTTTTTTCTCACGCAAAGAGATTTTTTTTCACAGCATAATACAAACAAACTCAAACAAAGTCATCAAATTAGCAACTGCCAGGGGAGGACACTAGCACAGTGGCACGCCAGTCAATCAGTTTAGTTTGTGCGCTAGGCGCTAGCCAAAGTGGCTAGTTGTAGCCTAACCAGTGGCCAGTCACCAGCCACTTTACATTTGCCACACAACAGTTTTAAAACTTTTTTTCACAGCACTGCAGTGCACAAGACAAAACCAAACAAGAGTAATTGTTCTGTCAACTGCTAGGGGATACCCATGCCATACCTCCACATTGCCATGCCAATGCTAACGTTGTCAATCCAAAATCCCGTGTGACCCCCAAAATGACTGCCAAGTACAGCATACATGCCAACAACTAGATTCAAAACCTACCTAGTGTGTCCCTGGGATCCCCAAGATGACCCACATATTGCCAATGCCAACATTTCCAACAATACCAGCAGTGAAATCAATTCCAAATCCATTGTGACTGCTAAAATGACCCCCTATATAGCCAATAATGCCAAAAACAGTGACTGTCAATTCAAAATATTATTGTAATGTTCGTTTGGTTTCCCAGGATCTGCAAACAAACTCAAACAAAATCATCAAATTAAATCAGCAACTGCCATCACCCACATATTGGCAATGCCAACTGTTCCAATGCCAACACAACACAATGTCAATCCCAAATTTAGTATGAGCACTAAATAAACCATATCTCCCCCCATTTCACCTCCATAACCCCAACTGTGGAGACGGACAGTGCATGGGACCCCAATAAGAAGGCTCTCCATCCCCCAGAGGCAGGGCCTAACCCAGCAGCTAGTTGTTCACAGAGTTAACATTGGTTAACCCTGGGAACTCCTTGCTTCTGTGTTAAGTCCTGCTACTGGGGGGATAGAGAGCCTTCTGGGGTCCCATGAACTGTCTCTCCCCCAACCAGACCCCATTGGTTCTCTAACCCAGCATGAAAAAATTAGATCACATTACCATTGCCTATTTTTATCCTGAACCCTCAAATCCTTGATTTTCATGCCCTCCTTGGCCACCTGTAGTCTTCTGAAGGTGTAGGCTTTGGGACACAAGCCTTCCATCTGGTTTGGAGACCTGGGAGGACTGAGTTAGCTCCCAGTCCTGCGACAAGTTGAATCAGAAGAGATGAAAGGGAAGAGATGGACAGGACAGAGGAGAAATAGGAGGGAAAGGGTTTTCTTTTGGTGCATGAGTTGAGGAAGGTGAAGATGGGTTTTCAGCAGCGAACAGGGGAATGGGGACTCCATTGTTGTTGTCTGCAGGTTTCTGTCCTGTGAGGCGTTACCACTTTCTTCACCATGTCAGGGAGAGTGAGGTGAGGTGTGGAATCTGACAAGATCTTGGAGAACTTGGAGGGGGAAAGAAAAATTTAGTGTGCAGTTTGAATATGAGACAGAGAATTTTTAATTTTGCCCCTTTATTGGCCTCCCTCCAAAGAGGAGGTTTGGTGTACTTCAAGACTTCAGTGCATCCCTTTGCTGGGGTCCTAGAATGTGCACTCTGCTGCTTATGAGGTCAGTGGCAGCCAGTTGAGGTACCACAACTGGTGGTGTTGAGGCCTCCAGACATAGTGGGACTTCAGGACATCAGTGGGCAGCAGAAAGAACATCACAAAAGTCTGAACCAGACCCCAGACTCATGGCACAGGAAGGCACAGACCTCTCACACTACAGAAAATAAGCATTGCCAGGCAAGGCAGCCCATGGTTACAATCTTCCACACTGCACCAACCCCCACCCAGCCATACACAAAATTAAAACTGGCACACACAGAAAAAAATACCAAGCAAACAGGCCACAGCAGAACCACAGCCTTGGGGCACACCCCACCCCCGGACATGAGATGACACACACCCCACCATGGAGGAGCCAGCCACATTTCCCCCTCCCTCATTGGCAGAGCCTCAAAGCCTCCTACATGTTCCATGGCCTTATGGCCTGCCCTGCACACACCCCCATGGGATCCCAAGTTACAAGCCTAGGACCCCATTCCATTAGTTTAGTTTCCCTTGATAAGGGGCACCAGGGGGGTCTCTAATCAAGACACACCTTAAAACCTCAAGGAACCCATCATTTACCAGCAGTTGCACGCACGCTTCCAGCAGTCTATGGCACTCCTTCCAGGATACCAAACTGCTGTAGAATGGCTTCCAGGGCCAAGGTCCCAGAAGGCAAATGGACAGCACAGCCAGGTCCCCACCCCCTACTCACATCTCTACCTCCCCCCTCCAAAAATCTTAGGGAAGCTTCAGGATTTGATGCCTTTTTGGAATTAAAAAAAGGCAACCAATTTCAAGGCAGAGTTAAAAAGGCTCCAAACATAATCATAACAAAGTTGCCATGGGGAGGGGCAGGGAGGGACTCAAGAGAACTCAAGGAAAGACACACACACAAAAGCCATGCTCAAGAGTCATTTTAAAAAACTGAGAACCAAGACCAATACAAAAGATCTGGTATGACCAGTATTACTGGATCTCAGATTTAAATCCAGTGCAGCCTTTATCGGCAATACCAGATATCAGCAAAACCGATATCCCCAACCCTAGCATTAGCTGTATGCACCTGTAGTGATATGTGTGTGTTCCTGAGGGGTATTAGCTGTGTGCCTGTGGCAGAGGGTGAGAGGTTGGGTCCCACAGAGACAGGTAAACATGACAAAATGAGATCAGCAACACACTGACAGCTGAGACTTGGAGCTCTCGTCCCCTCCCCTCTCTGAGTGAGCCAGTGAGCTTGCTTTGTTAATTAATGGCTTGCTTGGGGATGATAAATGCTCCAGCTTTATTGTAGAACAAAAATAAATTTTTAATAAGCTCCAATTAGTGGTAGCTTCCAGTGTCAGGCGGTTCCCCTCCTTCCTGACAGGCTGGCAAGACAGGAGGCGAGGACCAGCTCAGTGGGCCCCTTTGTTAGAGCCCTTGGATGGGGTAGCTTCCTGGAATAGTGACAGGCCTCTGGTATCCTATTCCAGCTCCAGCATGAGTGACAGGACTGCAGTGGTGCCACTGACAGGAAAGAGGCACTGAGCTGTTGGCAAAGGGAAGGGTATGCGCCTGTAGTCAGTATATGGCAATGGGCTGCTAACATTTGAGGAAAAAACCTGAAAAACCTTCCTGTCATCTGCAATAACACCTTCATCTAGGGTTGCACATTGTATGCAGGAAATTCCTGGACACAACACTGAACTAGGGCTGAAATGAGCTATTGAGATTACTCAATACCACATCAAAAACCTGGTACTCTATTCGTCCAAGGCTGAACCAAGCACTGGGATATCTTTGCCGAGTACTCAGCGAGGAAAAAGAAAATCACTGCTCACATGCAAAATGTCCACCACTGTTAACCAAAATGGCAGCAATAGCACATTGACTTTGAATCAGCCCCTCAGTGAACACAGAGGTTCTGTTCTTCCCCAGCTAACAGTGGCACATCACATAGGAAGTTGGATAGGAATTGCCATGTGATTGCCACATAAACAAAAGTTGAGGGACAAGTGCAATGCTGACAAGTGCCAAGCAATCTCAGTTTACTTTTTGTCTAATAGCACTAGTATGCTTTCCAGTGCCATTTAAGAGCTTAGCTGCTACATCTCGAGAGATTCTTGAACATTACATAATCCAGGATCAGGGTGGTCCTGGACAATGGACAAACAGCATCATTCCTGGATAGCCCAGGACAGTTCTGGATGTCTGGCAACTCTACCTTTATCACAGGACCTAGGTGTCAGGCTCCAGGGTACGGAGCCGTGGGGGAAAATCAAGGAGGGAGAAGGAAGGCCAGGAGTATCAGGTTCCAGGGGACGGACTTGGGGAGCGGGAAACAAAGAGGGAAGAAACCAGGCCCTGGCACAGGAGGGGAAAAGGTGGCCCCAAGGCGACCCTCTGAAACCTCTCAGTCGCTCTCTTGCACCCGAGAGATTAGGTACTCAGCAGCATTACCAGGCACCCTGGGCTAAGAAGGTACGCGACTCATCATCGAGGTCAGGGTCCGGAGCCAAGGGTGGAACCCACCACAGGGATGTTGGCAGGTTAGCCAATAGCCTGGAAGCAGGGGGA
>QEPC01001423.1:9040360-9058062 GCA_003113815.1 Sphenodon punctatus | reverse complement strand
TCCGTGACCACCAGGTGGAGGGTGTGTGCGGCGCAAGGGATGCTGATAAATTTCGCATCGCGTACAGCCCTCACTATATTTGATGCATTATCGGTCACCATACACCCTGGGGTGAACGGTGCACCTGGCATGACCCACTCCTCCACCACAGCGTTCAGGGCTGCCTCTATGTTCCTGGCATGTGGAGGCAGTCCATGACTTCCGCCTGAAGTAGGACCCACCTATACCCTGCTTCAGGACCCCTCCTGCCACTGTCCAATGCCAACTCTGTGTCCTCCCACCAGTGCGCTGTCACCGCCAGGTAAGCATGTCAGGCATTCCTGGAGGACCATAGGTCAGTGGTGAAATGGACAGTGGCACCCCCAGTCCCTGCCAGTGCCAGCTGCTCCTTCACCCTCTCCATCAATGCCCTGTACAGGCCTGGCACCACCGTACAGCTGAGGGTGGTGTGGCATGGCATCTTAAATTGGGGGGCCAGGAACCCCATCAGCCGCTTAAACCCTGTGTCCCCGACAATGGAGAAGGGCTGGCCATCAACAGTGATCATCTCGCCCAACAGGTGCATGGCTTTCTCTTGAAAGCCACGCCTCCCTCCAGCTGCTGATGGCCTTGGAAGCTGCCCCCACCCCATCTCCTCCATTGTGGACTAACACTGCTGCTTCTGCCCCTGTTGCTCCCCCCAAGCAGCAATACTGCTCCTGCTGCTAGAGGCAGCTGCTGCAGTGGGACGGTTGCCTGATGGAGGATGAGTGGCCGCATGGATTGTGAACCCACTTGCATCCACTGACCCAGCCTGCCTGCTTAACAGAGCGACACTGTGGCACGTTTTTAGATGCCTGGACATGGCAGATGTCCCTAGGTTGGTGAGCACCTGCCCTCGCTTCACCACCTTGCTGCACAAAGTGCACCGCACCTCCCGGGGATCATCCACCTGCACCACCTTAAAATGCTCCCAGACCCATGATTTTTTAGCCCCTCCTGCCTTCTGGCCCGCACCGGGTGACACACTCCTGGGAGGGGCAGGACATGGTGGCACTGGTGACACAAGTCGTTCAGGGACAGTCATCACCTCAGCAGCACCAGATACAGAGACCTCCTCCAAAGAAATCTCTGCATCGCTGTCCGCATCTACAAAGAGAGCAACAGAGGATGTTGGACTCCCCATGCTGCTCCCACTCTGAGCAGCACTCTCCCCATGCCCCCTATAGCTGCTATTGCTGCTGCTGCCCGGGGATCGGACCCTGTCTCTTACCGGGTTCTCAACAATGGGGGAGTCGGGGGATAATGCTGGCCCCTGCTGGGATTCTTCGTCCCCTGAATCACCTGCTGCCGCAGATGTCACAGCCACCACAGCCTCTTCTACTGCAAGGAGGTGATGCCCAACCCCCTAGCCCTTAGTGCTGGGAGAGCGAGACCCAACATCACCACCAGGCCTTCGCATCTTGGGGCATGGGGATGTGCTTGGGCTGCTGATTCTGCCTACTGCTGGCACTCTGATGGCACATGCCCCATTGGCTGCCTTACGGGCAGCAGAGTGGCCTTGCCCTCTCATAACTCCCTTATCCATTTGTACAAACCACACACAATTAATTGCCGACACACCGAAAGAAGACAAGACACCATGATTGGGATTTGAACGGCCGCACTCTTTAATTCAACCAATTATAAAAATAAATTCAGGTGGTTTCTTGTGTCGCTCGGCCGCAAGTGGGGCTGGAGCTCTGTCTCCCTTCTAGTTAATAGTACACGCCTATCAGGCATGCCCCACGTGACCTGGCTCATCCTATTGCAACCGGCAGGGTTGCTGTAGCAACCCCAGCCGGGGATTGGAACTGGGCGCGACCACAGCTTTCTCCCACTCCAGGATCTGCAAGAGGATCTGCAAGATTGGGATTTGAACAGCCGCACTCTTTAATTCAACCAATTATAATAATAAATTCAGGTGGGAGTAATCGCCTAATGCAATATGGGTCCAGTACTTAAATTTTAAATTCAGAAACAACAAACCTTGTGGGTGGTTCCGATGTACCCTCGATTACCAGCTACCATTGTCCATAACGTCTCCCCCTCTCAGTGACACCGGCCACAGGTGTCCACAACTCTCAAACATGAGTAAGGATAAAGGCGCCTGCCGACGGGGGACCATACTTGCCCCTACCACCCTCGCTCGATGCCCCTCCCAGGGAGGCTGCCCTCCCACTTGCCATACCCTGCATTCCGGCGAGTGGCCTCCCCATCTCTTAAGGAGATGACACTTACGTATGACCTATCTATTCTATTCTAACCTATAGTACTGGACCCCTGCCACTAAGGAGTCGCCGGGACAACCTGAACAAGCCCGACCCCCACCTAACTACCTAACCTGTCTAATATCTGAACCTGTCTAATACCTGAACCAGGGTCTTTTTCAAGGCTTCGAGCTACAGCTCATTACCCTCAGGTGACAGATGAACACCATCCTCCCTGAAAAGTACCGGGGATTTATGCGTCACCGCCCGACTGTGGGCTGTTGATACGCTCACCACCCAAACCTGTAAGCCACCTTCTCATGTCCCTGTTAACCGTCTTTCGGGTCCTGTCAATCTTTCTGGGGTGTACCCCTGGTCCCCACGTTATCCGCTCGACTAAATCGGTCCAGATAATGAGGGCGGATGGGAATCGTTTTTAAATTTTCCACAGGTCTCTCTTTATGTCTTTAATCAGTTGCACACCCTTCAGGTGAGAGATGTCATTCTCACTAAGATGGATCATGATGATGTCCAGCAGGGGCCCCCATCTTGGAATCTGGAGGGTGGGGACAAGGTGGTGCCATCTCATCCCCCACTGCCCATCCAGTGGATCTCAGCTCGTGACGATTAACCCAGCTGTGATCCCCAGTTGGTCTGACTGGCTGCCTTGCCCGCCCATCTCACCAGGCTGTGGCCAATGATCCAGACATGCTTCCGAGACCGGGGGGGTGCACCTAAAGAATGAGAGAGACCTTAGAGCTGGTAATGTAAGGGGGCGGTCGGCACATAAGTACGGTAGGCCCCCGACCTCCAGCGGCCCACTGACCGGATCCCCATCTCAGACATGCCGGCCTCCTCTGCGAATGTGGCTGCCCCTATCCGGAACGAATGTGTCCCAAAGGCAGCTGGCGGCAGGCCAAGGTGGGACAGAACTGCCCGTAACACCGCTGTGAATTGGTCCCTTATCAATTGGTGTCCGCTGGCATGTCTGAGCAGGGGGCCTGGGGCGAACTGACGCACCGTGAGAAATGATTCAATTGCCATAACTGGGCACAATTTTCCACCCTCTGCCCTATTAAATCTTACAAGCTGGCCTCGGCCTTCTGGTCGGTTTTTGAATGTCGTATGGGCAGGGCCATTCTCGTTGGGCTGATTTGGACGTCACTGAGGCGCAACGCCCTCCCCAAGGTATCTCTTGCTGATTCAGATACTAAATCGCTCATGCGAAAGGCTCCAAAAAATGATAATTTAAACAATGAGTTAAACAGTAAAACTTTGTAACCATTAAAACAAATCTGGGGCAGCACTTCACACATACTCAACAGTAAAGATGGGGTGATGGGGACCCGTTGGTCTGGCCTCCTAATCTGTTCCCTGTGCCAGCTTTCAATGAGGCGTCTGGCAAAAAAGCCCTGATCGGGGGGGGGGAGATGTCCCATCAAATTACTAATGAAACCCAATGCCGACAGCTTCCCTGCGATGGTGCCTGGGGCCACCCCCCTATGCTGCAGATGCAGAGCAAACTGGAGCATTTCACCCTCTGGGATAGGGAACCCCAGGGGCCACTCCCGTGCCAATCAGTACAGCTGGAATTCCTGGAAGGCTCTGTCATAGGCCACTCTTGTGCGCGGCGCCAGAGATCCCAAGTCGGAGGTGCGCAGCTCTACCACCCAAGGCTCCAAACTGCTGGCGGCGGCGGTTCTGGGGTCACGCAGACCTGTGGTGCGAGCAAGCGAAAACGCTCGATTGGAAGTGAGAGAGGGCATCGGCAACACTATTGTCTAGCCCTGGAACATGCCTGGCTTGGAAAAGGATATTAAATTTCAGACAAGTGAGTACGAGAGCCCTCACGAGCTTCATCACCCTCGGTGATCGGGAGGACTGAGTGTTAACAATATGGACCATGGCCTTGTTGGCACACCAGAATAACACTAATCGATTTTCCAGCTCGCTTGGCCACAGATGGACTGCCACCACAATGGGAAAGAGCTCCAGGAAGGTCAGGTCCCTGGTGATTCCTTGCTATATCCATTCCCTCAGCCATGGGGCATCCACCCATCGTTCCCTAAATATCACACCAAAACCCACACCCCCGGCAGCGTCTAAGTGGACCTGCAGCTCTGCTTCGAGCAACAAGCAATCCCTCCAAAAACTGGTGCCATTAAATTTGGACAAGAAGGTGTCCCAAATTTGTAAGTTCTCCCTCATTTTTTTTCTCACCCTGACATGATGGTGAGGGGGGGAGGGTTACCCGCCAGCTTTGCATAAAGATGGGACAAGAAAGCTCACCCCAGGGCTACAATCCGACATGCAAAATTCAGGCTACCTAACACAGGCTACCTAACTGTCACCTTCATCTCCCCCAAACACTCCTTTACTTTGACCCGGAGAGAGGTCAGCTTGTCCTGGGGGAGGCAAGAGATGGCCCTAACCGTGTCTAGTTCGATCCCAAGGTACGTTAGTCTGGTTGTGGGGCCCTCCATTTTTTCATGGGCTAGGGGAATGCCTGGTTCACTGGCTACCCCATGAAAAATTCCCATAAGCTCACCACAATCCTCCGTGCCGGCCCTCCTGATGAAAAGGAAGTCGTTCAAGTATTTCATCAGCCCGCCCCCGTCGGATCGCTGTCCTACTATCCACTCAATCAAGGAGCTGAATCTCTCGAAAGCAGAGCATGAAATAGAGCAGCCCATTGGCATGGCCTTGTCATAGTAGTATTCTCCGTCGAAATGGAATCCGAGGAGAGGAAAACTATCCGGACTCAACGGGAGCAGGTGAAAGGCAGACAATGTCACACTTGCCCAAGACCGCGCCGGGGTTGAAGAACCTTACTAGGGCTACCGCGGAGTCGAATGATGCATACCGGACAGAGGTGAGGTCCTTGGGTATAACATCATTGACAGACCCGCCTTGAGGATAGGATGAGTGGTGGATTAACCTGAATTCTCCAGGGGCCTTCTTGGGCACCACGCCCAATGGGTAAACCACCATGTTGCTGAAAGGGGGGGCAGGAAAAGGGCTGGCTACTCTACCTTCCATTTTCTCCTTATCAATTTTTGCCAGGACCACATGTTCCAAACCGACTACAGATTTCAGGTTTGGGGCCACCCTTTGCTGTTGCACTTCATGGGCTGGTATTTTAAACCCCTGCCGAAAACCCGTGGCCAACATACACAACCTCCTCCCTGTAGGGGTGGTCCAGGAGGGTGGACTCAAGCTGGGCTGCCTTAACTAGTGTTGGGGCTTTTTCCAATGGCCCCCGCACCATCCAACCCGGAACCCCCTTTTCTAGAGGGGTACTGTTTCCCTTTTGTGCCGGGCCGCCCTCGTGAACAGGCAGAGTTCGCGTTGTGACCCCCACAGGTAGCGCATGCATGGTGAAATCTGCATGCTGCCTGGGAACACTTTCCCCAGCAGCCAAATTCGAAGCACTGTCCCGGGGAAGACCCAATTGCCCTCTTTCCTTCATCAGAAAAGGATGCCAAGGCTGATGAAGCCCCTCCCTTTGCCAGGAGATGCCCACTGTCTGGCCTCAGCACACTCCTCGAACCTCTCATGCAGTTGAGCCACAAGTCGTTGGCGTGCAGGTCCCACCTGAGTTCAGGGGTAAATGCCACGTGGTGATGAAAAGCTTTGTCATAGCAGAGCCATGCCCCAGCTGCGCCTGCCTCATACGCCCACCGCACTATGTCGGCGTACTTGAGCAAATTGCTGGCTCGGCCGGGGTAAGCCTGTATGATAACCCCCTGATAAATAGAAACGGTCGCAGTCCAATTTGACCAATTCCTTTTGGCTTTTGGCTGTTTGAAGCGCTCCTTCTCTTTCTTTCCCTCCTGCTCAGCTGGGTCCACAATGGAATTGCTGAACAGCAGGGCGAAAATATCAACGTACTCCCCTCTCCAGATTTTTTCTCTGGTTGCTAGGAGTAGATGATAGTCTATGGGGGCTGACACCATCGAGTACCCCCCCACCCACTGGGGGAGGCAGGCGCGAGCCAACCACAGGCACTTGTGTCATTATTGCCCCATCGCTCGGTGTCAGTGAATTCGGGTGTGTTGGGGACCATACCTGCAGGAGGTGTGCATCTAAAGGGGCTGTGCTTGGCCCGGGGGCTGAGCCCACTCCCCATGGGCCTGTTCCATTGCTGCCAGCAGATGCAGGGGAAGGGGGGGTGGGCACGGCGACCCACGTCCCATTCCACCACATGAGCTGGTTCGCCGCAGCCACTCCCAGCCGCTGCGGGGAGGTCACTGCGCTGGTGGCACCCGTTGCTGCCCCTCCAAATGCCCCGATTGCAGGCTGGGCCACCCACCCAGTGCTACTATCCCTCCCCCATGGGAGGTACCCGCTCTCATCTGCAGCTTGATGAGATGGCATCACTGCTCCTTGGTGAATTCTCGGTTGCCCAGTGCGTTGCTGCACCAGTGCCTGTATGGCATTCTCGATTCTTGCTACCAAGTGGCACAGGTCATCATTGTCATCTCCTCCCGGGACCGCAGCTGCAGGTGCTGACCCTGTAGACAAAAAAGGGGGCAAAAGCTCCACAGCCCAGCCCCATCTGGGGGCCGACCTGGCCACCTGCCCAGACACCACCGGGGCACCAACGGCTGGTGAGGGCCCACCCTGTATGGGAGGGATCCACCAATTCCAGGCTGATGGTGCGGCTGCACCCAGCAGCTGAATTCCCCTGACATCCCCCCGCATCATTAACGCTGGATACCCATGGGGGGTGGGGTTCCCCTCTGATGGATCCACGGTTTCAGTGGGGTCACTCAACATGGGGGGCGGGTTAGTCGTGCGTGGGATTGGCACCCTTGCAACGTTCTCGGGCTCACAATAGCGGGCTGGGGTCTTACTAACACGCCCACGCCTACAAAGTGGAGGGGGGGCTATGTAGGGTCCGGGCTCTGCCCCACCAGTGGGAGCCTGTGCTCCCAGGCCTGCTGGCGGTGCCCCGGTCCCAAATGTCTTGCCAGGGGATGCCTCTAAGGGGACAGTGGACAGGGGGTACTCCGCCCCTCCCAAACTGCCTTGCTGCCCCCAGGTGGCTGCTCCCGCTCCTGCAGCCCGGTTTGAGCTCATGCCCATGAGGCCGGTTGCCTGAGGATTGATCCCTCCCACTGATGTTGCCCAGCGACCCCCCAGCGGGATCAGGGTTGTCCCCTGGGGTCTGGTTGGGGAGTGGGGCGGGGCCCTGCAAGAGCTCCCTCAGCAGGGCCTCACACCCCTCCAACCTCTCACTTAGGGGTCTCTCATCCTGTGCCTCCCCATGCCCCCCGGCAGGTGGGAGTACCATCCCCTCCCCTACTGGGCCCTCCGCTGGCTCACCACCGCTTCAGTTAAACTGTGGGAGGGGCACCTGATCATCGGCCCACCGGCACTTGTTAGCCGCCGGTGCAGTCGCCTTCTTCCTGGTCCGTCCCATCATGGGATGGGATGGCTCCGCAGCTTGTCCAGCTGCCGTTTCTTGTGTCGCTTGGCTGCAAGTGGGGCCGGAGTTCTGTCTCCATTCTAGTTAATAGTACATGCCTATTGGGCATACCCCACATGACCTGGCTCGTCCTATTGCAACCAGCAGGGTTGCTGTAGCAACCCCGGCCAGGAATTTGAACTGGGTGCGACCGCCACTTTCTCCCACTCCGGGTTCTGCAAGAGCCCGGAGGCAGGAAAAATTCCCCTACCCTGCCTTGCCTTCTTCTAATCGGGCGCGAAAAGGTGCATTCCGCCATCCACCTCCCCCGGGTGGGGGAGGGAAGTTGGAGGCAGTTATATTAAATAAATTGTATTAATTTTAAAAAAATGTTTATCAAATATTATATGTATCTATCTATACTACACTAATTTTAACTGCTATTTAACTATCTAATAACTATTATAAAACCTATGAAACTAAATAATGGAATATAAAAAACACACTTTAAAACTAGATCACTATATCGCTATAAACTAAGCTAACTTAACTGTAATAGCTAACTATAATCCTACCTAACAACTACTATAATCTGTCTCTCTCTCTATATATATATATACAATATTACACAGGGATGGGGGTGGGGACACAGACAGCTCACAACAACACAGGGAGGGATACAGAAACTGAAATAAAACCTAAATCAATCTAATCCTACACTCATAAATCAAAAACCAGGGGGAGGGATGGAATATGGAATATGGAAGGAGAGGGAGAGGAAAAGGAATGGATTCAATGGAAGGTAGGGAGATAGAACACAGGGAGGCATAAAAAATAAAAATAACTGCTAAATCTATCTAATATAATCTAACTAAATGATAATAGGGAGGTAAATCTGTTGGATGGGTGAAATGGGAGGAGGATGAGGGAAGCAAACTGCTGAGAGTCAGGGAGCCTTCTGAAAATGCTGCTGACAGATCAGTGGCTGGCTCAGGTGTTGGAAGGGGGGCAGGCCAAAGAGTTTTGTTACTTGCTGCTCCCGCCTTACCACAAGGCCCAAATGGCTCTGTGCAGCCTAGCCCCTGGCCAATCGCAGACTGTGAAGCCAGTGTTCAGTCGAAAAGGAAAGGTGATTGGGTAGGCTGGCTGCTACTCCAAGCCTCTCCAACCCCCAGTACCAAGAAGTCTGCTCAACAGCTGCCTTCCCCTCCCTGGGTCTTCAGTCACATTTTTCCCACCTAAACTTAACCGAATGTGGCTGAACACGAACAAACCATTTGGTTGGTTTGTCGTTCGGTTAGAGTTTGGTTCGATCAGTTCGGGTTCGGTTCAGAAGTTCGGTTCGGTCGACCGAACAGGTCAAGTTCAGTCCGAACTCCGAACTTCCGAACCGCGTTTGCCCATCCCTACCTCTGATGGAAAAGGGGGGGAGGTCACGACCTGGGAAAAAGCCATGTCTGGCTGTAACCCCCCTTTCCATTAGAGCTCCCTCACTCTAGAAGCCTCTTTTCAGCTGAGAGAGTGCAATCACTAGCAGCCATGCTAGGCGCGACTCTGGTGCTGGTGGACCTGGATGCGGGCGAGTCTGCAGGCGAACCTAATTCACAAGATGCAGTGACGTGGGTGCACATTAGCATGCACTGGCCTCCACAGTGGGCCCGTGATGTCTTGCACAGCGTTGTGAGTGGAGGCTGCATGGGGGGTGCGGGCTAACATCTGGTAGACACCTAATAGACAGGCAGGTGAACACTACCTGGTGGGTGCTAATGTGGGCTATTGTCTCATTTGTTTTCACCCTATGAGAAAATAAGGTTTTCTTTACTGGAAAAGGAGCACTTGTGCCAGTAACTCACCTACCCCAGTCACAGAGCACTATGCTCCCCACCTCGCCTCTGGGGCCAGCCCATCATCAAAGAGACCAGTGTCAAAGGGGTTTTACAGAAAGCCAATGTTTACATTCTGAATGCATTCTTTATATAGGGGAAGTAGTGACTGGGGGTGGGCAGCGGCTGACAGCTCCCCAATCAGCCCCAGACACCGGATGTTGCTAAAGCCCTTGGCAGTTGGTCCATGCGGTTTGCGATTTCCTCAGAATCACTTAATTGATTTATAACCCAATAATCCATCTCCTTCGTTAGCCCGGCTGTGCATTAATTTATCATTCTCTGCACAATAACTGAATTCCAATCCCATTAGTACATGACCTGAAATGATTGTGGTTGAGGCAGAATTAAACATTACATCTTGGCTAGGACTGAAAAGCAGCACTGCTGAGCAGGGAAAGCAGTAGGGATGGGCGAACAGATCACGGTTTGGTTGTTCAGTTTGGTTCAGTTCGCCCATTCGGTGCGGCCGTTCGGTTCGGTTGCCACGTTCGGGTTCGGCCGTTCGGTTCAGTCGTGTTTGGTTCGGTTCAGACATTCGGAAAAAGTATCGCGAGAGCCCGTGATCACACCGGAAATCAGAAATATGAGTGCGTGCGGAGCTTGTGTGGGTGAGAGCATGTGTGTTGTGGCTGGCTGGGTGTTCAGTTGTGATTCGTGTGTTTTGGCTGTGTGGTGTGTGTTGGTTTTGGTTTGGCTGGTTGGTGAGTGTTGGTGGGTGCTGTGTGTGTTGGCTGTGTGTTTAAAAAAAAAAAAAATTAAATGGAGAAGAAGGTGACCAGTGCCACCACCATTAAACACTGGGCCTGGGGGAAGGGGAAGGTGGCAGAGCCGGTAGCAGAGGAAGAGGTTCCTCTGGCCGCTGCTGGACCTTCGGTCGTGAAGGAGGAGCCAGAGCCAGCAGGCACAGGAGGTGCTGCTGCCACTGCTGCCAGGTTTGTAAGCTTTTTTTTTTTACTTTGAGGACAAGAAACGTAAGGCTCTATCCATTAGAGCGAGCTCAATGGCGTGCAGGTGGGTGCGTGGGTGGTGGGCATCAGTCAGGCACAAACAGTGGGCATCAGCGGGTAGCAGCAGATGTCTGCCACAGAGAGAGAGGGTGCTGTAGTGTGGGGGGCTCTTCCAAAAGTCAGGCATGAGCACAAGCATCACCCCCACCAAAACATGTGCCTGCCTGCCATCCCTGGCAAGGGTCTCCACTCTCCAGTTGCCATCCCTATGCACCCCCCAAATAAGGGCAGGATTTGCATTTGCCAGTCAGGGTCTCTCCATTGCCATCCCAAACACCCCAAGGAGGGCAGGATTTGCACATGCCAGTCAGGGTCCCTCCATTTGCCATCCCTCCCGAGCAGCACCCCAAGGAGGGCAGGATTTGCACGTGCCAGCCAGGGTCCCTCCATTTGCCATCCCTCCCTAGCAGCACCCCAAGGAGGGCAGGATTTGCACGTGCCAGTCAGGGTCTCTCTATTTTCCATGCCTCCCTAGCAGCACCCCAAGGAAAGCAGGATTTGCACGTGCCAGCCAGGGTCTCTCCATTGCCATCCCAAGCACCCAAAGGAGGGCAGGATTTGCACGTGCCAGCCAGGGTCACCATCTCCTGTTGCCATCCCGAGAACACCAAGGAGGGAGGACTAGAGGCATCATCATAAATGCATGATATTACTTAGGTATTTTTTATGTGTTCCTGTTTCAGAGAGGAATCAGATGCTGGTGCTGGTGCCCCACCATGCAGGACACCCAGATGGAGGTCAGACTCGCTAGTGCCACCCCCAGACAGTTGGCAGACAAACTGCTCTGATGTCTGGAGGTTTTATGACAAGGGTGACGGAATCACAATCTGCAAGGTAAGGCATGGGGACAAGTAAGCCCTTCCCCCTCCTCCAGCCCTGATGTGGAGTCCCCCGGGCCCCAGGAGTCTGCTGAGGCCAAGGCCTTTCAGGCTGTACTTGAGAGGCCTGGTCGCCAAATGATAAAGGGCGTCCACTGCCTGGAGAACTGCCTGATGGAACAATTCCAGGTGCTCAAGATGGAGAGAAAGAAGGTGGAGGTGTACGGCCAGTACGTCTCCACCAAGATGGAACGCCTGGAACTGTACCACCAGGCGGACTCCGGATGGCATCGGAACGTGGAAGGGGCCGTGGAGTTTGCCATCTCCCACAGCTATGAGATGGAAGAGGACTGGGTGGCCGCCCCTCACTCCTGTGCTGTGCCCCAGCACCTTCTGCCTTTCCCCCATGTCCGGGGGGACAGTCCCAGAGACTCAGACTAATAGTTTTTCCTTTATAAGTGTCCTTTAAATTTTTGGTTTTGGTTTCATAATGTTGTTTGTTTAAATAGTTTTAATAAAAGTTGTTATATTTGTTGTTACGAGCTTCATTTGATCCGTCCAATCTTTTATCCCTATGTGCTGAAGGTCTGGAAGGCAGGTGGCAGAATCTCATACAGCTTGTCAATCCCTATCAGCAGCATCTGGCTGGCTCTACCTGTAGTGTAGTTAAGGTATTAACCCAAAGATGTGCCAGGCAGCAGCAGGGTCTCAACTTGCAGACAGTCCCCCAGGAGGGGCAGGGCTTGTGTCTGTGTGGGTGTGCCACTGCCAGAGAGAAAGAGAGACAGGCTCCTGACCTTGGAAGCGGGCAGCAGGCGGCGGGAGCTGATGGTCGGAGGGGCTTGTATTTTCAGGAGCTTCAGTGGGCATCTGCGGGTGGATGTGGAGAAGTAGGCTGTTGGGGGTGGGGAGGGCAGGCTGGCTGACATGCAAGCACCGGACTTCTGGATGCAGCTGGTGCAAGCATGTAACTAGGGCATTGAGAGCTATGCAGGGCCCAGCTCAATCTATTAGTGGTCTTTTTTTTAGACAAGGGAGTTCGGCAGTTCTGCTAGTCCATACTAGTAAAATCCGGTCCTAACTATTGTATGGGGCCGAACTGTGGGCCCCCTTCTACTCCACTTCGGTGGATAGGATTCAGTCAAAGTTCCTCCAGAAGCTTGTCAGTGCTCCTTGGGGCACGCCATCAGCAGCAATTCGCTCGGAGCTGGGCCAGAAACCCTGGTCACTGGTTGCGAACGTAATTGCGCTAAAATTCTGGCTTAAAGTTCGTTTTGGCCAGGGATCCCAACTTTTGAAAGTTCTGGGGGAAGACTCCTCTACCACTCAATGGGCCATGAAAATTGACCATCAACTCAGACGGATGGGGTTTTCCCCAGAATATCTATAGCACAAGCATCTGGCATCTCTTAAGGGGGAGATTTTGTCTCGTGCAGAGGATATAGGGCACCAGCTGCAGATCGGCGGGCTGAGATCGACCCCCCATATCCGGGATTACCTGGATTGGGTACCGGAGGTGGGGCAGGTCGCCAACTATCTGACTGCCCCAATCTCTGGAAGGACCAAACAGTTGATTTGCTCAGCGAGACTTTATGCCTTCCCTTCTTCTGTATTTGAGGATCAGATGTGTGGTATACCGTATGCGGACCGTGTCCGTTTGACAATTTGGAGGTAGAGACAATAGGCCATATTATTCTCCGATGTCACTTTTATGACAAATTACGGCTGTACCTTTTGGGGCCCATTTTAGAGGCTTATCCGGGCAGATCTGAACACGTGCTGTTGGCTTTGATACTTGATAGTTCAGAACTTGATGTGATTAGAAACACTGCACTTTTTAAAATGCAAGCATTTCATTATAGGAAATCTTTTTTGCAACATCTTGTGCCCTCACAGATTAATCTAGTTGTTTAACCTGGGGTATTTCTTAGATTACAAAGTGTAATTGACTTTATGGGATAGATATCATGTTAAGCTGGTGTATTTCCTCCTATCAAGTTTTTGATTTTGAGGTTGATTTTATTTTATTTTATGACTGATTGGTTATTTTGAGCTGTGAGGTTTAAGATGCCTTGTGATGTACTGACTTTGTTTTATTTTTGGTGTATTTGTATTGTGCATTTTTGTTATGTATGCTACAATGGTCTAAGACCACGTAATAAAAGTCAGTCAATCAATCTGGATGCAGTGGAATGGAATGCAGCCCCCAGGGACTGGAATAATGGTCCCAGATTCTCGTTGATAGTTCCTGGGATGGGCAGGCATGACTGATTCAGGTACAATGGAATGACAGCCTGTGTGAGCTTAGTTTAATGATAATTATGTCCCTAGAATTAGTGCATGGTTGGGCACACTTAATTCAATTGTGCAATAGGTGGTAGCAGCAGGTACAGGAGTGCACACAGGCAGGCAGGCAGGCACATATAATACGTTGTGTTATATTCCATCTCATTATGGTAGATTTACTGCTGGATGTGGGCATTGGGCGCATGAGCACAGATGGGAGTTCTTCCTGATTCTGGCAGGTGGCAGCTTGAGCTGGCCTCCCCTCAACCCCATCTCTCTCGTTCTAGTGGAGATCCCCTCTCTCTCTCTCTCCCCCCACCCCTCTCGTCTCTCTCTGGCCATGTAGTACAGGTGACAGCATGGGTGGGATCGTGTCTGTCTCTCCTTCAAGCAGATGGGAGACTTTCTCTCCCTCTCTCTCTCTCTCTCTCTCTCTCTCTCTGTAGCAACCTGTGTGGTCAGACAGGAACCTTGGCATGACAGGCGGGAAGGTGCATGGAGGCAGGCTTTGAGCTTGGCGGCAAGCTGTGGTACAGAACCCTAGGCACAGACAACAGCAGACAGTGGGTTGCCAGGGTACAGAACCATTGTTCTCCATGGTACAGAACAGCATCATGGCACAGACAGCATATAGACCTGGCCTGTGGAGCATTGGCACTGGAAAAAGCAGACATTGGTGGCCATGGTACAGAACCCTTGGCACAGACTTGTGGAATGATGGCAACTGGGAAGTCTAGAGACTGAGGTGGGACAGGAAAGCAAGTAAAACTCCCCACCCACACCTACCTAAATACCCACATACAAAATAACTGTGACAGAGACACAAACATATGGGTATAATGTCATGTGACCAATCCCCCTCACCCCCGATTGTCACCCATTGGCATGACTTTGCTAATCTGCACAACTTGCGTGACATACTTTCTTAACGGCCCCATGCACAGGATCCATCAGCACCTTAAAGTCCAAGAGTATTGAGGTCCAGGCTAAGAATGTTGAGGGGACAGGGTTAAGGGGGCTGGGCATGGGCAAGTACCTGTTGACTGGAGAGGGTGGAAGTTCCCTGGAACTTTGTAGCTAACCATGGCAAATTTCCAGAACAAGGAACCTGGCCTGAAGGAGAAGTTTAAGATTCCTTTAGGATATGCGAGGAATGATGGCCCCAGACCCATGACAGTGGGTCCTGGGGCTAGAGTGGCAGCTTCTTGATATTGGGACAGGCTTCCCTGCCTTTAAATTCACCCCAGAACCCTGATGGCAGGTCCTGGGGCTGGAGTGACTATTTCTTGATGCTGTGGAATGATATTGCCGCTGTGTGAGGAATGATGGCCCCAGGCCCATGATGGTGGGTCCTGGGGCTGGAGTGGCAGCTTCTAGATATTGGCCACAGCCTTCCCTGCCTGTAACTTGACCTCAAAACGCTGATGGCAGGTCCTGGGGCTGGAGTGGCTGTTTCTTGATGCAGTGGAATGACAGCGCCTTGTGCGAGGAATGATGGCCCCAGACCCATGATGATGGGTCCTGGGGCTAGAGTGGCAGCTCATAGGTATTGGTCACAGCCCTCCCTGTCTGTGTCAGGCTCCAGGGGCAGAGCAAGGGAAAGGGAAGGGGGAAAGGGGGCAGGTGGGAGGGAACCAAAGGACTCCAGGGGCAGATCAGGGAAAGGGGAGGGGATAGGCAGGAGTGGGGATGGGGTGTAGGGAGTCTGGGCTGTCCCTCAGATTAAACGAGGAAACCTATTAGTTGCTCACCAATACCAAGGAGATTAAGCACTCAGCATCAGGACCAGTCAAGCTAGTCTAAGAAGACTTATGGCTCATCATCAAGGTTGAGGGATGGGAAGTCAGAAGTGAGGGATCAAGGAACTAGAGGCAGGGACCACAGAACCAGAGGCAGGGGATTGAGGGATCAGGGGTAAGGAACAAGGAAGCAGGGGCAGGGGAATGAGGGATATGGGGTAAAGAACAAGGGAACAAGGAACCAAAGGCAGGGGAGTAAGGGGTCAGGGGTAAGGAACAAGGAACAAGGGGAAAGGGAGCGAGGACCCAAGACTAGGGAGTGAGAAACCAAGACTAGGGAGCAAGAAACCAAAACTAGGAAGCGATGGGGGCAAAGGGCCAAGACTAGGGAGCGAGAAACCCTAGGGGCAAGGGGAGGAGCAAGGGAACCCTGAAGCAAGGGAGTACACTGAAGGCACAGGGAGCGAGGAACCCTAGGAGTGAGGAGGGGAGCGAGGGACAAGAACAAAGAGAACAACTAGAACGCAGAGACAACAGGGTACACAGAAGCTAGGGGGCAATGATAAGAAGGAACAGGGAGACAAAGACAGCAGACAATAGGAAATTAACAATAGGACATTGAGGGCACAACAGGAAGACAGACTAACATAAAGACAAGGCAGGGTGTGAGAGAGAAACAAACAACCTCCACCCTGGTGTGGGTAAACAAAGGCGGAGGGAACTAGGCAGAATCACACACTCAGAACACAAAGGGGGAGTCAGTACACAGAAACGTACCACCACCAGACATTACTCACAACAAACACAAAGGGTAACAAGTTGCATCTAGACGAGAAAGAACAAGGTGAGTGGGCCAAGCACAAGTCCAAGAGGGAGTGACTTGAAGCTTCACACCTGCCACCACCCTCAGAAGTCCTAAATACTCCACAGAGCCGATCACACCATGGCAGGTGTGGCCACGCCCACCACCAGGTGTACGCGGTTAGCAAGGCACGAGAGAAAGAGGGAGGATGCCACGAACAGGGAGAGAATTGCCCCCTGCCGCACATCGCCAATAGTGCAGGCTGCAGAGAGCACCTCCTAGAAGCCCCAAGGCCAGGGGTTCAAGGCCCAGCCATGACAGCCTGTAACTTGGCCCCAGAACCCTGAAGGACGGTCCTGGGGGCTGGAGTGGATCTTTCTTGATGCGGTAGAATGACATCACCTCTGTGCTAGGAATGATGGCCCCAGACCCATGACGGTGGATCCTACGGCTAGAGTGGCAGCTTCTAGATATTGGCCACAGCCCTCCCTGTCAGTGACGTAGGCTTCAGAACCCTGACGGTGGGTCCTGGGGCTAGAGTGACTGTTTCTTGGTGAGGTTGAACGAAGGTTCTCTGTGAGTGGAATGACGGACCCCCAGAACCTGTGGTACAGACAGCATGGGCAGCATTGGCAGCAGCAGCAGATATTGGATTGCCGGGGTGCAGAACCCATGGCACAAACAGCAGAGGAAGCAGAGGAAGCAGACATTGGATTTCCCAGAGGCAGCATTGGCAGCTGGTGCAGACATTAGATTTCCCGGGCACAGGACCCATGGCACAGACAGCAGAGGCAGCATTGGCAGTAGCAACAGCAGACATTGGGTTTACCGGGCATAGAACCATTGGCACAGACAGCATATAGGTCTGGGGGCAGCAGACAGTGGGTTTCCAGGGTACAGAACCCTTGCCACAGACGGCATATAGATCGGGCCTGGGGGCCATTGGCACTAGCACCAGCAGACATTGGTTGCCTGGGTACAGAACCCTTGGCACAGACAGCATATAGACCTGGGGGCCATTGGCACTAGCAGCAGCAGACACTGGTTGCCAGGGCAGGCAGACAGGTGGCATGGCATGAGCGGCAGTCAGGCAGACTGAGGCAGTGTTCGAGCTTTGCAACCTGGGCAGGCAGGTAGGGTGGCATGAGAGGCAGTAGGGCAGGCAGGCTTGGGCAGGCTTTGAGCAAGGCAATCTGGGTGGGCAGACAGGCACCTTGGCATGGGAGGCAGGAAGGCGGACTGAGGCATGCTTTGAGCTTGGCAGCAAGCTGGGTGTGCAGACAGACAGGGTGGCATGGGAGGCAGTAGGGCAGACAGGCTGGGACACTGGCATCAGGGCACTCAGATAGACTAGCAAAGACTGTGCAGAGTGAGAGAGCGAGAGCCAGTCAGCAGCACATAGGCGGGCCGAGATCGTGTAGCCATAGGCCGGCTGGCAGGCTTACAGTTTGTTTCCCAATGCCACCCTGCATCATGAGGTCAGTCAGATAAGGCAGCCAAGGCCATCGTGTGTGTGTGTGTGTGTG
>QEPC01001423.1:8991440-9011477 GCA_003113815.1 Sphenodon punctatus | reverse complement strand
GGAAGGGGGAGCCAGTGAAGGGAGAGGAGGAGAGGCTGCACATGGTCGAAGCGACGGGCAGAGTGAATGACCTTGGCAGCGGAGTTTTGGATTGCGATAAGGGGGGACAGGTGAGAGCGAGGGAGGCCAGCAAGTAGGAGGTTGCAGTAGTCGAGGCGAGAGATAACCATGGCATGAACAAGGATTTTGGCCGAGGAGATAGAGAGAAAGGGGCGGATGCGGGCAATGTTGTGGAGAGCGAATCGGCAGGATTTGGCCACAGAGTCAATGTAAGGTTTGAAAGAGAGGTGCGTGTCAAAGATGAAGCCCAAGCTGCGGACTTGGAGAACAGGACAGATGTTCCACTGTGGTCATGGATACCCAAAGGACCTACATTAAAATGCAAATAAAACACACAAATGATAAACCCACCACCCAATTCTGATCTATTGTGAAGGTATTTTGCAGGCAAATGAGGGAATGGCTGGAAATTAGGAGTGTGGAATTACGTTTTGAGGGGTTTGGGCCATTGGACCTCAGTAGCAGAGGCTGTTGGGCTGGTGTCTCTCTCTCAGAAGATCTCAGTAGGATCCTTTGAAGCAGCAGTACTGGAGGGTGGCTGTTTCCTCCTCTTACTGTATCAAGTAACAGGGATTTGGTGAGTGGAGGGGAAAGGTCTAGGACAAGGAAATGGTGGCCAGTAATTTGAGAACTGGCCACCGGATCCTTGGTGTCCAGCTGAACAGACTTTTTATGGAGGTTGGTGGATGGGCACACGAGAGTGAGTAAAACTGGGGTGGCTGGTAGAGAGGCTGAAGGAAACTGGCAGAACGAGTATCACTGGCAGATTAGGGCTGCCAGACATCTTGGATCTGAAGCGACATTCCTTAATTCAGAACTGCACAGCTCTGTGGAGTCCCACACAACAGACACCGCCCACAACAGATGCTATATTTTCCTCAGCTAAGTGGCAGACTCAGACTCCCTTGACCCCCTCCCTGGAAACATTTTAGTAGGCCCCCTGCTAGACCCTGCCAGGTCGTATCTCCTCTAGGGCTGGGGAAACTCCATCTACCATGCTCACCAGCCAACACAAAGCCCCCAGAGCAGGGTTCACAGCCCCCATCTCATCAGTGGTCATCCACCAGTCTCTCTATTATATGGCTTACTTCCTTACCATCTCTTCCTAAATCCAGTTAGAGAATGCAGCCTCGTGTTCCGTGTGGCCCTAAACCCTCCAGCTGATGGGGTGAACACCAGGGGATCACTCTACACATGCTCTATTCTTGTACGTTTCTGCTGAAGAGTCAGCACCAAGAGCTGGTCATTGTCAGAGACAAGATAATGTAAAGTGAGAATAATAGTGACCTACCTCACAGTTAAAGTTGAAATGCATACCAAAAATGGGGGGGAAACCCATCAAATATACATTACCCAAACTGAAAATGGTGCTCCAGAAAAAATAACCAATATCCTTTTGCACCCCATAGGATATCCATTTTGCTTATTTTGGTATTTTGCTCATTTCTGTATTTTTGTCGTGTCACATTGGCAATATTTGCACTATTTTGCATGCTCAATTGCAAAATGGCACAACTGAAATATCAAAGTGATCAAAATACTAAATTAACCAAGTCAAAAAGAGCCTAAAATTGAATACTTCAAAAATCAAATAGGTGAGAACCGATTTTCAGTTGTGGATATCATTCAGGCACTCAAAGGGCTACCCGAAAATGTAAATAACAACAAATAACAAACTTACTACCCATATCAGCTCTGCTCACAAGACTGTTGTGAGGGTGAACTAAATAAGGATTATAAAGCACTTTGAATACTGAAAGTACTGTAGAGATAATAAATAATAACTAGCCTAATGGCTGCTTACTATACTTGCACCTGTGGCTATGTGCTAGTTACAGGCATATACTGATGTC
This sequence comes from Sphenodon punctatus, assembly GCA_003113815.1. Taxonomy (NCBI): domain Eukaryota; kingdom Metazoa; phylum Chordata; class Lepidosauria; order Sphenodontia; family Sphenodontidae; genus Sphenodon; species Sphenodon punctatus. The sequence goes on along the minus strand of QEPC01001423.1, from coordinate 9,009,564 downwards.
CTATAATAGCAAATCCATGCATCCTCTGCTGTGTGCGGACCGTTTAATTTGGATTCCAATGTGCCTTCCCTGACAGCCCTCCAGTCTGGTGTCTGGTTTCCCGTATGTTCCATTTCCTGTCTTAACCAGACTTTGTTTTGCCTTTGTTTTGTTTTATATTTCGGGATTTTGTTTTGTCTCCAAGTGCGTTTGATGTCAACGCAAGCATGTTTACATCTCCTGTACCAGCACTGATGATTGCCTGCAACAAGGCCTGTTCCCTTGTCATTTCTCTGCACATCTCCCGTGCGATGTGGAAGAAAGGAACAAACACCAAAAACCTGACAAAAAGACAAAGGCTCAAGGATCAGAATATGAGCCCAGATTTTCACCACTCCAGACAGGGCTGGACACAGGCAAGTTGGGGCCCATGAAAAATGGTGGTGTGGGGCCCCCTCCTAACCTAGGATTGTTTGATGGACAGACGCTGCCTCACTCATTAGAAAAAGGGAGATGCCGTGGGAATTATTTGTTTATGTTCAATAAAATGTAGCATTCCCTTAATGGACCAGGGTTCCCTGCATGACATGCCCTGCAGGCCTGTACATTACACATTATGTTCATCTTACCTTACGCCTGAGCTCTATATATTGGGGATCCCTCCTGAATCACTACAGGAGAATCTGCACTCCAGAGACAGAACTCCCTGCAGTAGAGGTGCACCAGGGACCCATGCCATTATTCGGTTTTGTTTTTTATTTTTATCATTTGATCTGTCGGTTTTGTTTTTGTAAATATAAAAAATGTGTTTTCATTTTTGCTTTAGTTTTTGATTTCCATTGGTTTCAACAGAAAACACATTTTCAGCTGTAACTTTTTTCCCATTATTTTTGATGAAACATGGAGGGATTGTTCCTCCAATGGAAGGCAATATGTGTACCAAAGTTCAGAAAGATTGGATAAAGGAATGCAATTTTATAAGCAGTTGAATTATGTTATTTTGCAAAAATCTGAATATACATTCCTGGGTTTAATGTCTTTGTCTCTCATATAATGTAGATGAAACTTGTCAAATTTATACCCCTCCACAATTTTACTATCTATGCCAACATTCAGAATGATTGGATAAAGGGTACTGGTGATGTAAGCAATTAAGTTATAAATGTATGTCTGACTGTAACATCTTTGTTGTCCAACCAGTGTACAGGAAATTTGACAGGACTGTATTTCACTCCTTCAGGATCATCTCTGCCAAATATCCTAAAGATGTGATAAAGGGTTCCAATTTTATGAACCTGCACAGCATATGCAGAGAAGGAGCCTACGTCAGGGATTCTCTTACGTGTCACTGTGGTATAAGATTTTTGTGATGCCAATTAACAAGCAGAAACGTCAACAAAATATCCTCATTCAGTGCTATGACCACCCAAAATTCTCTCCCTCACTTGTTACTGGGAAGTTGGAAGCATCTGTTTACGAAAGAGCCAATAGAGATTCTCTAATGTCCTCTGTCACAGTGCTGCAAGATGTGATTGTGATGATAATTGGCCATCCTGAATGTGTAAACTATGGGTGATTTCAGACATGACGGGGCCCTATTAGCCCCATCATGGATTAGCCCCGTCAACAGACAAGCCGGCAGATTCCGCCGGGGAATCAGGGAGGGGCTGCGTGGCCAATGCAGCCGTGGCGCCCACCTGCCCCCTGGAGTATTGACCACGGCCCGGAATCGACGACGAGCATGGCCACCAATTCCAAGCCATGGTCAGGGGCCAGACAAGACATTACCACGCTCAGCCCCAGTGAATCCCACCATGGTTGAGCATGGTAATGTCATGTCTGTTGGGGCAAAAAGTGATTCCCGCCAGGAGTTCACCCCCGGCAGGAATCACTTTGACCATGCTTTCAGAGATGGTGCCCAGACCATCCTCAAAAGCATGATTATTTTCCTCAATGCCGGTGGTTCACCGTGGTGAACATCTGGTGGTGCGCAAACACACATTACGGGACCATCCACCACCGTGGGGGATTCACTGTGGTTGAATGTGGTACTGTAACATCTGAAAATACCCTATGTCTCCTGATTTCAAGATGCTATCCCCAAAGTCTCATTTATGTCCCTTCAATGCGCGCCTCGAAGCCATCACCAATTGGTCCTGTGAAGCTGGAAGCAGGCAGTAATTGGAAAGTGAATGTGTCTGTAAGTCTGTTGGGTTTCTCCCCATCCTCCCTCCTACAGTCTCTCCCCACCCCCTGACATGCCAGGTGCCTGCCTCTGACTGGCACTGCATGTACTATTTATCTGAATAATGGTATTCAAGGGGAAAACTTCTATTGCTTATAAAATTGGGGACCTTTATCAAATTGTCCCGTAGTTTGGCAGAGAAGATGTCAGGAAAGGTGTGGGATACATTCCTGCCAGATGTCTTGTAAACAGGATGTAATATAAAAATGTAACAGCCAGAAATGCATTTTCAAGCTGATAGCTTATAAAATCAGGATCCTTTACCCAATCTTTCTGAAATTTGGCAGCATTGCTAATATTGGGGAAGGACATAATAATCCCAAGTATCATGCAAATTGAATTGAAGATAAAGAAGTTGTAGCCAGGAATGTGTATGCAGCTTTTCTTAAAATCACAACATTAAATTCCTTATAAAATTGCTTTCCTTGGTCCACTCTTCCTGAAATCTCCCCGTTTCATCAGAATTGAATAAGAAACAAAAAACGTATAGCCATAAATGCATTTTTCATTTTTTCCCATTATTTCAAAAACAAAAATTCATTTTCATTTTTGTTATTTGTCGTTTTTGTTATTACAATAGTGAAACTAAAAAATTTCATTATCATAATAACAAAAATTAATTGCACATCCTGCAGCCTGGATTTTACTCTAATGCTTCTCACACTCATGTCATTTCAGATTTATTTGTGGACATGGGGTTCTGCATGGCCATACTTGCGTGGATGCAGAGGCTATGACTACAAAGCTCTCTAGTGCCTACTGATGGGCAGGTGTAGGCTTTCCCTGTAGTAGGGTGGCATAGGACACCTTTTAGAGCATTGATTTAAGATAAACTAACCAAGGTTAGGCTCTAATACCCTCATAACTCAGCTCGTCCTTAAGGCATAGATAAGGTAGTGCGGTTTTTCTTTTCAATATTTTGCAGGTAAAGCACTTTCCGCAGTTAATAGGGAGGTTTGTTCTAGACTTGTCGACATCCAGCAGCAAGAAGATTTTGCTAGAATGGCAGCTTGGAAGGTGGCCCCCCTGTTGGGATCTCTTAAGCTTTCCTCCTGTTTTGAATCCTATTTGGATTATCTTTCAAATAGGAACTTGCGAAGAAGCCTTACATTACTTAGGTTCCAATTGTTACGCTCAGCAGTTGCCGAGGGGAGGTATATGCGGCAAACTTATAATTGCCGACTCTGCTCAAGTGACCAGTGTGCAGTCGAAACAACTATGCATTTTTTACTTGCCTGCCCACATTATAAAGATTTAAGGTCAGCATGGCTAGAACCACTGATGAATGAACTTCCTATTCCTGTTTCTGAATCTGCCTATTATTTCTTTCTCAATCAAACCAGCTCAGAGGCAGTCTTTGCCATGGCTTCCTTCATCTGACTGGCAGTCAAAAAGCGAAGGGAGCTTCATGATGCAGGCAGTGGTATTTCTAGTATATTGTAAATGGGTTGATTGTCCCATGTATGGTTTCCTGGAGATGTCTCTGAATTTGGTCCATCAATTAGTTTTGCAGCAAGTGTATTTTTGTTTTATGGTTAATTGATCACTCCCTTTATGTTATATAATAATAATAATAATAATAATAATAATAATAATAATAATAATAATAATAATAATAATAATAATAATAATAATAATAATAATAAATGTTTTATTATGGTCAGAGACCATATAGCAAAAGGTACAAATTGTCAGTAGACAACAAGACCAGACCACTGCCCGGGCAGAGCACAATAAATGTTCCGGTTACAACATAAAACACGAGTTAAAATAAAATATCTAAAACAGCCTCCGGGAGGCAAAGTATCCCCGGCATCTACAGCTAGCAAGGCCCAGCATACTCCTAACCTAAAAATTAGCAGCCTGATATGGTAGCCTAGGAAGGCCACCCATTTCCAGGGGATTTGGAACTAAAGATACCTGGAGTAACATCAGATCGACAAGCTATTGGAGGTAGCAACGGCCAAAGCTAAAATAGGCCAGACTCCAATCCTGGGTAGTCACCGACTACTATTTGGGAGAATCGGTAAGTACACAAGGTTTGAAATTCAAGAAATCCTGCCTGTACTGGGCTGCCTTAACCAAGAAAGCGGCCATATTTTTAACATCCTGGGGCTTGGAGGAGGCAAACAGCAGATACAAGAGGGCTGGGTCAGATCTCCCAGGAAGGGAACTCAATTGGGAACCCAGATATCAGTCCCTTAGGGCATCATAAAGATGGCAACGGAGAATAATATGGCTCACAGTTTCTACAGCACCATTGTTGAAAGGGCACAATCTCTCCAAAAACAGAACACCCTGTTTGCGGCCCTCTAAGACTTGTGACGGGAAAGAGTTTACCCTAGCACGGAAAGTCAAATCAAATCAAAAGTTTTATTGTGCTGGCCCATTGGCCTTGACAAGTAAAAAGCAACATGACAAATACCAAATACCAAATACCAAATAACAAAATAGTGAGAAGATAACAAAATAAGCAAGTAATGCTTCCAATACACTACATACATCAAATACATTCAATTAAAATTAACATTTGAAGAAAATCTAAGTTCCCTTTATATTTTTTCCAGGGGATTACGCTGGCTGGGAGCTCCTCTGGGATTCCTGGGCACGATATTTACTCGCACACAATGCAAAGTTGGCCACTGCTCGGGTTACATCCGAGGATGTATCCCTGAGCAAAAACATGAGTTTCTGTGCATCTGATCTCTCTGCTAAATGGCCCATATACAAACAAATTTGGGCTCTAAACCCACTATACAGTGGGCAATACAAAATATAATGAGGAAGATCCTCCACAGCCTTCTGGTTGCATATGCAGAGGCGATCTGTGTATTTCTGGGCAGCATACCTCCCCATTAGGACTTCCGTAACCATGGTCTGGCAGCATAATGATGTGAACGCATGCCGCATTTTAAAGTGAGAAATTTCCCCTATATATACTGGGCGCATGTTCCCTGCCACCCAAAACTTATAATATGGTGCTGACTTCATATCGGCAACCATCATTCTATTTCCCTGGAGGTCAATATCTTTTGATCTCTCCCTAATAAGTTTTAGCCCCTGTTTGAATGAGCAGTTCAAAAAGAACTCAGGGGAGAAACCTAGATCATTTATTCTCCTTTTCACCATTTTCCACCAAAAATTTAGGGGGCCCAATGGCTGCTGACATTCTTCCAGGTAATATCTAACCAGGGATTCTGAACTCATATGTGTCAATTTCAGCCAATGACCCAGAATTAGGTCCCCACACCTTTTTCCCCAAGATATTACCCCTGCCTCCAAGGTACACATAGCCAAACTTGTACTACGTGGAACCCCCAGCAGTTTTTTAACAAAGGAATTTTGGATACCAGCCAGCATCCTTACAATTTTGGGGTCACTTCCCCACACGGGGACCCCATATGCCAACTTTGACAATACCTTGGCCACAAAAACCTTTAGATCAGGTAGAAACATATGCCCCCCACATGTGTAATAAAATCTAAGGATCATTATAACCACTGGATTAACTGCCTTCCTTAGGGCTTCCACATTTGCCCTCCAGGAGCCATTGAAGGAGAAGATCAGCCTCAAATATTTAAAGCATTTTACCTGTTGCAAGGGAACACCCCCTATTTTCCAACTACAAATCTTATACACTGGGGCGAAGATCATAATTTTAGTTTTCTCATAGTTGACCGTTAGCCTATTCTGTACACAGAGAGCATCAAAATCCATTAGTAATCTCTTTAAACCCAGGCGCGAAGCGGACAACAATACTGCGTCATCCGCATAAAAGAGACAAACGAGCCGCTTTCCACCCAGCCTCGGAGCCATGTATTTATCCTGCGGTCTTAAATGCAGGATTAAATCATTTATATATAAATTAAATAGCGAGGGTGCAAGGATACAACCTTGCCTAACCCCTTTTCCTACCGGGATTGAATCTGAGAGGGTACCCTTCTTATTCACCCTCCCTTTCATAGTTGAGTCTGTGTAAAGGGCCTTCATGAGTTGCAGCACGGAAAGTAAGGTTTTTAGCTCTGGCTGAAATGGCAGAAGCGAGATAAACTGCCATATGGCCCTGCTCCGGGACCCAAGTAAGGTAATCCCTCATATGGGGGGAGGATCGGATCTTACTAATTTCTTCCTGGTGGTGTATATCTGCCATCCTAGCAAGCACCTCTTTCCTCACATTACCGGGGGGCTTATGGGCAAGATATTCCACAGAAAGGCCAATTGATCTCAAGTACGTCTCTGTTGAGCGGGTCCAAGAGCTAACAAATGCATCTTGCCTCACCATCTTCAGCAGATCCGAACACTGGTTCGTGAACAGTTTGACCCAAAATTTTAATGACTGTCTCCATTGCCACCTGGGACCATGCCTTCTGTCCCAATTCCAGGCTTACAGTCACATGGGGTGTGCCTCTTCGGTGACCCACCATATCCACAAGAAACTTAGCCTGGAGGGAGTCAACTGCCTGGGCAGAAGAAAAAGCCCAGAGTTCAGTCCCGTACATAATTGGGCCCGGACTTTGCTGTTAAAGAACCTTAAAGCTGAGGGAATGGCACTTCACCCTGCCTAGTGAAGAACCCATATATTGTGCTCGAAGAACCACAAGCAGCAACAATAGCCCAGCTACATGCTCCCTCCAGCCTCCACTCCTGTGGAATAGGAGCCCCAGATATCTGAATGAGGGAATTTGCTGGATGACCTGATCCCCTACAGTCCACTGGAATGACTTATTCTTTTTGGAAAAGACCATAATTTTAGACTTGCTAAAATTTATGGTAAGCTGGTTACTTTCGCAAAAACTGGTGAAAGCATATAGATGGCAAGTGAGTCCATTCTTAGTTTGAGACATAAGGGCCATGTCATCAGCATAGCCGATACACCCTACCGCCCTGGTACCTAATTTAGGTGGAAAAAAACTATTTTCTGCCATAAGCGGGAATCTCTTTAAAAGTTAAAGAGAGCTGGTGCCAAGACACATCCCTGCCTGATACCTCTAGAGGTGGCTAACGGGGGAGTCAGGTGACCTTGCCTGTCCAGATTAACCATAAGCAAGGATCCGCAATGCAGGGAGTAGATCAGACCAAGTAATCGTCTATCTATAGACGCTTCCCGAAGCTTCCTCCAAAGGATCGCCCTACTGAGCAAGTCAAAGGCTGCTTTTAAGTCCAGGAAGGCAACGTAAAAAGCACAATTTTTCGCCTGGTATTTAGCCACAAGGTGGTGAAGAACAGAGCACTGCTCCATAGTAGAGTGTCCTTCCTGGAATCCTGCCTGCTCTAGAGCTGGAATGTTGGCCTGTCGCATCCATTGCAGTAGCTTCCCTAGCAGGAGCTTAGTGTAGATTTTCCCCACCACTGAGAGTAGACTAATGAGCCTGTAGTTGCGCGGGTCCGTGCTGGGAACCTTTTTGTAAATTGGGACGACCAGAGCCTTACTCCAGCGAGTTGGGACTCTTCCGGAGTTATTGACAGCTGTATAAAGGGAGGCCAAGAGAGGAAGCCACCACTGTTTGTGGGACTTGATGAATTCGATGTTTATACAATCCCAGCATGGCGCTTTATGCGACTTGAATTAATCTACTCCTATTTCTACTTCAGACTCCGTCACCGGTGGCCAGGGGGGTGAGGCCTTCAGGTCAGAGAGGTACTGATCCTGAACCTGAACATAAGTATCCCCATCACCTTGATAGAGCCTGAGAAAATATTCTGACCAGGCTTGGGGGGAGATACCAGCCTCTGCCCTTCTGGGTTTGTTGGTAGATAACCCCTTGATGTGCAACCAGAAACTCCCTGTGTCCTTTGTATCCACTGCTACAATTAAGGCCTGTGAATGCTGCCTTTTTTTTAGATATAATGAGTCCCTTATACTCAGCTCTGAGGGTCATAAGGGAAGTGAGCAGGATGGACGAAGACCTCTCCCTATATTCAGCATACAACCTCCTAAGCCTGTAATGCATCTGACAGCATTCTTTGTCAAACCAGGGTTTGCCCTTCCTCCTCTTAGGGAGTCTCAGCCCCAAATTCCAGGAGCCCATGAAGTCTTGCATTACAGAACTGAGGTGGTCATAGACCACAACCTTATCCTCATCTGCTGCAAGATCCAAGATCTCAGCTCAAAACCGAGACCAGGAAGGTTGAGAAATCTGGGTCTCCAAGTCCTGGGCCAGCCTACTGTCCCAGTGGGGGGCATTGTGAGTCGCCATATGGGACACCTCCTCTAGGGGAGCACTGGATACCGGTATCGCGTGGGCCTTAAGAATCAGTGAGAGTGACAAAGGTAGATGATCACTCACCAGAACTGCACCCACTGAAAAATCCCTAACCAAAGGGAGCAAGACTGATGAGATCGAGAAGTAATCGACTACACTGGCACCCAAGGGTCCCAGATAGGTAAACTCGCCCTCTGGATCACCATATCCCGCCCCATTCAGAATAAAGAGGTTGTGGCCGGCCATCAGCCTAGCAAGTCAGATGCCCGAGGAATTAATACGGGCATCCTTAAGTCTCCTTGCATTGGGCAAGTGAAAGGGGCCTTCTGGCTCGGTATCGCAGTAGGGGTTCATAGCATTCACATTAGGACCTAGCCTAGTATTGAAATTGCCTGCAATCACAAACTGCCCCTCAGGATATCTATCAGCAAGTTCCTCTAGAAGGGTTTCAAGTGCACCCCACATAGATTCCCTATAATAAAGGGAGTTAGCCGGAGGAATATAAACTGATAAAGCAATGAGGACAAAAGGTCCAACCCCAACCACCAAACCCAGTGCTATAGGCAGAAGGAGGACCCCCTCAAGCTCTAGTCCAAACCATGGCTTACCAAAATACCCAGCCCACCACAAGGGTGCACATGGGTGTTATGTTTTGTCGATGGGAGCTGGTAAGCCACAAAACCATCCAGCTCCAAGGGAAGCTGGGCTCAGGTTTCATGAAGAAAAATAAATTGATGGGTCTTAAGATGCGCGGTAAACTCGGCCTCTTCCAGGTGCCTAGACCAGCCTGCAACATTCCAGGTGCAAAAGTGCAAAGTATCAACGGGGCAGGCCGCAGTAAGTCATTGGGCAGGTGGCAGGGAACTAGTCGTACCCCCATCCAAATACACTGGATCCTGAAGAGCCCTACCATTTTCACCCACTGAGAATGACCCTATGATAGCACGGCCCAAGGGGTAGGGCTGAGAGCTATGTTCACCAGGGGCTGAAAAAGAGACCTGGGACTGACCATGGTCCTGAGGGTTAGCCCCAGAAACATGCAATGGGGGAGAAGCAATCACCTCTACTAAACCCGGGGGTGGGTTTTGAGAAGCCAGCTCCTGCATTCTTTCCTGAATTGAGATTGAATGGGGCCTGGGTAGGGGCCTTTTAAGGGAGGGCCTAACAAAAGTGTCTAAATTTGAGTTTTGAGTAGAAGGTACACTACAGACACATACCCATTACTGGACTGAGCCAGCAGGGGTGAAACTATTGGGTCAGTATAGACACGCTCGAGATAAACTCCCCAGGAGGCAAACAAGTCAGAGTACTGGAGTAAGCTATCCACAATGCAGGGTGTTCTAAAGTGAATCATCAGCCATTGGTTATGCTTAAAAGAGGGCAACGGAGAGAAACTAGAAATATGATGTAAAGGAACAGGGTATTGAATAATCCTGGATATATGGAGTCTAATTTTATTTTTGGTGGACCAAAGGGGAGTAAAGCCAGAAGGCAAAGGCACTATATAAAAAGCTAAGGAGGAAGCTAATAGTTTACATAAATGTTTCTCCTTAAAGCTTGACTGCCCTATACTTCCTTCTAGAGTAAAGGGATCGGAACCGTAAATGCCAGACCACCCCCCCCCCCCCATTGCCCATCATTTGACATGCGGTAGAATAAGTAAGAGGGAGGATAGGAGGTGCAAGTTGGTGGATAGCTGCCTTGCACGCCTCCACCGCCTCAGAGATTTTAACAAGTTGGAGAGATTGTGCCAAGAGCTGGGAGTATAAACCCTCAAGCTATTTATAGCCTAGATATCGAGTCCCCCAGCAAAAAACACTGAGAACCCCAAAGGTCCTGGGCCAAGCTTGAAGTAAAGGGATCACCAGGAGTCTTGGTAGCTTGGTCAGCTGGAGCGCTGCTCAAGGAAGATGTATGTTATGTATGATTGGATATATGTACATGTCAATTTATGATTTGAGAACCTCTTGCTGTATTATGGGGCTGTGAGTCAAACTGTTCCTCCCCCTAGGTTATGTGTATGCCTATGGCTAAGGGTTGATATGCTTGGCTCACTCAATGGGGTGGGTTCTATTTTAGTTTTCGCTTGGGTGTGTATTTATGTGTATTTATGTGTTGTTGTACTTTTGTGTTTGTTGTTGGGCTATAGCGAGAGCTAGACCCTAATAAAACTTGACTCCGTTTAGAGCAGGGCTAGTTTTATGGACAGGTCCCCTTTAAGAAGGGCCTCACTGGTGAGATCAGAGCAGCCAGGTAACAACAAGGCATGAGGCTGTATGAGAGGCAGCACCTATGGGGTGGCAGACAGGCATGGGGCCGACAGAGGAGCCAGGATAAGCCAGGAGCCCTCAGGGACAATAGAAGAGCAGCAGGAAGCCATCTGGGATTGGAGAAATGCAGCAGACCCAGGAGACTTGCCAGAGACAGGAATGCTGGCCCTGTCTCCAGCAACAAGGCATGGATAACCCAGGAGGCAAGCTGGAGACTGGCCAGACCCAGAGTGAGGTGAGGAGAGGGTAGCCTTGGTGGTCTCAGAGCAGCGGGGAGCTGTTCAAGAGTTAAGACTGGAGGTACCATACCATGGAAAGCATTAGACCCAAGAAGGGGCCATGACTGGAACCTAAGGGTGGGGTTACATGGAGCTGCCGAAAGGACACCAGGACACCCAGGGGACAGGGTAGAGGTCCCACCATGGCCCACTTACCTGCCTTGATATCTTCAGTTAATGGAACAGCAGATGTGTCCCCAGAATGGCACTTTGGCCAAGATGAAATGTATGTCCAGAAAGACCAGAACTCACCTGTCATGAATGTCTGTGTCAGGGAGCTTAAAGTTACAGATCAGATAGTGTTTAAAGCCTTTCCACCATGCTGTGTAAGGCAGGTCTGTCCCAAAAGCAGTGTTACTAACTCTCATGAATTTATCGCAAGAGACGTGATGTCTAAGCATCACTCCCAATCTCACAATTAGTGTCACTAATCTCATGAGATCAGGAGTAGGACTAATTACTGCAGGGCTGCTGACTTCTGGTCTGGTGACTGCTCACTGCTCTGCAGTCTTCAGAGAGCTAAGCTTGCTCTCTGAAACCCCCCAGCCAAGCTGCAGAGCTTATCTGGGACCCGACCATAAATTATCTGCGTGGGGAGGGAGCAGGGAAGCCTCTTCCCAATTGTGTACAACGCTCTAATCAATCTCTTTGTCTAGGGGGACTGATATCAGGATAGCACACAGCACATCCCTGATCGGTCCTACTGAAAACAGAGACCGATTAGAGTGTTGCACAGAACTAGGAAGAGGCTTCCCTGCTCCCCTCCCCACTCAGATAATTTATGGTCAGGTCCCAGCTAAGCTCTGCAGCCTGGCAGGGGAGACAGAGAGAAAGCTCTTAATTTATGAGACAGTGTGGTTGGCAACACTGCAAAAGGGAACTGGTCAGTAGAACAACAGAGGGTGCAGCCCCGAGACTTGAAGTCTTCAGAAGTCAAAAGACAATCAGAAATGCCTGTTCTGTGGGGCTCCATGTAACTGGGGCAGTCTCTGTTCTATGGGGATGGGTGAGGAGTGACTGAGTCCTTAAAATGTGGTGGGAAACCTCCAGCCTGTCCAGCCTCCAGCAGTTTTATTTTGGTCTCTCCTCAGTTTGTGCTGCAGTGCAAAGTATAATCCTCGAGACATTATGTTCCAACTGATGTGAGTGCCATTGGTGTGAACAGGACTCACCAAGTGCTAAGAAAACCAATGGAAATAAGTAACTCAAGGATCATACTCTTAGTCTGTGCCAATACCTAGTTCAGCTATAAATTCAGTAACAAAGCAGGCTGCTTTGATTACGAGCCAGCCATCATCTGTTACTGGAGAGTAAATCTCACCCAGTCCAACAATTAGTCATGCCAGTCAAGGGAAGAAGGACATGAATTTTGTAGCAAGAACAGTAGCTGCGTAACTGGGATTTATGCCAATTGTCATAAATTAAACTTTAAACCTTAGTTGTGCTGCTCTCTGAAGGAGAGGATTTGCAGAAGGAACCAAGGGATACATACAGCCGTATGACAGTGTCCCAGAAAATAAACTCAAAAACCAACACTTCCAAAGACCAACCCTTCCACAAGAATTCTCCTGCCACTGAGCAGAGGACAGCTTTTCAGTCCACTGCCACGCCTTTCCTGAAGCATGGAATCCTCCATATAGACCTTGACTCCAAACCCAGCCTTCTGATTGGTCCCCTGCCCAGTAAGTTAACAGGCCACTCAGAAGCTACAGGAAGCTGGGCAGAGCAGTGGCCTCACTTCCTATCCCTTGTTGCCCCTCTCAGCCCTGATCCTGGCTCCACACTCCCAGATCTGCTGCCTGAAGTCCTCCCCCTTACAGCATTTTCTGTTCCCCTATCTGCAATTCTCAAAGGCCGTTTTTAGGCAAAACGAACCCCCTCAGGTCCATCCATTCCACATGCATCCACACGCCCATCTGAAGGTGGCATGGGGGGGGCATGTTCCAATGACACATGCACTGCCCACTCATGCCCACTCACAGAGCATCAGGGGGAAATCCAGGATGGTCCATGCAGGGGCAGGCCAGACTGTGCGTAGATAGGGGTGCATACCCATCCCTGACCTGTTTGAATCCCTCACCTTACCAATGTGCATGGGTGATCTGTGGCCATCCCACACAGCACACATGGACCTGCCCCCAGCTGTGCCCATTTAAAAATGGCCAAAGACAGAGTGCTCTTTCACGTGGCACTCTTTTAGAGTGGGTACTGCAAAACCACATTTTGAGTGTTGTGTGAAATCTTTACCACTTCCCATGCTCTTTGATGAGCCTTTGTTCTCTGTCACTTCATGCTTTTCAATGACACCCACAGCAGCTGTGTGAATGCATTGCTATGGGGCAAGGCAAACACAAATTTGAGTAACAAGAGGTGAGTTTGCAAGGGGGAAGGGTGTTGTGTGAATGAGTCCAATGACTATAGAACAAACCCTCTCTTTATTCAAAGCAAAGCTGACTAGTAGGTCACTCAGAATGAGTTACTGTAGCAGGGTAAGGTGGCTAAGGCCAAATGCCTCAGCTGTCTGGTAAGCTGAGTAGCTGTTCAGCTGTAGGGCTGGCTGTAGGAACGGGAAAAGGGCTGAGGAAAAGAACTTGGCACAATGATATAGCCACAGCCCGCCCAGAGGCTCTTAAAGGATATACGCAGGAGAAAACATACGCGCCCAACCCCACCATAACCCTGAAAAAAGCCACCCAGAAATCTAGAGGTGGTGCCACAAAACACAAAGCAAGCAGTCAGGTAAGCACCTAGAAGTAAGCCCGGGGAGGAGGAAGTGGCTGGAATAGGTGATGGGGGGAGGGCACAGGACCGGGGTCCAGTAAGGAGGGCAGACAGGATTCAATAGGCCAGTAGGTTGCACCCCACAAGGGCGGGCAAAGGGTTCACAGGTCCCCCACGAGATGCCTCAGAGGGGGAGGGACAGGGTGGCAGAAGGAGCCATAGCGGAAGGCAACAGCACAGCTGACAGCCATCACAATCAATCACAGGCAAGCACCAGCATGGCAGCCCCCAGCACTGGCACCCAAATGCCCAACCAGAAACAAGCATGGCTGGCTACCAGCACCCTCCTTCCCGACAGCGGTCAGGTAGCTGAAAGGGATTCCGCGGAGGAACAGGCCACGGCACCCCAGAAAGCTGCTGCAGTTGCAGCTGACAGCTAAGGAAGGCCAATCCCAAAAGCTAACAGTACAATGATCCGTCCACAGGTGAGCACCAGCTCTGAGGCCACCACCACATCCCCCAGGCAGGACCCAGTCACCACACCAGCTACACGCCCCCCAGCCTTTGCCACCAAGGGCATGCCCGGGGCCCAAGAGATGAGACCAAGGCTGTGGGGGGAAAGCAGTATGCAGCTCGACCTGGTAAGAGCTTTCCACAATGAAACAGTGTATGAGCAATTCTCCCAGGAGATAGCTGGAATGCAGCAGGGACATATGCCAGTGCCGGCATCAGGCAAAGGACCTGCGGAACAGATATAAGCACGTCTGTGGTAACAACCGCAGGTCCGACCAATCCAGACATACAGAGCCATTCTACAAGGAGCTGGATCAGTTCCTCTGCATGGACAGGGAGATAGTGGCCCCCTGCACATATGGGAGCACCTTTGCCAGGAGGAAGACTCGGGTGGGCGAGACCCCCCTTCAGACGCCACCCACCCAATGAGTGGACCCCCTCCCACTGTACCAGTCGCTCCCAGAGCAGGAGGTCACAACACCCCTGTCCTGAAGCTGAAGGGTGCATTCCTGGACCCAGCCAACAATCTACTGACACTCCAAGTGCACACACACACGCCGGGCAAGAACTGCAGCCAGGCCAGGGAACTGGGCACATGAGGAGGGGGAGCATGCCAGGGATGCCACACAGGAGGCGGAGGATGACATCAATCCAGGTAGAACAAACATCCCCAACCCAAAAGGGGGGGGCAGGCATGGGACAGGTGATACAGGAAAGGCNGGGGGGGGCAGGCATGGGACAGGTGATACAGGAAAGGCCAAGGGCAAGGGAGGTGGTTCAAGAGCGAGGAACTGATGACACACGCCACTCCCACCAACAGCTCAGGCAGGAATGGAGGTGGTGTAGGTGGTGTAGGAGCAGGAGGAGTAGTATGCCCTGCTTCGGCCCATGGAGGCACAGTATGAGGACAGGTGCTAACGTTCAGATGGTAGTGGATGCGGGGCAGGAGGATGGAATGGGCACACTGGGGAACAGTAGAGCACAATGGCACACACTGACTGCACACAGTTTAGGGGTGCAAAAATGCACAGGGGACAGCGAGCGGCACACAGCCATGAGGATGGCAGAAGATGGTGAGGGTAGCACACAAACCCCACAGACACAGCATTCCCCCCTGGACATACCCCATAAGAGCAGTTCCGGGAGGCAGCATCCACTGAGTACCAACAACAGTGCACAGCAAGGAGTACAGATACCGCAGAGGAGCAGAAGGGCCATGCCATGATGCCACTAGGTTGGAGGTGACATCAGCAGGGAACACAATGGCACCCATAGAAACCAAGAGCTAAAAACAGACACAACAGGTGATACAGCACGCCCAGGACCCAACCCGGTAGTATATAGAGATCAGACAAGTAACTGCAATCCCCTTTACACAGATGCCCTTGAGGCTCCAGGGGCACAGATGCCCTGCTAGCAGAACAGGGGCAGTGCTGCCCAGAACTGTCCATGGGTATTGTTGTGGACTGTTTGCCTGGGAGGGTTTTGGGAGGGGTAGTGGCCATCCCGGGACACCACCCGGGTGTCCCTCCTGCAACTACTGAGGCCACTCAGTGTCTGCCTGGGCCACCCATCCCCTACATGGCCTTGGCGCTGCCCGGATATCTTTACCCTTCCCCTGGACCTCTACCTCACTTTTTCCAGTCCCCTCCTCCCAGCCCTGGTTGCAGGCGTGGGGACCCGTCTCTGTGTGCTCCTTGCTGGCCTGGCCATGGGGCTTTGAGCCCCCTCCTGCACCCCGCACCCCACATAGCTGATTCCCAAGCACTGTATGGCACCCTGCGGTGGGTGCCATCTGTGTGTACATGGGGACTATGCCTTCAGTGAGTCCGTTCCCTTGTTCTTCCAGTGACCTGTTTGGTGGTCTCTGTGTATCAGTAAATGACTTTATGGCTATCCATTGTTGTCTATCGTTCTTGTTGCTGCACATTTTGCAGTGCTCTGTGTGGCCTGGCACACCACTGGAGCATCTGATCTCCTGACTGGGTATTGGGGTGTGTGGTGGTTGTGGGTGTGTGATGTGGTGGGCTAGCGATGCAGCCGTGACTCTGGACCCCCCTCCTTCCACCTTGCTTATGGTTGCGTGAAGGGGGACCCGCTGTCCTTGGACCTATGTGTGGGCTGTGGGGCTGTTTTGTGGCCTGTGCTGGTCCCTCCTGTTTGCAACTGTTGCAGTGCTCTTGGGGCTACATGGCTTGCTGTCATGCCGTTACTATCCCTTGTACCATTGCCTGCTCTGGCCATGGGTCTCCTGTTCATTTCCTCTGATCCTTGGCTTTGGACCCTTTTGTGTGATGCTCCCTGATAGTGTCCATCTGACTCCTGCCCTGTAGTGTCCTGTAGTGTCCTGACCAGCCCTTTGCTCCCACCAGAGCCTCGCTTTCAAGTTCTCTGTGTGACCTGCCACAAGCCCCACCCCTCCTCATGCCTTCAGTCATTTGACTCTCACCATGACAAATACAGAGAGGGGATGTGGTGCGGGTGGAGGTGAGTATTCAGCACCTGTGTCCATTCACTGTAGGCCTTCAACAACCACTGACAAGATGAGGGGGTAGTTTAAAATGTCTGAAAACCCTTGTTCTAGTACACTGTGAAAGGCAGCCCAGAGCTCTTCTCTGACAGTGCCACAGTGACTGATCTAGACCTGCCTGCTGTATTGGCAGCTGATAAGTCCACAGCGCATTAGACCACAGTGCAGAGAGCTGCACAACCCTATAGAATATGCCATCAGATCGGCCATGATCGAGAGCCTTGGTAAGCTAAGCGTGCTTTCCCTTATTGACAAGTCGCATCTTCTGCTGCCTGTTCAGTAAACGTTCCCTAATCTGTATGAATAAATATACATAAATAATGTCATCGGCCCTCTGCCTTGCTGCTTTATTCTGGCCTTGGATGATAAATGCGCTCTCTGCCTTCATGTAAATATGATCTTCCCTTTGCCACCTCTTCACAAATATCCCCTCTGGAGCTGGCTAATTTATAAACCTTTCCCTTTGTTTTTTTCCAGACCGTTTCCTGTCTCTTCAATAAAACTGACATTGTAGCTCTTTTACCCATGCCAGTTCCTCCCCGTATCAGACCATGCCAGCTCCCTGTCCCTGTGCCGAATACAGATTTCACATTGTGCACCTATAACACTGGAAGGTTGCATCCAAAAACCCAGTGGAGTCAGGCGGGAGGACAGTCCTGAGCTAGAAGCAACAGCAAAGCTTCTGTCAGTCAAAGTCCCGTTGGGGAAATGAGCTTGCTGTTTCATTTTCAAATCAAGTGACAGAAAACAGTGCTGTCTAGATGAGACATCTAATTAGTGGAAATGAGGCAATGGGTAGATGAATCAGGGGGTCATTATCCCTTTTAAGCATCATCCTCAAAAGGGGCAGGGGCAACCACATCCCCAGCCTGCCCATCTAAAAGCTTCACCCCACCCCCAGTACACATGCTTGAGCATACTAGGAACAATTTGCAAGCTCACGGACAATACACAAACAGAGAACAGAGTTGCATTTGAGATCCATCCCTTACAAATTAAAGTCAATGGGAGATGAGCCATTGACTTCAATGGGCACAAGTTTGCAGCCCATGTATTGGTCCCAAGTTATCAGACTAGTTCAGATGACTGCTATGTATTGCAGAGATTTATTTATTTTATTTGTAGATATTTATAACCCTCCCTGTCTCAGGAGTTCAGGGAAGGTAATAAAACAAAATGAAATAGATTCATATAAAATAGCAACATATAAAAATAGTTGCAGAAAAGGGCAACAAAAATGATCAAAGGTATGGAATGACTTCTGTACTAGGAAAGGCTTGACAGGTTATGGCTCTTCAGCTTGTAGAGGATAGAGGGGATAGAAGGAGATGGTAGAAGTTAGAGGTGGGACCCCGGGGCAATTACCGGATACCGGATTTACCGGT
>QEPC01001423.1:8924118-8975503 GCA_003113815.1 Sphenodon punctatus | reverse complement strand
CCCCCCCCCACAGCTCCCTCCAAGTTCCCAGAAACTTTCCTCCTCACTTCCCCCCTCCCAATAATCCCCCCCTTCAAAGACTTTTCAGAGTGATGTGGATGTGTTACCCCCAATACTGTGTGCAAACTTGTTCAAAGGTTTTTCAAGGTAACTTGAGTGGGTTACCCCCAATGATCTTATGTGCACTGTTGTTCAAAGGCTTCTCAGAATGATATGAGTGTGTTATCCCCAATATTTTTAGGTGCAAACTTGTTCAAAGGATTTCAGGGTAACTTGAGTGTGTAACCACCAATGTTCTTATGTGCACTGTTCAAAGGTTTCTGAGGTTGACTTTAGTGTTATTCCCCATAAAAAAGGAAACAAAAACAAAAAGACAAATAGAAAAATGAAAGTTGGTTGAAATTTAGAGAATTGCTGGTAGTTATCAGCTTGATGAGACACCTAAAACATCAGTTTCTCCTCACAGTGAACCTGGGCTCTATTTTTTTACACTGCTAGGGATAAATGGAACTAGTGGGGGAGAGACATTGGACGGGACCTTAGGGAGGTATCCCCCAGTGGCAGGGCTTCACGCAGCAACAAGGATTTCACAGGGTTAACTAATGTAAGCTAAGCTTCCTCCTATGTTAACTCTAGGAACTCCTTGCTGCTGGGTTAAGCCACACCACTGGCTTAACTGTTGGTCCTGGCCACCATTGACTTGGCTCCTCCTACTTCTGGCCTGACCCTCTGCCCCACAAAATTGCATAAATTAGTATAAAATTAGCATATGTACATTTCATGCAACCGACTGTCCTCTTTTCTGCCAGTGCGTCAGTGCCCACCCTTGTTTTGACATCACAAAAATTCACAGGCGATGGGGCAATGTCAGAAAGGAGGCAGAGGAGCCTCTTTACCCCACCCCTTTCTCGTGTGACTCTGCCCCTACCTGAAAAAAAATTCCTTGATTATCCAGGCAGCCCTGGATAGCCTGGGAACATCAGGGATTCACCCAGATCCTGTAGATGACAACAAAAGCCAGAGACTCAACTCAACCCTGGACTTTTAGCACCCTACCACATTACACACACACCCTGTCCCCTGCACACACGCACATTAGGAAGCCAGGCTTCATTAGTTTGGAACCTTGCTGCGCTCAGGCAGTGGCATAACTTTGGGCTACTATCTGTGGGGATTGATTGATCCTCTTGACCCAGAGCTGCCCTTAGAATTTGCGGGGCCCAGGATGAAAATAAAATGTATGGTCCCATGGCCCTGACCCCATAGTCACACCCCTTTAACTTCTTCCTGCAGGGCCCTGCTCCCCTACTCCTAAGTAGGTGAGGTGTGGTGAGGTAAGGGGGACGTAGGACACCACAGGAAGCAGCTGCACTGAGGGTTGAGAGTTGCAGGGCCCTGCAGAAATAGCCCATCCTGAGGCCTCAGGAGCTCTGGTCCTGAGGGTATACAAGACTGGCTTCACTGTGCTGCCCCCTCTGACTGTGGGACCCAGGCCATGAGCTCTACTGGCCCTGCTTAAGGCCGGCCCTGCCTTGACCGATATAAGCCCCACCACCCCTATGACCCTAGAATTTCAGGGAGGAGGACGCTGAGGAGGAGTGCCCACACTGGACCATTTACACACAGCAGGGGAAAGGCAGATGGGCAAGCTCCCCCTGACTTACCACATCCCTGGAAAGCACTGAAGCTGCATGGGGCTTACTTCATTTCCATTTCTGCTTCTTGTCCAGCTCCTGGTGGGGCAGCAACTACAAGAGTACCCTGAGACACCTTCCAGGCTTTGAGAAAAGCCTAGGCCAGCTGTGGCCAGGCCTCCCTGGCATTCCAGTGGCTGATAGAAGAGCACAGGAAGCCTCTGCTACCAAACTGGCTGAGCTGCATGCCACACACCCTGCTCTGAGAAGAAAAAGAAATTTAATGGGTGATGGGGCTGTTGTTTCTCTCCAGCAACTACATTTGTGGGAAACATGCCCCCCTCCCCACCTCATCCTCTGCTACACTTATGTTCATGCTGCATTGCTTGTTTTAAAACTGGACTGAAGGGTTTTAAAGGAGAAAGCAAAATCCGACTCAGTCAGAACTGAATAGATTTGACAGAGGAAGCCTGGGTTAGGCAAAAGATCTGACTAGACAATCAGAACTGACCCTCCTGACCTTACATTCCAGGAGTCTATAGTCTACATAATACTTTCCTCAAATCCTAGCATAGAAAACCCAGATGGCTAATTCTAGCAGAAGGACACAGCTCTATGCCAACAATTCTCAGAGTGATCACTTGGGCTCCCAGTCTTGTGCCACAGGAGATTAGCTAGGAAACATTTTTCGGCATCCAAAAATCTGCATCTTAAGGACATTATTTAAATTCAGTTCAGTTCCTCCCTCCCTAATGAGGCTCCCCACAATAATATATCTTAATTTGATGTTGGCAATAAAGCTGGCTTTAGTGTTGGCGGTGGCATACCAATATACCAACATGCAAATGAATGGCACCCATGTCATTTAGTACCCTTTGGTTGTTAAGGTGTCACTTCTGCCATATAGTTAATAAATTGGCCCTTTTATGGCTATAATACTGATAAGTACCCATCTAATTTCTATGGATGTTGCATTCTATATGTTACTAGGAATTTTCGCCAAGGCCGTCACCAATAGCAACTGTGACAATGCAAATCATAAATTCAGCAAGCATGCTGAAAGATCTACAACATAAAATCACTTTATAACAATACAGGAAGCATTAATCACATCAGCGGTTCATGGGGGAACATGGCACGGTCGTTTCAAACACTCCCTGAAAGAGAGAGAGAGATCATACATCAATCCGCATAGAACCACACCCCAAGTCAATGCTAAAAAGGATATTATTTATTTATTTATTTATTTATTTAAATGTATTATCCCGCCCTTTCCCGTGTGTTCAGTGTGGGATGTTACACATAACATTGTAAATAAACATAAATAAAACCAGTTAAAATCCCTTATCCCAAACCACTCCAAACCCAATCCCTCCCTGCCTGCCAAATGCCAAATAAAAAAAGACTCATGTTGCTTCCAGAAGATGAGTAGGTTCAGGCTCAGATGAACCTCCAAAGGGAGGAAGTTCCATAATTGTGGGGCAGTCACTGAGAATGCCCCTCTATGTGGTCTTGCCATATGAAATTGATGGCAGTGGTGGTTTTTATAAATGGGCGGCTGGGCAGCTGCCCCCTCCCCCAACTTCCCCAGGGCTGGAAAGCAGCTCAGCTCCTGTCAGTTGACTCATCGTGGTCAATTTTGGCTAAGCCGCCCAGCCCCAGTACTTCCTGGCTGCTTGCAGCAGCACTACGGCCGCTTTCTCCCCATTACAGAGATCAGGCGCATGTGCAGAGTCTGCAGCGTGCTGTGTGCCTCCTGTGCATGCACCCGATCTGTCAGTGCTGAGCTACAGTGCTGCCGTCGTGGCACATTTAGACTTCTGCCTGTCCTTGCTTCCCCCGGCTCCACTCCTCCTTCCCCCCAACCTCCTGGCCGCCACAGTCACAAAGCATCATTTCTTAGAGCTCATCATCATCATCATCGTCATCATCCTAGTGAGGCAGGACTTGCAGGATGCATCAGGGAGGGAGGCAGGTCTGTGTGTGTTACTGGGAGGGGCAGGGCTATGCATAGCATAAACAAACCATGAGAGAGCGCACATGCGTCAAGCACCGTCCTGCTGCTGCATGTCTCTCAGGGCAGGGAGGAGGAGCTTGTGAAAGCTAAAGCTGAGATCCATGAGTGGAATCAATACCGCCCATTTTAGACACTTGAGGGAGGTTAGGTAGGCGGGGGAGGTTCAGGGGAGGAGCCTGCCTCAGTGCCAGCCAATCACTGACCAGAGAAAGACTGCTCAAGGAGCTGCCCTGATTTGTATGCTGACTGCACGCCACAGCAGCACATGCACCTTACTGCTGCTACTAGTGGCATTGGGGAACTTGACAACAGTCAACAACTGCAGAGTACAGCACTGCTGTGTAGAAACTGGTAAGATTGAATTCCCAGAGCCCTTTGCTTGACCCTGGCCTGGTCACATGGCTAGCTACTGCTGTTTCAAATGGCTTTGCTGATCCCCCCTGCCCCAGTTGTCTGCTGCTCTCTGGGTTTTTGGTGCTGGAGGCTTGTGCAATGGTTTCTCTGCTTGAGTTTCCTTGTCATTTTCTATGCAGTTTGCAAGCATGTGCACATACACTTAAGGCCATTTTGTGTGCCTCCCCTCCACCCCACCCTGGCCTGGCCAGGCCAATGGCTACTGCCATTTCAAATGACCTCTGCTGATTTCCCCCACTAATTGCCGTCTGCTTTCTGGGTTTTGGGTGCTGGGGGAACCTGGGTGGGGCTTGTGCAATGGTTTCTCTGCTTGAGTTTCCTTGGAATTTTCTATGTAGTTTGCAAGCATGTGCAGACACACTCAAGGCCATTTTGTGCCTACCTTCTACCCCCACTGGCCTGGCCACATGGCTAACTACTGCTGTTTCAAATGGCCTCTGCTGATTTCCCTCCCCCTAATTGTCTTCTGCTTTCTGGGTTGTGGGTGCTGGGAGAACCTGGGGTCTTGTGGAAGGTAAGGGCGTCACAGTATTGTTGGTTCAGTCAAGATGGTTTGCTTTGCTTGATCTGTCTGTTTGGATGATGCACTCTCTGCTACTCCCACCCCCCAAGCATATGCAGAGACCATTTTGTGTGTGCCCACTGGCTATGGTTACTCTTTTTAAAATGGTACCATTGCTGATTTCCACACAACCCTAATTGTCTGATTTCTAATTTTTTAAGGTGGGAACTGGGAGGGAGAAACTGGGTGGAGGGGTTTCTTCAAAACCCTCCCCCCTAATCTTGTACTTTCTGCATAGGAAACCCCAGGAAGTACTTGCTCTTAACCTGGAGCATTTTTATCACCATTCTGTAGTTTTTAAGTATCTTAAGGGGCTTTACAGAATTCCCAGCTTTTGAAGAGATATGTAGGTTTTCATAGGTATGTGCTGCTGGGGCCCAAATTTGTTGTCAATCTAATTTGCTCTCTAAAATGTATGTAGAATCAACAACAGCGGACAACTATCCATAGAGAAAAAGGTATCCCTCCAACTGTTTCTGAAGATCACCTACAGAAGCAGGTAACCTCTTTTCCCATGGTGGGGTGGGATGCAAAAAAGTGGGGGGGGGGAGCAAGCTTTCAGATTTACAATACAATTTGTGGTGTTTTTCAAAAAGCATCCATCATGAGTGTGGGATTCTCTTTGCCACTTCTACTGTGTGGTGGTCATGACTTCCCAGAGACAAACTGGCCTTTTTGTTTGTTTGTATGTTGTGAGCAGAAGAAGAAGGAGCAGGAGCCACTGCTTCCAAGGAATTGCTAACCTAGTTCCAAGGGACTTGGCTGAAGAACAGAGAGTACATTGAGGAGGGTGCCAGGAGACATTGCTGTAAGTTGGAATGCACTTTAATGCATTATCTCCAGAGTGTTCTAGCAACTTCAGTTGCTGCTTACCTGGCATGTTGTGTGCACCACACTTCTGCATATCATTTGCAAGGGGGAAAGGGGTGTGTGTGTGTGTGTAACATGTTATGCTTTCATTCAGGACTTCTCTTTGCACCCATTGTAGTACAGTGCATAATGATAGCTCAAAGCTCTCTGTGATACAATTCCCTCAAATCTTCTTTTAGTTTGCAGGATAGAAGCATCAAAGAGCGAGCCACTAAAAATGAACACCATGGATTCACTGCTGGCAAAGCAATCCTCACAGCTCTCTTATGCTGAAAATGTCAGGTAAAAGAACTGAGGGGAGGACTACACATGCTGTTTCAGCACAGTGTGGTATGAGAAGAAGTGCGGCAGCATTTCCAAGACTGCATTGTTTTGTTTTCCATTCTTGCTGTTCGGGGTTGAGGCAGCATGGACCAAAACTGGAGTGAAGGACTTACAGTATCTAGCTGAGAAGATAAAGAAGCACGGTGAATGCAAAGGTCATACTGATAACTGTTTCAAGCTTGCAGCATTTGGTAAGACCAACATAGTGGCACAACTGGATGAAGGTTACCTTGTGAACGTTAGAAGGCAGAATGAGAAAGTTGACAACAACTGGTACATTTTTTCAAAAATAATTGATTGTATTTGGTTCTGTGGTGCTTTTGAGTTGGCACTGCATGGCCATGATGAGACTGAGGACTCCTTGAACTCAGGAGTGTTTAGAGCCTTGGTTGATCTGATTGGCAGCATCAATTCTGTGATGGAGAAGCATTTGAAAACTGCCACAGTTTTCAAAGGCACCTCCAAAACAATCCAAAAGCAACTCATAGACTGCATGCTCACAGTGGCCAGGGATTTCATTATTGAGGAGTTGAAGAGCACTGAATATGTGGCTCTTCAGGCTGATGATACAACAGATGTGTCAACTCACTGCCAGTCAGTACTCATTTATTGGTACGTTGATGGCAGAGGCTCAGCTGTAGAGCATTTTTTGTAGTTTTAAGACTCTTGTGCAGAAACTATTGCCACAGCATTGCTGCAGCAGATAAATGCTGTTTTTCCACACAATGATGAACAGAAAATGATTTCTCAGAGCTATGATGGTGCGAGCGTGATTTGTGGACAGCATTGGGGGGTGGGGTGTCCAAAAGAGGATACAGGACATATACCCAAATGCTCATTATGTACACCGCTATGCACATCAGCTAAATATGATAATGCAACAAGCTGTGTCCCAAATAAAGAAAGTTAAAGTATTTTATTTGCAGATTTGGGTGGATTAACAACCTTTTTTTCATCCTCTCCAAAAAGGACAGAGGTTCTGGATATGATAGTAAAGAGAAGGCTCCCCAAAGCACCTGTCACATGCTGGAACTTTAATGTTAGGACAGTAGATGTAGTTTATGAGCACCGAGAGGATCTGATACAGTGCTTCAACCACATAACAAGTGGTAATTTTGATGCCAGTGCAACTTGTGAGCCATGTGGATTTGCTAGAAAGTTGGAAGAGGTAAGGGAGTTCCTTTACTTCCTGTTTTTATTTAATAAAATAATGCCTCCCGTTAAGGTGCTTTATGATCGACTTCAAAAGAGAGAGATTGACTCTGTAGGTGTTCAGACATTTACTAACGAGTTTGTCAGCAGCATCAATAGAGTGAGAGACTCTATTAAGGATCTGCATGCTGAATTGCCAGAGCAGTCCCAGCTCCAAGAGATAGCACTATAGACAGCCTGGATCAAATTGCAGTTATGCTATTATAATTTCATAATAGCATAATGCCATCATTTGCACTGTACCACAATGGGTGCAAAGACAAGTCCTGAATAAAATCATAACATGTTACATACACACACCTTTGTAGGGATGGATGAACAGAACTGAGTTCGGAAATTTGGTTCGGTTGGGTTCGGAAGTTCAGTTCAGTCAACCGAACTATTCGAGTTCAGTCTGAACTCCGAACTTCTGAACAAAGTTTGGAAATTCAAACCCCATTGAACTAAATGGAATATTATCTTTTAGGGATGGGTGAACAGAGCCGAGTTCGGAAATTCGGTTCGGAAATCGAGTTCGGTTCAGAAGTTCGGTTCGGTCGACCGAACTGGTCGGGTTCGGTCCAAAATCCGAACTTCCGAACTGCGTTTGCCCATCCCTACACCTTTACCCCTTGCAAATGATATGCAGAAGTGTGGTGCACACTACATGTCAGGCAAGCAGCAAGTGAAGTTGCTAGAACACTCTGGAGATAATACATTAAAGTGCATTCCAACATTGCATTCACAAAGGACCTAGTGAGCAGAACATTATTACAGGGGGTTCTTTTTTCAGCACACAACCAACGCTTTCCAACATGAACATTGAACGAAACAGTGGATGCCTACCCTATGATACACAAAGACAGACTGAGGATGGAGATTTCTGTCTTGTATGAGAAGAAAGACCTGTATGGTTTGAAGGATGCCTCAGAGCTACCTCATACATTGCTGGACAACAATCTGCAGGACAGCTTTGCTGAAACTTTGAATCTGGTGAGAATTGTCATCACAACACCAAGGACAACAGTGGAAACTGAATGGTTTTTCTCAGCTCTACAGAAAATAAAATCTTCCCTGAGGAACATGACAGCAGAAAGACTGAATGCATTAGCAATGTTGTAAATAGAAAAAAGGTTGATCCAACGAATACCTGACTTCAACCACAGGACAATTGAACAGTTTGCACATCTCAAAAGCCACTGAGTGCTTTTGCTGTACAAGTGATAGACCTGTGTGAGTGTTTGTATATGGAATGCATGGGAACCCTTTTGAGATGGTTGGCTTGTGAGACAAAGGAGCTAGGAGGAGGAGAGGTTGTTGTTTGAGTTCTTGACTGGTTTGTGTGTGGGTGTCTTTGGCTGTGGTTTAGGTTGTGTTCAGGGTGTGTGTAACTGTGTATGGTTAATGCTGTGTGTTTGGTTGATAAACCCTTGCCTTGAGTCCAAGAACTGTATTCAGTGTGGGTTTTTTTCTTGATTGCATATTTATTATTATTATTATTATTATTAATAAGCATTTATATAGTGCCAGCAGTGTAACTGGATAGTACTTTACAGTTGTTGGGAGACAGGTCCCTGGCCCAGTGGGCTTACAATCTAAGAAGGACAAGGATGAGGGGAGCACAGGGAGAAACATACCCATTCCCATTTTTTTACACATGGGGAATCCAGGCTGTAAACATTCATATTAACTTGAAAGTTGGCTAGGCTCCACCTACTGTTGGCTTGGCTCCGTCTGCCATTGGCTCCGCCTATAATTGGGCTGACCCCTCCCACTTCTGGCCCCACCCTGCACCCCACCAGCCGCCACTGGCTGATGGCAGATGGTGCCTGCAAGAGGACACTCCCAGCTGACCTCAGAGTCTGCAACGGAACATGAGGTTGGAGGTGGTCTTTCACATACGTTGGGCCCAGATTATTTAGGGTTTTAGAGGCCAAAACA
This sequence comes from Sphenodon punctatus, assembly GCA_003113815.1. NCBI lineage: Eukaryota > Metazoa > Chordata > Lepidosauria > Sphenodontia > Sphenodontidae > Sphenodon > Sphenodon punctatus. The sequence goes on along the minus strand of QEPC01001423.1, from coordinate 8,966,550 downwards.
GTACTGTGAATTGTGACCCAATGCTACTGGAAGCTATTGGAAAATATTATATCTATCGATTTCAGCTGATTCAAACTGTGTCAGCTGAAATGGATACCAGCTGCCCTTATGGTCAATTTTCTCACTGTATATCCATTCCAAGTTTTGGGGTATTTTTTGTTTGGTTTGGGTGGGGGGCTTTGTTTTTGTTGTTTGTTATTTTATTTATTTATTTGTATATATATAAACCTGGCACCAGAATTATATGAGAGCTTAGGTCAAATTCTCATTTGTGGTTCTTTGTCTCTAGTCTATGATGTCTTTCTGAATGACTAGTGCACTGTGCATGGCAATGTGAGAGGGGTTTAGAGCCCCCCAGAGGCATGAAGCCGGTGGAGGTGCAGAACAACTACATCTTTCAGCATATTAGTGCTACTGAACAAGCCTCTGGAGGGAGTGTTACTCCCCCCTTCCCACCAGATGAAACCCTGCCACCTTTCTAATTGAAAACTTCCTGCAGCCCCCAAATGCAGTGTATTTGAATTCTGCCCACCTCCCCACACTGCGTTTGGCTAAGCGTCATGTTTTCCTTTTAATTGATTTTCCCCCACACACTGTGGTATTTTCAGAGTGAGAGTGCCGGGGAGTGGCAGACAATCCCATAGGAGAAGAAAGGAGGCGACGAGGTCAGGGACTGAGCTGTAATGAGAACTCTCTTATTTCAAAGCCTGAGCCTCTAGGTGTTGTGTTTTTTTTTTCTTCCTTTGGCTTTCTGTTTTCACGGGCTGATTTCACTGTCACATTTCCGTTCATTAATGCATACAGTGCGCCATCACCATACCCACAGGACTCCACCACACATGTGCAAGAAAGATCTGAACCTTCATGTGTCACTGTGCTGCAGCTCTGGCTGGGGTGGCCTTAGTGTATAGCTCATTATTTTGGCTCATTATAGCCACTTGCACTATGGCAGAGTCACCTTGCAGCACAGAAACTGGAAGCAGCCTGTCGCACCGATCAATGACGCAAACGCTCACCAAAAAAACCTCCTCCAACATAACTTCTCTATTTAAAAAATACAGATAGGAGGACAGGCATGAGGGATGGAAAAGACCAGGAGGTCAGCAAGCCCACATTCCGCCCCCCCCCCCGGGGCTAATACAGGTGGATTTGCTACCCACAATCCTTAGCGCTCCTCTCAGTCTAGTCAGAAATGTTCTGAGTAGTAGAAGCAGCAATAACAACAACAAAAGGAAATCTGACAGATCCTACTGACAGGGGGACTCGGATGCTGTTTACCTTTTTCTCCAGAGCACCCAGTTCTCCTTATTTATGCCCCTGTATTCCTCCTCCCATAATCCCTCCACCTTCTCCCTTAGCATCACTCTCTGAGGTTCATCTGCAGGTCTGTTAGATCTTACTTAGGCCCTTTTCTAACGTCGCTGGTGTGGGAAGGGATGGGTGGCGCGGTGGGGGGAAGGTGCATGGGGGTGCATTCCCACAGAACCCACCCACCTCCACACATGGAGTATTTGGCATTGGTGCCCATTGCTCCATGTGTGGGTGATGGGTGGAGCGCGGGAGCACATATGCATACCCACACACCGGCTGCGGCATTTACATGGATGCCCACCCATCCCCCCACACTCTCTGCGGTGTTCAAAAGGATGTCACCACCACCCACACGCATGGGCAAGGGGGGGGGCATCAGTTTGAAAAGGGCCTCAGGCCACTTTTAGACAAGTGCCACCCGCTTGCACCATGCGGTTTGTAAAAGTGCCATGGGCAGCTTTTAGATGTGCTTATGCATGCCATATTTCCGGTCATGCATTCTTTAACTCTGTAAATTAAATACCTCGATATGTGAGGTATTTAATTTGTGCTACTAAAGAATGTATGACCGGAAATACGGCGCGTAGAGGCGCATCTAAAAGCTGCCCGCAGCACTTTTACAAGCCACATGATTTCACCGCGCAAGCGGGCAGTACTCGCCTAAAAGCAGCCTTAGTCAAGCCAGGTATCCCTCAGTGCTTGAGCTACTGAGTTCCTCAATCCACCTTCAGTTGTTCCCTCGCTGCACCCTCCAGTTTTTCAGACACATCCTGGTAATATCCATCACTAACTCAGTCACTTGGCACTTTCTATCACCCCCTCTCTACCAAGCTCTCTCTTCCTTCTCTGCCATGGAACACACAAACTTAACACTCAGCCCCTAAGTCAGCCCTATGCCCTCAGCCTCCTAGAGTTTGGGATGTGTGAACGCGGTTCAGAAGTTCAGAGTTAAGCCCAAACTCGGTCTGTTTGGATGACCGAACCCAAACCGAACTAGATTCTGAACTCCAAAACGACTGAACGGTTTGGATCGACTTCGGATGGGTTTGGGTGGCAAAAACGTGTCACTGGAAGGCAAAACGTGACAGGGAGGGGAAGTCAGCCGAGGAGCAGACTTCCAGGCACCAAGGGTGGAGAGGCCTGGAGTAACAGCCAGCCTGCCCAATCACCATCCCTTTTCTCCTCAGACCACTGGCTTCACAGTCTGTGATGGGACATGGGGGGGGGGTGGCTAGGCTGCACAGAGAAAATGGGGCTTGCGATGAGGCGGGCGCAGCAAGTAACAAAACTCATTGCCCTCCCCCCTTCCAACACCTTCTGAGCTAGTCACTGTTCCTGATGCAAATTTTTTCAGAAGGCTCCCTTTCCCAGCAGTTTATGTTCCTTCCTATTCCTAAACCATTGCCATCCTCCTCCTATTTCACCCATCCAACCTATTTACTTCCATATTATCATTTATTTAGATTATATTAGATAGATTTAGGTGTTGTTTTTTGTTTTTACCCCTCCCTGTGTTCAATCTTCCTTCCTCCCTCCCCCTCCATTGAATCCTTTCCCTCTCCCTCTTATTCCATCCCTGATTATTCCCTTCCTCTGTTTTAAGTTTTAGATTTATTTAGAGTAGGATTATTATTAGATTTATTTTCATTTCAGTTTTGTACCGCTCCCTGTGTTCTTTGTGTTTCCCCCTGTGTAATATTGTATATATAAATAGATAGTTATTAGATAGATAGTTACTAGATATATATACATATTAGTTAACTTAGTTATAGAGATAGATAGAGATACAGTGTGTTTGAAGGACAAGACCTTTGTAGTTATTAGGATATTCCACTTAGTTCAATAGGTTTTAGAATAGTTAACAGCAGTTAGATTTAGTGTAAAGATAGATATAATATTAGATTAAAAAATTGAGTAAAAAAAATAAAATCTTTGTGTGTGTTTGAGTTGGAAGACATGGAGAAGGGAAGTAGGAGAGGCCAGCCTGCTGCCCATAACACAGGTAATGGGGCACATGGGAGAGGTGGTGGTAGGAGCCATGCCTGCAGTGCGGCAGCAGGCACCAGAAGCAGCCCAAGCAAATCACCACACCCAAACTCCGCAGGCCTGCTTTAGGGCAAGAGGCTTCAGCGGCTCAGTGTCACCTCCTGGCAGTGCCCTCCTCCACTGCCACGCAGGGCACTGGAAGGCCTGCAGTACATGAGGCTGCGACTGTCTCTGCTGCGGCTGCAGGAGCAGGTGCTGCTGCTTCCGATGTTCCTCCATGGCCACCAATGTCCCCCATTGTGGAGGCGATCCCCAGCAGTCCAGACAGAGCTGGTGGATTCCACCCCAGCTGCTAGAGGCAGGGCCCTATCCTTGGGCAATGGCAGTAGGGCGAGGAGTAGCAGCAGCAGCAGCTATAGAGGGGGGCACAGGGAGAGTGCCAGCAGAATGGCGGGCATGGGCAGTCTAGCCTCAGGGTCCCAGTACTCCCCTTCACAGGACATCACCATGATCGCGGACAGTGAGTCAGAGGCAGACACTAGTGCCGCAGAGGAGATGTCTGTAGCTGAGGTGATGGCTGAGCCTCCTCCCAGAGCTGTGTCGCCAGTGCCACCAAGTTCTGCCCCTCCCAGCAGCGCTGCCAGAAGTGCGTCACCTGGGGTTGACCAGAAGGCAGGAGGGGGGAAATAATCCTCTGTCTGGGAACATTTTAAGCTGGTGTGGACAGATGATCCCAGAGAGGTGCAGTGCATTTTGTGCAATAAGCTGGTGAAGCGTGGGCAGGTGCTCGCCAACCTTGGGACAACTGCAATGGTGACGCACCTGAAGTCATGCCACAGAGCTCTGCTGCTAAGCGGGAAGGCAGGGGAAGTGGATTCCAGTGGGTTCCCGACTGTAGAGGCCAGTCGCCCAGTTCCTTCAGCGGGAAAGCATCCTACACCAACTGCTGCCTCTACCAGCAAGAGCAGGGGGGAAGAACAGCAGCAGGAGCCTCACCAGCAGTGTCAGTCCACCATGGAGGAACTGGGGTGGGGGCAGCTGCCAAGACCATCGGCATCTGGAGGGTGGCATGGCTATCAAGAGAAAGTCAGGCACCTGTTGACTGAAATGATTGCGCTGGATGGGCAGCCCTTCTCAATTGTAGAGGACAAGGGCTTCCAGTGACTGATTGGGTTCCTGCCCCCCTCCCAGTTTAAGCTTCCATCCCGCACCACCCTGAGTCAGAATGTGGTGCCAGCCCTGTACACGGCTTTGAAGTAGCGGGTGAGGGAGCAGCTGGCAGGGGCTGGGGGTGCCACCATACACTTCACCACGGACCTGTGGTCCAGTAGAAATGCGCAGGATGCGGTGATGGCGCACTGGTGGCAGGACCTGGAGACAGCTTTGGGGAGTGGCAGGAGGGGTCCTGAATCAGGGTATAGGTGGTCCCTGATTCAGGCACAAGTCATGGACAGCCCTCACATCTCCAGGAACTTAGAGTTAACCCTGGCTGCCATGGTGAGGGAGTGGGTTACGCCAGGCACGGCCTTCACCAAGGGGTGCGTGGTGATGGACAACGCCACAAATGTACAAAATGCAGTCCATGATGGGGGATTCACCGGAATCCCTTGCGCCGCACGCACCCTTCATCTGGTGGTCAGGGATGATATGAGCTTGGGGGATAAAGGAATTGGGGAAGGCACCCTTAGCTCCCTGATCAAACAGGGGAGGAAGCTGGCAGGGTTCTTCAACCAGAGCGTGAAGAGCAGTGAGCTCCTCTGGGAGAAGCAGGCCGAGCAAGGCTCCCCAGGGCACCAGCTGGTCCAGGATGTGGCCACACGGTGGAATTCCACCTTCCTGATGCTCAAGCGGCTTATGGAGCAGAAAACCACCTTACATCAGGTTCAACTGGAGATGGACTTCGGGGCACTGGAAAGGTTTAATGAGGTGGAATGGGAGCTCCTGGCTCAAACGGTCTTTGTCCTGAGACCGTTTCTGGCCATAACGGAGACCATGAGCAGCTCCACCACCACCCTTAGCCAGGTGACCCCTCTAGTCCATAGTCTCCTCAGGAGTCTGGATGAGATTCTCGGGGGGGGGCGGGATTGTGACCCTGCGGGCAGGAAGCTGGCCGATGACACACTTGACCTGGTGTGGAAGCTGAAGTCAGGCCTGGAGGTGCCTTCTGACGTGCTCCTGCAGCGGGAGGAATATGTCCTGGAAACAATGCTGGATCCCAGGGTCAAGGGCAGCATGGCACACCAGACAGTGCTCTATGCCCTCCGGAAGGATATGCTGGTGGAGAGGGTCCAGCAGGCAGAGCGGGCTATGCAGCAGGACACCCCTGGGAATGGTGGGAGTGGAAGCATCCACCCCTCTCAGCCAGGTGGGTCTATCCCTGCCTCCAGCCCTAGCGGTAGCAGCAGAAGCAGCACCCCTGTCGCCAGCAGCAGCAGAAGCAGCTCGTCCTACATGTAGGCCACTCTGGGGAGCATGGGGTTCCCCACAAAAATAGGGTAAGCAGCATGGCTGAGGGCAGTGGTGGAGGTGGTTCCCAGGCAGAGCTATGAGAGGGAGTACGACGGCACCTCAGCAGCAGTAGAGACCTACCTGGAGGAGGAGCCATGCATTGATCCCGGGAGCGATCCCTTGGCCTAATGGGCCTGGCAAGGCCAACGTATGGCCAGCCCTGTCGAAAGTGGCCAAGGGTATCTTGTCCTGCCCACCAACCAGTGTCCCCAGCAAGCGGGTGTTCTCTATGGTGGGGGACATGTGCTCCCCACACCACCTGAGACTGGGGGCCAAGTTGGTAGAGCAGTTGCTCTTCCTGAAGGTGAACCTTCCACTTCTGGGATTCCCCAAGCTTCCCCTGGACAAGCATTGATGGTGCAGTGGCACATGCCACCCCATGCCAGGGGCAGTCATGGGATGGGGCTCCTCCTCCTCATTCTGGACTAGGGCTACTGTTGCTGTGCTGCTGAGGTGCTGTCCCTCCCAATGCCTGGTGACCACCCTGCTCCCCCCTTTCTCATACTAGATGGCCTCGGCCACCTTATCTGACTTACCTCATGACACAGGGTGGCATTGGGAAACTGTAAGCCTGCCAGCGGCCTATGGCTACATGATCTCAGCCCACCTATGTGACACTGACTGGCTCTCACTCTCTCGCACTGCACAGTCTTTGCAGCCTATCTGAGTGCTCTGCTGCCAATGTCCGAGCCTGCCTGCACTACTGCCTCTCATGCCACACTGCCTGTCTGCCCGCCCAGCTCTCCGCCAAGCTCAAAGCATGCTTCAGTCTGCCTTCCTGCCTTCCATGCCAAGGTGCCTGTCTGCACACCAAGGTTGCCTAGCTCAAAGCCTGCCCAAGCCCGCCTGCCCTATTGCCTCTCATGCCACACTGCCTACCCGCCCCCCCTTGCCCAGGTTGCAAAGCTCGAACCCTGCCTCAGTCTGCCTGACTGCTGCTCATGCCACGCCACCTGCCTGCCTGCCCTGGCAACCAATGTCTGCTGCTGCTGCCAATGGCCCCCAGCCCTATATGCTGTCTGTGCCAAGGGTTCTGTGCCCTGGCAACCCACTGTCTGCTGCTGCCAATGGCCCCCAGGCCTATATTCTGTTTGTGCCAAGGGTTATGTACCCTGGTAATCCACTGTCTGCTGCTGCTAATGGCCCCCAGGCCTATATGCTGTCTGTTCCAAGGGTTCTGTACCCTGGCAACCAATGTCTGCTGCTGCTAGTGCCTATGGCCCCCAAGCCTATATGATCTCTGTGCCAAGGGTTCTGTGCCCTGGCAACCAATCTCTGCTTCTGCCAATGGCCCCCAGCCCTATATGCTGTCTGTGCCAAGGGTTCTGTACCCCAGCAACCCACTGTCTGCTGCTGCCAATGGCCCCCAGGCCTATATGCTGTCTGTGCCAAAGGTTCTGTACCCCAGGTTGCCGCCAAGCTCAAAGCCTGCCTCAGCCTGCCTTCCTGCCTCTCATGCCAAGGTACCAGTCTACCCGTCCAGGTTTCTGCCAAGAGAGAGAAAGAGAAATAAGAGAGAGAGAGAAAGTCTCCTGACTGCTAGAAGGAGAGACAGACACAATCCCACCCATGCTGTCACCTGCACTATATGGACAGGGAGAGAGAGGGTCCCCACTAGAACAAGAGAGATGGGGTGGAGGGGAGGCCAGCTTAAGCTGTCACCTGCCAGAACCAGGAATAACTCCCATCTGTGCCTTATACCCACATCCAGCAGCAGCAAAAGCGTACCAGAATGATATGGAATATAACAAAACATGGAACATATTATGTGCCTGCCTGTGTGCATGCCTATACCTACCTACCTATCGCACAATTGAATGAAGTGTGACCAACCATGCACTAATTCTAGGTACATCATTCAACTCCCATAGGCTTTAGGCTGTCATTCCACTGTACCTGAAGCAGTCATGCCTGCCCATCCCAGGAACTATAAACGAGATTCTGGGACCATCATTCCAGTCACGGGGGGCTGTCATTCCATTCTGGGTGCTGCCTCTTCTCGTGCCTGACTGACCAGTGGCCACCAGCGCCCACCTGCAAGCCTGCCCCCCCTACCAGCCTACTCCTCTGCACTCACCCGTGGATGCCCGCTACCAAAAGAGCATGTCTCTCTTTCTCTCTGGCACACCCACACAGACACAAGCCCTGCCCCTCCTGGGGGGCTCTCTGCAAGTTGAGACCCTGCTGATGCCTGACACATCTTTGGGTTAATACCTGAACTATGCTACATGTGGTGCCAGGTGCTGCTGGTAGGGATCAACAAGCTGTATGAGATTCTGCCACCTGCCAGCCAGAACTTCAGCACAGAGAGATAAAAGATTGCTCAGGTCAAACAAGCTCGTAACAATAACACAACAAATATAACTTTTATAACAAAACAAACAACAACATTATAAAACAAAAACTAAACATTTTAAATTAGAAAGGAAACTTATCTACGTACTCAGTCCTTGGGCCTGTCCACTGGAATTTGGGGGAATGGCAACAGGGGCGCTCAGGACCTAGGGGCAGGGGGCATCACACCCACTGGCATTTGGTAGCCATGTGCGATGGCAAAGTCCATGACCCCTGCCATGGCCTCCTTCCACTTGGAGACCGACTGGCAGAAGAGTTCCAGGTCGGCCATCTTGGTGGAGATGTACTGTGAGTATGCCTCCACCTTCTGCTCGTATACCTCGACCGCCTGGAACCATTCCACCAGTTGGTTCTCCATGGTGGCTGCTTGCTGCTGTAGGGCAGCCACAAAGTCCTGGGTGGGCCTCTCCACCTCTGCCCGAAAGGCCATCTCCACTGCAGACACCTGGGGGGACTCTACATCAGAGCTGAAGGAGGGGGAAGGGCTTACATGGCATCACTTCTGGCATGCCTTCCCCACCTTCTTCTGGTGCTGGTGCTCCACGGCCATGCCAGAGTCCTGCCGCCTAGCCACTGTCTCCCTGTGGAGCTTTTCAATATGGGCGATTAGCCCCAATGTGGTCCCCTCTCTCTGCCTCCTGAATCTTTTCTGGCAGATCTAAGGAGCATAAAAAGATAGGAACATAAGAAGTGCCATACTGTGTCAGACCAATGGTCTGTGTCAAGCCCTGCCTGCATTCTGTAACCGCAAGTGAGTGGGTGGCCAATCTCTCTCTGCAGGGTATTTCTATTCCTAACAGGTCATAGGGCAATCCATTCCCTGTTGTTCCAGCCCCCATGCCTTACCATGCAGACAGCGTATTTTTCATGCTTCTCAAACCACCTCCAGACATCGGACCTTGTCCGCCCACTGTCTGGGGGTGGCACTGGCGACCTCCACCTCGTTGTCCTGCATGGTGTGGCACCAGCACCTGCATCCAATTCCTCTCTGAAATAGGAACACATAAACAACACCTAAGTAATATCATGCATTTATGATGATGCCTCTAGTCCTCCCTCTTTGGGGTGCTAGGGATGGCAATGGGAGATGGTGACCCTGAAGGACACGTGCAAATCCTGCCCTCCTTGAGGCACTAGGGATGGCAACTAGAAAGACCCTTGCTGGCACGTGCAAATCCTGACCTTCTTTGGGTGCTAGGGATGGCAAATGGAAAGACCCTGGATGGCACATGCAAATCCTGCCCTTCTTTGGGTGCTAGGGATGACAACTGGAAAGACCCTGGCTGGCACATGCAAATCCTGCCCTTATTTGGGGATGCTAGGCAGGGATGGCAACTAGAGAGTGGAGACACTTGCTAGGGATGGCTGGCAGGCACATGTTTGGGTGGGGGTGCTGCTCATGCTCGTGCATGACTGCTGGAAGAGCCCCCCACACTACAGTGCCCTCTCTCTCTGTGGCAGACATCTGCTGCCACCCTGCTGATGCCCACTGTTTGTGCGTGACTGATGCCCACCATCCACGCACCCACCCGCACGCCAGTGTGCTCGCTCTAATGGATAGAGTCTTTCTTGTAATCAAAGTAAAAAAAAAGTTTGCAAACCTGGAAGCACCTCCTGTGCCCACTTGCTCCTCCACCACCGGCTCTGGGACCACCACCACCGAAGGTCCACGGGCTGGGGCAGCATCCTCTTCCTCCTCCACCACCACTGGCTCCGAGAGCACCACCTTGGTCCCCCGGTGTTTAATTAGGACAACAGTCTTCCTTGTTTTTTAAAAAAACAAACAACTCCAACAGTCACCCACCAACACTCACCAACCAGCCAAAACAACACAGTCAAACCAAACACACAAACAGCCAAAACACATTAATTGAACAGCCAGCCAGCCACACACACACGCTCTCTCCCCGCACAAGGTCTGCATGCACTCGAATTTCCGGTTTCCGGAACAATCATGGGATCTCACGATACCTTTTTCTGAACGCCCGAACTGAACCGAATGCAACTGAACTGAACGACCAAACCGAACAACTGGACTGAACCGGACTGAACAACCGAACCTGAACCGCGGTCTATTCGCACATCCCTACCTAGAGTGCTCTGGCCCCACACCTATGCTTCCTCAGAAGAATCAGTTTGCAGATTTCCAGATTTCCAATGCCACTAAATTAAGGTGACCAGTTTTTGAAACCTCAAAGTGGGTTGGTTACCCTGTGCTCTCTCCCCAACATACATAAATGTGCATAAACTAACATAAATTAGTATGTTGTATAAATTGTGCACTTTTAAAGTAGCCCTTTGCCTAACAAAGAGTAGTAGATATGTTTAAACAGTCTGATATGGCATCACTTTCCAAATCTAGATTCCTAAGATGACCAGCAGGAGCCAAGTTAGCATATTCTTGTGAGAAATATTTATCTTTGTCCCTAAAAATCAATCTTAGAAAGGTATTTACAAGGTTATGTTTCCAACAGATGTCCACTCAAATATTAGAGGGTAGATATAAAAACATACCACTAAAAGAGTTCAGTTTTTGTATTTGTGGGGAGATTTGGCACATTACATACTTGAATGCTAACTTTATGCTGAGCCCAGCTACAGGTATCTTGCTGTCTTTTTAATGAAAATGTCGTATTTGTCTGTGAATGATAAAATATTTTATTTCTTGAATAGTAGTAATTTGTTTGCGACTCAGAGTAGCTTTTTTTGCTGTCAAAGCAATAATTTTACGTCACCAATTTGTATTGTTGATGGCAGTTGAATGCCATGGGGATATGATCCTTTAAAATTTTGAAAATATACGTCATTTTGAATCATGTTCTAGTATCTAAAATTGTCTTTGGTTTTGAATTAAAATTGATATGGTCTGAAGATTAATTCAATAAATGTATATATATAATTCAATAAATTTATATATATATAAACTTGCAGTTTACAATAATAGTTTAGGCTCTTGCAAATTCAATTGTATAAAGAGGTCAGCATGTAACTTGCAAGTTAAGGCTACTGCCTTAACTTGCGAGTCATGTAAGCAGTAAAGTTTGTACAGTCTCATATATTTTGATTGATTCCAACTGAGGCTCCATGCCCCCACACTTTGCCTTGGTCTTTCAGTCCCAATCCTCTTCCTCTGGAGGTTGGGGTCAAACTGAAGCTGGGAAATGGAGGGGTTGAGGGGGCAGCGGCAGAGTTGGGGGGAGCCCGGATCTGTGAGAACAGGCACTGCAGGTGGGGATTGAGGAGTAGTGAGAGAGCTGGGGGGATCCCAGGACCTCTTAGGTCAGCTGGATGCACCCTCTTGCAGGTACCATCTGCCCATGAAATTTTCACGACAAGGGCACACAAAAGCATGAGCCTGCTCATCTTCCGGAAAAGATATAAGAACTTTTTGTTTGGCCAGGTGTTCAGCAGGCAGGGATAGGGTTGGGTGGGATTGGATGGGTGCTATGGGAAAAGGTTGAGTGGGGGTTAGGGTTTTTTAGATGGTTTATATGTTTTTATATGAGATAAGCCCCCCTGAGCCTTATTGAGAAGGGTGGAATACAAGTTGAAATAAAAAAATAAAATAAATATTTCTTGCATCCCCGGACTAACCCACCTGAGGCCCATCATGCTAGCTGGAAATTGACACAGGACTTTTAAATGGTCCCACCTAGTTTCCAAGGAGCTGTATGATGGAGCAATCCTAGGTGTCACTGTCCCACCTAAAGTGGGACATCTGGTCACCTTCACCTTACTCTACCCATGGTCTTCCCAAAGGACCGCTCCCTTCTTTCTCAGTGATTAGGGTCACACTAGAGTTCTTGAAGGCCAGTGAGTGTGAGGAACCCAGGATCTATGGAAGCAGATATGGTGCCCATTGATACTGGGAGGAGATAGCAGTGCCAAACTATCCACTCTGCCAGTCCAACAAACAAACCTAACTGGGGCCTGGCCTTGTCATTTAAATATGTTCCCTCATGAATCTGTGTCTCTGGGGTCAGTGCTGTCAGTCTCTTCCTCACATTGCACTCAGAGTTACTTGCACAGTTGTCAGGGTCAGACCCTATGGGAGTTTTTCCTGAGCTCCCTGTACAGACATCTCCACCTTTGCCCAAAGCTGTAAGTCAATAAAAATAAAGATGACAACATGCAGCAGCTTCCACTATATCCACACTGGATTGAAGGTCAAAAATATGAACCCAGCTGAGAACAGGAGCTCAGAGTAGATGCCATCAATATTGTCAGAGCTTAAAGGGATCCAAAGAGCATCCTTCAGAGAGAGACTTCTCTCCAAACAGACAGGAATCACTGTCACTAGAGCCGATAGACATTTGCCATCAAAATATTCTCCTGGGGGAACATTGGCTGAATATTCTTTATCTTCCACAGTGAAAATTGACACAGAAACATACATTTCAAGACACCAACACACTTCCATCCCATTGTTTTCACGTCAACTTCTCCAATTTCTCAATAGGCGGTTTCTCCTGTTACACTTTTTCCTTTAAAGTTTGGACAAAAGTACATATGGTGCTTTTAGAATAACCCGGCACAAGATAAGATATTAAGAAGTGCCATATCAATGGTCCGCTGAGCCCAGCATGCTGTCTCTGAAAGTGGCCACTTCCAGTCACTTTGGACAAGTGCCCAATGGCTCATAATGGAGTGATGCTGCTTTTTTTCACTCCCAGTTCCTGACAGTAGGAGGTTTATTTATTTTTATTTATTTATTTGGTACATTTTCACCCCGCCCCTCCTGCAAACAGCTCGGGGTGGCTAGCAAGGTTGTGTCCTCTGACTAACTTAATAGCCATTTATGGGGTTATCGTCTAAGATTTTATCCAATCCTTGTTTAAACCCAGCTATTAATGATGATTATTATTATTATTATTTATTATATTAGCATTAGCATTTGTATAGCACCAGCGATGTACCTGGTGCTTTACAAAGAATAAGATAGACACAGTCCCTGCCCAAGAACTTACAATCTAAAGACAGAGGGAGGGGAGACAGGGAAGGGGGAATAGAGGGAGAGACAAGGGATGCAACAATCATGATGATGTGAGAACTCAGGTACAAGTTCTTGGCTTGGTTACAGTAAATTGGGAGTTTACAGATAACAGGTGGGGGATAATCCTGGGTGGGGATGATTAGCAGGAGTTAGGAAGGGCGGAGCGGAAGAGGTGGGTTTTGAGGAGGGACTTGAAGGTACGTGTCACGGAGGAACATGAGGTCTCACAGGGAAGATACTGAACTATAGGTCTAGCATATATGTAACGCTAAAGGTAAAACATGGATGTAATGTCGAGAACTGACAACTCAAGTAATGTAATCATATAGTGTAAACTGACAGTTGAGAAACTCCAGGAAGTGGAGACATTTAAAGGATGTAGATTGACACCAGACAGAAATCCATTTAGGTGCAAATTCAGTTTGCCTGTGTACCTACCTGCTGGCTTTGCCTACGTGCAGAGAGGCATGACCTCTCCAGCTTCTCCCCAAGGTGGGAAAAGGCAAACAAAGACTTTGAAAAGGCTATTTAAGCAAATGGACAAGACAAAGAGAAGCCATTAAGCCATCTTCTTCTACCTCTTGGAGAGAACTCATCTACATCTTGCTTGCCAACAAGAAGATTGCTGGAACTATGGACCGAGAGGAAAGACTTTGCTTTCTACCAACTAAGAGATCAGTGCCCAGTCATTCTACATCAGTGACTGAGAATGTGATTTCTATAGGTGTCAGCCTCTGCCGCCGGGCGACAACAAGCCGGCACACTAAGGGATCCCAGGGAGTGGAAGCAAGTCAGGGAGCTCTGGGGCCATCTCCCCCGGTCGCGGTGCCGGCGGACATCGCTGGACCCTCGACTGAGTCCCCTACAATATCAGGCCTGGATGCTCCGCCCCCAATCCCAGGCTCGCCCCAGCCCACGCCCTATGTTGCCATGCCGCTCAGAGCGTTTGCGGGCACGCACGGGGGTGGGGCCTCCCACATAAACACCAGCGCCGCATTTGGAGCGATGCTGGTGATTGCAGAGAAACCGGCCCCCTTGCGTTTGTTCCCCTTGCTTCCTCCGTGATTGAAATTGCTTGAGCTTAGACCGAAGACTGTGACTGCGTGGACCCCCCCTACTGGCTACCTCCTGAGTGATTCCTGAATGAGTGAAGGAGTGAGTGGTGAGTGAGTGGGCGTGTGGGCGAGTCCTCCCCTTCCTCCCTGTCAGGGTTCGCCCCCTCCTGGGGAGCACCAGACTGTGCGTGGCCCCACCTCCTCCCTTGCAAGTCCGGGTAGGTCCCTTCCCTCATGGCTCCCTCCTGCACGGTTTCCCCAGACCCCATCCTCTTCCCCTGAGAGTGTGGAATAGGGTGTGTGTGGGTACTTCGTGGCCTCCCTCGATCCAGGCACCCAATGATGATAGAGGCCTGTTCTCTTTGATTAGAGGTGACGGCCAACACTCTATCCTGACGGGCACAGTAACCCCCATCTATTGCATAGCCGAGAGAGCCGCCTCCAACCATACCGTGCGCTTGAGAAGTGTGAGCGGTGGTCCCTCTGTGTCTTCCCCCCTCCCCGGTGACAATAGGGTAAGTTTTATATATAGATTCACCCAGTATAGAATAGGAATGTGTTATGTTACTTTTCATTTCTTTAGCCACTCTGTATCAACTAGGGGTGGGACCCCGGGCCCAATACCGGCTACCGGATTTACCGGTTACCGGTTTCCCGAAAACCGGATTCCCGGTTTAAATCCGGTATACCGGTACCGGATTTATTGCATTGGTTTCAATGGGGCGCTGTGTCCCCATTGAAACCAATGAAATAAATTAAAATAAATTCCCTCCCCCTCCCAGGCTGCGCGGGTGGAAGGGGGGACACCCCCCACCCACCCTGCCCAGCCTGGCTTTTTGTTTAAAAAAAGAGTAAGCGCGACCCCGAGGCGAGGCGAGCCCCCCCCCCAGCACCAGCGGCCGCGGCGTCCCCGCAGCCGCCGGTAAGTATGACCCTGACCCGATCCCTGGGGGGGGGTGTTTAACACCCCCACCCCCTCCAGGGATCACCCCTACTAAAGGCTCAGTGCGCCGCTTCGCTTACCTTTGGGAGCTCCGGCGGCGGCGGGCGGTCCGGCGGCCTCAGCGCCGGCTGTGGCTGCCGGCGTCAGGACGCTGTAGGCCTTCCGGTGAACTTCCGGGTTTCACCGGAAGGCCTACAGCGTCCTGACGCCGGCAGCCACAGCCGGCGCTGAGGCCGCCGGACCGCCCGCCGCCGCCGGAGCTCCCAAAGGTAAGTGAAGCGGCGCACTGAGCCTTTAGTAGGGGTGATCCCTGGAGGGGGGGTGTTAAACACCCCCCCCAGGGATCGGGTCAGGGTCATACTTACCGGCGGCTGCGGGGACGCCGCGGCTGCTGGTGCTGGGGGGGGGCCTCGCCTCGCCTCGGGGGTCGCTTACTCTTTTGTTAAACAAAAAGCCAGGCTGGGCAGGGTGGGTGGGGGGTGTCCCCCCTTCCACCCGCGCAGCATGGACTCGGGGAGGGTTTTTTTTAAAAAAACTTTTTGGCTGGGCCTTTAAATTTTTTTTACATTGCAGCCATTTTTAAATGGCTGCAATGTAAAAAAAAACGGTACCCAGAAATCCGGTACCGGGTCCGGATTACTGGGCCGAATCCGATAATGCCGGTACGCCCGATACCGGCATTATCGGATACCGGATTCTACCGGTTTCCCACCCCTAGTATCAACTGTTCTAGCTTATGTTATTAATAAATTTTCTTATCTTTATTAAGAAGTGTCTGTGGTTAACATTCGAAACACAAGCTGAGCAACTTGAGCTTCCAAATTCTTGTGAACCCAGAGAAAGAAAGAGTCTGTAAACGGGAAGCTTTCTGGACCTTGGGTGGCAAAAGAATTCTCCCCCTTGTGAACTGGACCAAACAGAGAGAACTGGTCCGTGTGGGCTGTAAGTGAGGTAAATTGAGTCACCCAACCCAGGAAAGTGGGGTGTTGGGACCACAAACCCATGACAGTACAAAAGGAGGGGGCAAGGTGGATGTGGGCAGGGAGGGAGTTCCAGGTGTGTGGGGCAGAGAGAGAGAAGGGACGAAGGCACTTGGGGGATCAGGGGAGGTGTGGGCAGGTGAGGGAGGGGATGGAAGGAGCGGAGTGCTCAAACAGGGGTTTGGAGGGAGATCAGGGCAGAGAGGTAGGGGGGAGTGAGGTTATGAAGGGTTTTGTAGGGGAAGATGAGGAGCTTGTGCAGCATATGCTCAGGAAGGGGGAGCCAGCGGAGAGAGGAGAGGAGAGGCTGCACATGGTCAAAGCGACGGGCAAGGTGGATGATCCTGGCAGTAGAGTTTTGAGCAGAGATGAGGGAAGAAAGGTGAGAGTGGGGAAGGCCAGCGAGGAGGTTACAATGGTCAAGGCGTGAGATAACTAGGGCATGGATGAGAGTTTTGGCAGAGGAGACAGACAGAAAAGGGCAGATCTTAGCAATGTTGTGGAGGGAGAAGCGGCAGGATTTGGCCACGGAGTCAATGTAGGGTTTGAAGGCAAGGTGCGAGTCAAAAATGAAGCCCAAGCTATGGGCTTGGGGGATAAGCTCAACAAGTTAATTATATCTGGAGTGAAAATGTACTTCATTTTGCCTGTTTTAAAATCTGTTGCCAGTTAGTTCCATGGTGTGTCCCCTAGTTCTAATAGTACTTGAGAGGGTAAATAACAGCTTTCTATTTACGCATTCTATGCCACTCATGATTCTGTAAACTTCTATCATATCTCCTCAGTCATCTCTTCTCCAAGCTGAATACCCAAACCTACCAAGCCTCTCCTCATACGGAAGCCGTTCCATACACTTGATCTTTTTTGTTGCTCTTCTCTACACATTTTCCAGTTCTACTATATCTTTTTTAGGGATGTGAGAACAGACCGGAGTACAGATGTTCGGATGTTTGGATGTTCGGACAAAAAACTTAGTTTGGGTTCGTGGGTTCATTACCACAGAGCCCCCCCGAACGTTCAGAAAGTTCGGTCCCGCCTTGGAGGCCTGGGGCACTCCAGGGGTGCTGGTGGGGGCATGGCAGGCCATCAGAAACAAAGCAGCAGCAGCAGAGACTGGGAAGGCTTCGGGCTTGGCACCCTGGCTTTCCCAGGCAGGCAGGCTTGGCGCTTGGCCCCTGGGGGTGCCCATGGGGGCATGGCTGGCCATCTGAGTCCTAGTGGCAGCATCAGAGGCATTACAGGCTGCCAGGCATTGGTGGAGCATCTGCAGAGGCTCAGATAGGGCTTGGTGGCTGGCACCTCTACTTGGCCAGGTGTTGCAGACTGGCATCATACTCAACTGATCTCAAGAAGCTCTACTGCAAATTGGGCAAGCCTTGCTCGGTGGTGAATCTCATGGACACCCAGCCCCTGCCTGCCAGCGCACTCATCCAAGCTATTCCTGTCTACAAGAGGGAGGAGCAAGTGGCTGACATGCAGTACCACCAGCAGCAGCAGACATTGGATTGCCAGGGCACAGTAACTGCAGCTGGCACCCCTGCTTGGCTGGGCATTTCAGGCTGGCTGGCATTGGTGGAGCAGTGGCAGAGGCCCCACCAGGGCTTGGTGGTCAGCACCCCTACTTGGCTGGGAACTGCAGACTGGCTGACATTGGTGGAGCAGCAGCAGAGGCCCAGCCAGGGCTCGGTGGCTGGCACCCCTACTTGACTGGGCATTGCAGGCTGTCTGGCATCAGTGGAGCATTTTCAGACAGTGAACTGGAATGACAGACCTCCCTGCCTGGAACGTAGGCCCCAGAAGCCTGATGGTGGGTCCTGGGGCTGGAGTGGCTGGCTGCTTCTTGATGCGGTGGAATGATGGTTCCCTGTGAGTGGAATGATGGCCCCAGAACCCTGATGGTGGGTCCTGGGGCTGGAGTGGCTGGCTGCTTCTTGATGCAGTGGAATGACAGCTCCCTGAGAGTGGAATGACAGCCCCAGAACCCTGATGGTGGGTCCTGGGGCTGGAGTGACTGGCTGCTTCTTGATGCGGTGGAATGACAGCTCCCTGAGAGTGGAATGACAGCCCCAGAACCCTGATGGTGGGTCCTGGGACAGGGGCAGCAGCTTTTGGATGAAGTGGAACGACAGTCCTCCCTGCCTGTAACATAGGCCCCAGAACCCTGATGGTGGGACCAGGGGCTGGAGTGGCTGATTCTTGTTACTGGGTATAACACCTAAATATATCTAATCTAATCTAAATAAATGAAACTATGGAGGTAAATGTGTGGCTATGGGTGAAATAGGAGGAGGATGGCAATGGATTGGGTGGAACACAAACTGCTAGGAGAGGTTCTGAAAACAGCTGCTGACTGGATCAGTGGCTAGCTCAGAATGAATTAGAAGGGGGAGGACAATTACTTTTGTTACTTGTTACTTGCATCGGCGGAGCAGTGGCATAGGTCCAGCCAAGGCTTGATGGCTGGCACCCCTACTTGTCTGGGCATTGCAGGCTGCCAGGCATTGGTGGAGCAGTGGCAGAGGCCCAGCCAGGGCTTGGTGGCTGGCACCCCTGCTCGGATGGGCATTGCAGGCTGCCAGGCATTGGTGGAGCAGTGGCAGAGGCCCAGCCAGGGCTTGGTGACTGGCACCCCTACTTGGTCAGGCCTTGCAGGCTGCCAGGCATTGGTGGAGCAGCAGCAGAGGCCCGGCCAGGGCTTGGTGGCTGGTGCACCTACTTAGCCGGGCATTACAGGCTGGCATCATACTCGATCGAGCTCAAGAAGCTCTACTACAAATTGGGAAAGCCTTGCCCGGTGGTGAATCTCATGGACACCCAGCCCCCATCCGCTGGTGCACTCATCCAAGCTATGCCCATCTACAAGAGTGAGGAGCAAATGGCTGACATGCAGTACCAGCAGCAGACATTGGATTGCCAGAGCACAGAGCCCATGGCACAGCAGAGGAAGCATCAGAAGAGTCAGGAGCTGCTTCCATTTGATTTCTGGGGCACAGTACCCATGGCACAGTAGTGGCAGTCTCAGTAGCAGCAGAAATTACATTGCTGGGCCACAGTACCCATGGCACAGCGGACATTGGATTGCCAGGGCACAGTAACTGTGGGTGGCACCCATCCTTGCCTGGGCATTGCAGGCTGCCAGACATCAGTGGAGCAGCAGCAAAGACCAGGCCAGGACTTGGTGGCCGGCACCCCTACTCAGCTGGGCATGGCAGGCTGCCAGGCATCAGCAGAGCAGCGGCAGAGGCCCGTCCAGGGCTTGGTGGCTGCCACCCCTACTTGGATGGGCATTGAAGACTTCCAGGCATTGGTGGAGCAGCAGCAGAGGCCTGGCCAGGGCTTGGTGCCTGGCACCCCTACTTGGCCGTGCATTGCAGGCTTGCATCCTACTTGCCAGATCTCAATAAGCTCTTCTGCAAATTGGTCAAGCCTTGCCCTGTGGTGAATCACGTAGCCACCAAGTAGCAGACATTGGATTGCCAGGGCACAGTACCTGTGGCACAGCTGAGGCAGCAGAAGCAGTAACAGCAGACATTGGATTGCCAGGGCAAAGTACCCATGGCACAGCAGAGGCAGCATTGGGATCAGCGGAAGACATTGGATTGCCAGGGCACAGAACCCATAGCACATCAGAGGCAGCATTGGCAGCAGCAGCAGACATTGGATTGCCCGGTAGCAGAACCCATGGCACAGCAGAGGCAGCAGAAGTGAACATTTGATTGCTGAGGCACAGAACCCATGGTACAGCAAAGGCAGCATTGGAAGCAGCGGAAGACATTGGATTGCCAGGGCACAGAACCCATGGCACAGACAGCAGAGGCAGAATTGGCAACAGCAGCAGGTACTGGATTGTCCAGTCTCAGAACCCGTGGCACAACAGAGGTAGCATCAGCAGAGTCAGGAGCAGCTGACATTTGATTGCCGGGGCACAGTACCCATGAGACAGCAGTGGCAGCCTCAGTAGCAGCAGAAATTACATTGCTGGGCCACAGTACCCATGGCGCAGCAGCAGCAGCAGCAGCGGCAGAAATTGGATTGCCAGGGCACAGTAACTGTGGGTGGCACCCATCCTTGGCCAGGCATTGTAGGCTGCCAGACATTGGCAGAGCAGCAGCAAAGGCCCGTCCAGGGCTTGGTGGCTGGAAGCCCTACTTGGCAGGGTGTTGCAGGCTGCCAGGCATTGGCAGAGCAGCGGCAGAGGCCCGACAGGGCTTGGTGCCTGGCACCCCTACTTGACTGGACATTGCAGGCTTCCATCCTACTTGACAGATCTCAACTAGCTCTTCTGAAAATTGGTCAAGCCTTGCCCGGTGGTGAATCACATGGCCACCCAGTAGCAGACATTGGAATGTCGGGGCACAGTACCCATGGCACAGCAGAGGCAGAATTGGCAGCAGTGGCAGACATTTGATTGCCAGGACACAGTACCCATGGCACAGCAGAGACAGGATTGGCAGCAGCGGCAGACATTGGATTGTCAGGGTGCAGAACCTATGGCACAGCAGAGGCAGCAGAAGTGGACATTGGATTGCCAGGGCACAGAACCCATGGCACAGCAGAGGCAGCAGTGGCAGACACTGGATTGTTCAGTCTCAGAACCCATGGCACAGCAGAGGCAGCAGGAGCAGACAATGGATTGTCCAGGCACAGCACCCGTAGCACAGCAGAGGCAGCAGCAGCAGACATTGGATTACCCAGGCACAGTACCCATAGCACTGCAAAGGCAGAACTGGCAGCAGCGGCAGACATTGGATTTCCCGGGCACAGAACCCATGGCACAGCAGAGGCAGCAGAAGCGGACATTGGATTGCTGGGGCACAGAACCCATGGCACAGCATGGCAGAAGCAGCAGACATTGGATTTCCCGGGCACAGAACCCATGGCACAGCAGAGGCAGCAGAAGCGGACATTGGATTGCTGGGGCACAGAATCCATGGCACAGAAGAGGCAGCATTGGCAGCAGCAGCAGATATTGGATTGATGGGGCACAGAACCCATGGCACAGACATCAGAGGCAGCATTGGCAGCAGCAGCAGACATTGGATTGCCCAGTAACAGAACCCATGGCACAGATAGCAGTGGCAGCATTGGCAGCAGAAGCAGATATTGGATTGCCAGGGCACAGTACCCGTGGCACAGACAGCAGAGGCAACATTGGCAGCCACAGCAGACATTGCATTGCCCGGTAGCAGAACCCATGGCACAGACAGCAGAGGCTGCATTGGCAGCAGCAGGTATTGGATTGCCAGGGCACACTACCTTTGGCACAGTAGAGGTGGCATCAGCAGCATAGATTGGATGGCCAGAGCCTGTGGCACTGCAGAGGCAGCAGCAGCAGCAGACATTGGATGGGCACAGAACCAATGGAACAGCAGAGACAGCAGCAGCAGAATTTGCCTGTGCACAGCACCCATGGAGCCAGGATGGTAGGATTTTCCAGGAAGAGCTCCCATACAGAAGCAGATGGCAGCAGCAGGATTGCATGGGGCATCTGGATTTGCCAGGGCAGAGCACCAATGGACCAGAAGATAGCAACAGCGGGATTACCAGGCCAGTGGGGCACATTACCCAGGGTTGCCAGGGCAGACAGACAGCCACCTTGGCATGAGATGTAGGCAGACTGGGGCAGGATTCAAGCTTCGCAACCAAGGTGAGCAGACAGGCAGCATGGCATGAGCATCAGAAGGCAAGCTGAGGAAGGCTTTCATCTTGGCAACCTGGGCGCGTGGGCAGACAGGCAGCGTGACATGAGCATGGGAAGGCAAACTGAGGCAGACTTTCATCTTGGCAGCCTGGGCAGGTGGTCAGACAGTCAGCGTAGCATGAGAGGCAATAGAGAAGTCAGACTGGGACCGTGGCAAGGCACTCAGATAGGCTGGTGAAGACTGTACAGCGTGAGAGAGAGCCAATCAGATAGGCGGGCTGAGATCGTCTTGCTAGAGGCAAGATGGCAGGCTTACAACTTCCCAATGCCGCCCTGCATCATGAGGTCAGTCAGATAGGCCGGTCGAGGCCGTCTAGTCAGAGAGAAAGGCAGGGTGGGTGCCAGGCATTGGGAGGGAGGAACAGCACCTCAGCAGCAGCAGTCCAGATTGGGGAGGAACCCCATCCCAAGATTGCCCCTGGCATGGGATGGCGTGTGCCACTGCACCATCAATCCATGTCCAGGGGCAGCTCAGGGAATCCCAGCAGTGGAAGTTTTGCCTTAAGCAACAGCAACTGCTCCAGAAACTTGGCCCCCAGTCTCAGGCAGTGCAGCAAGCAAAAGGAGCAGGTGAGGGAGCAGCTGGCAGGGGCTGTGGGTGCCACTGTCCACTTCACCACTGAGCTGTGGTCCATCAGAAATGCACAGCACACCTACCTGGCAGTGATGGTGCCAGCAAATGTCCCCCGCCATAGAGAACACCCGCTCACTGGGGACACTAATTGGTGGGCAGGACAACTGATCCTTGGCCACACGGCCAGCCACAGGATTTTCAGGAACATGCGGGGCCATGTGTGAAGTCTTAGTGAGGGGCCTAATTTGCATAATTTCAATAATTTATCAGGGTTGTTGCCCCCAGGCATGGGGTTTAGGCTGGTGCAGGCCCATGGGTAACTGCACATGGTGCACATGTCTAGAGCTGGCCCTGCTTGGCCACTTTGGACAGGGCTGGCCACACATTGGTCTTGCCAACCCAGTAGGCCAAGGGATTGCTGCTGGGACTGATGCATGGCTCCTCCTCTAGGTAGGTCTCCACTGCTGCTGAGGCACTGTCATACTCCCTCGCATAGCTCTGCTTGAGCACCACTTCCACCACTGCCCTCAGTCACGCTGCTTGCCCTGCTGTGCACGGGCCCATGCTCCCCAGAGTGGCCTGCACATACGAGCGCCTGCTGCTCGCAATAGGGGTACTGCTGCTGCTGCTGCTGTTGTTTTGCCTGCTGCTGGTGCTGCTACCGCTAGGGCTGGGGGCAGGAATAGACCCCGCCAGCTGAAAGGGGTGATTGCTCCCACTCCCACCATCCCCAGGGGCATCCTGCTGCTGCTGCCATGCAGTCTCCAAAGCCTGCTCTGCCTGCCTGACCCTCTCCACCAGGTCAACCTTCCAGTGGCCATAGAGTTGTGTATGGCGTGCCATGCTGCCCTTGACCCTGGGGTCCAGCATGGTTGCCAAAACATATTCCCATCCTCCCACTGCAGCAGCTCATCAAACCACACCTTCAGCCATGCCTTCAGCTACCACACCAGCACAACCACCTGATCCACCAACTTCCTGCCCTGAGGGCCACAATCCTGCCCCTGGAGAATTTCCTCCAGCTTCCTGAGGAGACTCTGGACCAGAGGGGTCACCTGGCTGATGGTGGCCATGGAGGAGCTGATGGTCTCCATCATGGCCAGGAACGGTCTCAGCATGAAAACTGCGTGAGCCAGGATCTCCCATTCTTCCCCATCGTACCCTGGAGGTGCCACGCTGTCCATCACCAGTTGAACCTGATTCAAGGTGGCTTTCTGCTTGAGAAGCTGCTTGAGCATTAGGAACGTAGAATTCCACTGGGTGGACACATCCTGCACCAGCTGGTGCACTGGGGTGCCTTGCTCGACCTGCTTCACCCGGAGGAGGTCACTGCGCTTCACGTTCTGGTTAAAGAAACCGGCGAGCTTCCTCTCCCAATTGATCAGGGAGCTAAGGGTCCCAGCCCCAATCCCATTCGCCCCCAAGTCCAGAGCATCCCTGACCACCAGGTGAAGGGTGTGTGCGGTGCCAGGGATCCTGGTGAAGCCCCCATCCCGGACTGCCCTCAATACGTTGGCCGCATTGTCCATCACCACGCACCCCTTGGTGAAGGACGCACCTGGCGCAACCCTCTCCCTCAACATGGTGGTCAGGGCTGCCTCGATGTTCTGAGCCATGTGGAGGCCATCCATTACTTCTGCCTGAAGCAAGGCCCACCTATACCCTGCTTCGGGACCCCTCCTGCCACTCCCAAAAGATGCCTCCAGGTACTGCCACCAGTGCACCATCACTGCCAGGTAGGTGTGCTGTGCATTTCTGATGGACCACAGGTCAGTGGTGAAGTGAACAGTGGCACCTTGCCAGCTGCTCCCTCACCTGCTCCTTTTAAGCCCAGTACAAGGCTGGCACCATCTGCTGACTCAGGGTGGTGCACAAGGGCAGCTTAAACTGGGGGGCCAGGAAGCCAATCTGGCACCTAAACCCCATGTCCCCGACCACTGAGAAGGGCTGCCCATCCAGTGCTATCATTTCCCCCAAGATGCGCATGGCTTTCAGTTGAAAGCCACGCCACCCTCCACGTCCTGCATCTGATGATGGACTTGGCAGTTGCCCCCACCCCAGCTCCTCCATGGTGCACTGATGCTGCTGCTGCTGCTCCTGCTGCTGCTGCTCTTCCCACCTAGCAGCAATACCGCTCCTGCTGCTAGAGGTAGCTGCTCTAGGAGGACGCTTGCCCGCTGATGGAGGCGGACGACTGGCCACTGTAGTTGGGAACCCACTGGCGTCCACTACCCCTGCCTGCCGCTTAGCAGCACAGCGATGTGGCATCCCTTCAGGTGCCTCGCCATGGCAATTGTGCCAAGGTTGTTGAGCACCTGCCCATGCTTCACCACATTCTGGCACGAAGTGCACTGCACCACCCTCGGATCATCCGCCCACATGAACTTAAAATACACCCATATGGAGGATTTTTTGCCCCCTTCTGGCCTGCACCGGGTGACGCACCACTGACAGTGCTGCTGGAAGGGGAAGAACATGGTGGTAACACAGCTCTCGGAGGGACAACCATCACCTCAGCACCAGACATCTCCTCTGCGGGACTAGTGTCTGCCTCGCTGTCCCCAATCTGAGATAGGTCCCCCTGCGAAGGAGAGTACTGGGACCCTGAGGCTTATTGACTGCCCGTGCTGCTGCCACTCTCCCTGTGCCCACTATAGCTGCTGCTACTACTCCTGCTGCTGCTACTGCTTCTCCTCTCCCTGCTGTCATTGCCGGGAGATTGGGCCTTGCCTCTAGCAGCTGGAGTGGGATCCACCATCCCTGGACTGCTGGGGATCACCTCAATAATGGGGGACGATGGTGGCCCATGATGAACTTCGGACCCTGCCCCTGAAGCACCTGCACCTGCTCCTGCAGCTGCAGCAGAGACAGCCGCAGCGTCCTGGACTGCAGGCCTTCCAGTGCCCTGCGTGGCATTGGAGGATGCTGGCAGGAGTTGATGCCAAACTACACCCCTAGTGTCAATGCTGGGAGCCTCTGAAGCCTGTCTGCCAAAATCAGGTCTCTGCAGTTTGGGGTGTGGTGATGGGCTCGGCTGCTGCTGATGCCTGCTGCCACTCCACTGGCATGGCCCCTGCCACCTCTGCCACATGCCCCATTGCCTGCCTTACGGGCAGCAGACTGACCTCTCCTGCTTCCCTTCTCCATTTCTAAAACACAAATAATGCACACAAAGATTTTTAATTTTTTTAAATTTATTTATTCAAAATTAGATTATATTATATATATCTACACTAACTAATGGCTATTAACTATTCTAAAACCTATGGAACTAAATGGAATATTATATCTACAAAGGCCTAGTTCTACAAACACACTATAAAATATTAAAACTGAATCACTACACACTATCTCTATCTATCTCTATAACTAAGCTAACTCCTACAACTATCTATCTGTACTAATATCTAATCTCTATCTCTCTCTCTCTCGCTCTCTTTATATATATATACAGGGACGTGGGGAGGGGAACACAGACAGCTCACAACAAAAAACACAGGGAGGAGTGCAAAACTGAAATGAAAGCTAAATCAATCTAATCCTACTCTAAATAAATCCAAAATCAGGGGAAGGGAATCAGGGATGGAATATATACAGGGAGGAGGGAAGGATTCAATGGAGGGGAGGGAGAAACAGCACAGGGAGGGGTAAATATACAAAATAAACCTAAATCTATCTAATCTAATCTAAATAAATGAAACTATGGAGGTAAATGTGTGGAAATGGGTGAAATAGGAGGAGGATGGCAATGTACCGGGAGGAACACAAACTGCTGGGAGAGGGAGACTTCTGAAAACACCTGCTGACAGGATCAGTGTCTAGCTCAGAAGGAATTGGAAGGGGGGAGGACAATGACTTTTGTTACTTGCTGCGCCTGCCTTACCACAAGCCCCAATTGACTCTGTGCAGCCTAGCCCTATGCCAATCACAGACTGCGAAGCCAGTGGTCTGAGGAAAAGAGGGATGATGATTGGGCAGGCTGGCTGCTAGTCCAAGCCTCTCTCCACCCCTGGGGCCAGGAAGTCTGCTCCTCAGATACCCCTCCCCCCAGCCTGCCAGCCAGGTCTTTCCCGCCCAAACGCACCCAAACTTATCTGAACGCGTCCGAACTGTTTGGGGGGTTGCGTTTGGTTTGGCTATTCGGTTCGGGTGTCCCAACTGGCTGAGTTTGGACCAAACTCTGAATATCCAAACTAGGGATGTGCGAACAGAACCGAGTTCAGAAATTCAGTTCGGTTCAAAAATCGAGTTCGGTTCGAAAGTTCGGTTCAGACGACCAAACTATTCAAGTTCGGTCGAATTCTGAACTTCCGAACCGAGTTCGTACATTCAAACCTGGAGGTTTTGGTCTTCTGAACTGGTTCGAATTCAGCCGACCAGTTCGGTTGAATTCGAGTTCGGTTTGAAAGTTTGGTTTGGTCGACCGAACTATTCGAGTTTGGTCTGAACTGTGAACTTCCAAAATGTGTTCGCAGATCCCTAATCTTTTTTGAGATGGGGAGACTAGAACTGCACACAATATTCAAAGTATGGTTGAACCATAGGCTTATACAGTGATTATTTTTTCTTTGTTTTATTTTCTACCACTTTCAAAATAATTCCTAAAATTCTGTTTGCTTTTTGGAGTAGCACCAGGACTGGATTAGGCTTATTGGAGCTCAGATCTCATATGAGTTGAATTGTAGTCTTCCATGCCCCAGGTAGATGCCTTGACTACATGGCCTCAAATCTGCTGCAGTGATGAAGCGGAAGTTCCAGGCCTTCTTATCCATATTAGTCAAGTTGGACAGGGCATGTGACCTCTGACCTTTGGGGACTGGGAGTGAATAGAAAGAAATTGATCAATCCATTATGAGCTGTTGTGCACTTCTTTAAAGCAATATCCTGTCATTTTCAGGGAAATGATGCTGGACTAGATGGACCAATTCTATTATTCTAGTGCTCCTTGTATTATTTTACAGGTCAAGTCTAAAACCCCCAACCCCAGGCATGGATGGTGCTGGTCCTTTCCCCCTGCATCACTGTCTGGCTTGTCCTGGCAATGGATTTCCCTGTATTTTCCTCCCTTCCCTGTATCTGTAGCCCACCTGTCTGGCTTTTTTATTGACTTCCAGCAATAAATAAGGTATGCTGGGAGCAATAGGAAACTGGTGGAGCATCTGTTCCTGTCAGTGTTTCACCCTGAGTATGTCTTGCCCCAGGTTCTGCTCTCCAGGTTGTATTGTCTGTGTTCTTGTTGAGTCTTGTCCCTTCTCTTGCCCCCATTTCTCCCTTAGTCTTGGTGTTGCTTGTTATATAGAGATTGTTTTACTCCCTCTGTGTCTCACTGCCCCAAAACCTCCCCCTTCTTGCTCTTTCTGTGTATTATTGCCCCTGTTTCTCCCCTTAGCTTGAGTTTTACCTTGTTGTGAACTGTCTGACTACCTCTATGCATTATTGCCTGATTTCTCCTTAAAGTATTCACTATTCAGTGCTGTCTTGCTGTGGTTTGTCTTGCCCTTCAGTGTACTACTGCCCCTTTTCTCCTCCTAGTCCTGAGTGTGACTCTGCTGTGGCGTGATCCATTGCACATTTCTGCCCCAATCCTCATCATAATCCTGAGTGTTATCTTGTTGTGGCTTGTTGTGTTTCTCCATGTATTACTGTCCCTTTTGTCCTGGGTGTGTCTCGCTGAGGCTTGTCTTCGTCCTCCATATATCACTTTTCTGTCAGTTCATAAACCGGCCATTTCCTTGTTAGTGGTGCTTCGCCATTGTGCTTCTCTGCCTGCCCTGCCATGTGATTCTGTGTCTGTGGGTTGTATTGTTACCTTGTTATCTTTGTCTGCTAGTTCCTTAGTTGTCTCCCCCTAGTTCATGAGTGTTGTATGCTTGGTTCCCTGCACCTCCTCCCCTTAGTCTGCTCTGTGCTTGTTTCCCCCCCACCCTCCATTGGAAGTGTCTCATTCAGCCCTTGCTTACTAGGTTTTGCCATCATATTATGTCCCTTCCCTTTGATCCTCACTGGAGATGCACTCATTCCTGCCTTCACACCAATATCCTCACCTGGTTCCCATTTGTGCTTAGTTTTCCTCCTTGGTCTGCCCATTAATCTGGTCCTGTTCTTCTGGGCCATTGACAGACAGAACATTATCCCTGTGATGACTGTTGGTTTTTCCCTTGAGGACATTGACCCTAGACACTCCTGAGGGAACTTATTTTCATGTGCCTTGTGCCTTCTCTGTACATATCCATCTTTGGTCTCTTCCATCATCTTGAACTATTCCCTGGACTCCCTCCTTTGCCCCCTGGCCCACTCTAGTGACCTGTACCCTCATATACCCAACAATTATATTCAGCAAGTATGCATGACCAAGTCTACTATATGGGTCCTTTTGAGTGGGAACCAGGTGCAAAGGTGTTAAACCAGAACTGTCCACATGAACAAAAAGAAATGGTCCCTACCCCTTTGCCAGAAACTCACTGGGTGTCCATGTTTTCAGAGTTTCAGATGAGTTTGAGGGGGCTAGGAATCATAGATCCTAGAAATAGGAGAGGGACCATTGCCCCCAATAATTTTAAATGGGAGGGTTCTCCCCCTGCACACACTTTCATCACTGGAACTCAGTGTACATCCTACCAGGAGCGGTAGAGAGTAAAGTATTTCTCTGAGACAGAGGGTGTTAACACAAGGTCTAGAGCCAGGTTCGTCACCCCATAAAGCCCCCATTCAGCTGCCACCCATGTGGAAAACATGGAGAGTGCAACAACTGGACAGCCTCTGGTGCACTGTAGCAGGGGTAGCAGCTGCCACTTACACCCCACCTCCAAGTTTGGTTTAGCCCAGGAAGCCCAACACACTGGCAGGAACATGGGACTCTGCTGCAATGACTGGTTTGGACCCAAAGCAAGCACCCACCAGGTCCCAGCCAGATGATGGAGTGGGTCAGGAATGAGATGTGTCCACAAGCTCCCTGCCTGCTGATGAAGGAGAGCAGCATCTGATGGCTGCCAACCAACTGATGGAAGTAGACTGGAGGGGAGCAGCACCTGCCAGTCACCAACCAGATGATGGAGTGGGTCAGGAAGGAGCAGTGGCCACTGGCTGTCAGCCAGCTGATGGAGCGGGCCAGTAGGGAGAAGTGCCTGCTGGTTCCTGGCCAACTGATGGAGTGGGCCAGGAGGCCGAAGCTGCCTCTGGCTTCTGATCAGCTGATGGAACAAGTTGAGACGGAGATGCACACACTGGCCACCAGCCAGCTGATGGAACAAGTCATGAGAAAGATGTCTCATGAGCCACTCCTTAAACTGGGTGGTGGCCAGTGGATGCTGTTCCCCGCCAGCTGACTAACAACTGGTGGGTCCTTCCTCCAGGCCTGAACCTTCTGCCAGCATCAAATCTGGACATGTGCAGCAGATGCACATGCTCCAACAGACAGGCAGTGGCCCCATGGTTGAATGTTAGCCTGTATGCACGGCATCATCTGCCTTCCCCAGGATGACACAGTGAGAAGTGGCCCCAGGGTGTCTGGCAGCCCACTCAATTATCTGGATGGTGGTCAGTGGGCAGGCACTTCTCCCTCCTAGCCCACTCCATCAACTTGCGGGCAGCTGGCAGATGATGCTGTCTCCCGGTCCGCTTCATCAGTTGGCTGGCAGCTATTGTGTGCTGCTCTCATCTGGCCTACTCATCAGCTGACTGGTGGCTGGTTGGCACTACTCCTTCCTGGCCCACTCCATCAACTGACTGGTGGATGCTTCCTTCAGACCTGAACCTGCTGCCAGAGGTGGACATGAACATGCGCAGTAGTTGCAAGTTGTCACGCCACAACAGATGGGCAGTAGCCCCATAGTTGAATATTACCCTGTGATAGCCCAGATTAGCCTGCATGCATGGTGTCATCTGCCTTCCCCAAACTGACACCATGAGTAGTGGCCTCGGGGGTGAACATCTGGCAACCGTCATTCACATGAGGTTATTCTGGACTTAATGGGGGGCTAATGTAGGATAATATGTCGCTTGTTTACACCCAGAGTTAGTTGCATGGGGGAGTGGCAGGATGAGGTTGCTAAAGGCTATGTGGGGAGATTGCTGGGGTCCAGGACTGCAGGTTTAAGGGGCAGTCAAATGCCCCCTGCCTCATATATGCTTGTGCAGTCTTCCTGGTACCACTACCAAGAATGAGCAACTGCTTTTAAAGACAATCTGTGCTCTCATAGCTTTTGGCAGCACCCAGGGCAACTCTGGGGATGGATCCTGAAGCCACCACAGCCTCACTGGCAGCTCTGGGAAACACCATTCTCAGCAAGCTGAATGAAATCCCTGCTTTGTGGTCATTCTAGCTAACAAGGGGTGGGGGGGTTGATCTCGGGTTGATTGCCTCTAATGTATTCCTTGTGCTGCTGTGCATTTATGTCACTCATTTAACTGTTCAGTCTATAGCATACCAATCAGCCCAGGGTTTAAATAGCAAGGTCAAGGTAACCGAACAAGAGAGCTGCCCTGGCCTGGGAAATGCTCCACTACTGTATTCATGACACAGCACATCATACCTCCTCTTCCCTTCTCCCTCTTTCACACACACACACACACAGAGCATAGATGGGAGCCTGCATAGTCACAGGGACTTGGCAGACTTGGGGTCTTTCTGCCCCCTCCCCCCAAGAGATGGGTCATTCACTCAGTAGGACAGCCTGCCCTTTAACTTTGGGGTTCTGTGGTCCCATAATCCTGGAGCCTGGTTGGCTTCTTTGGTCAAGGCTTCCCACAAAGCCCATAGCTAAGGGGGGGGGGGAATCCCCCCCCCCATAAAAATATAGAAAAAAGATATGCTCCTGTTTTTCCCCCCCTAATTTTGAAGACCTAAGACATCTGAAGGCTCAGAGGTCTGACTGAAGACCTAAAACTAGAGAAGGATAATTCTGATAAAATGTCTGCCTAGTACATGAACTTTTGAAGGCAAGTACAATCCCCCCTCCTTCCATTTGCATGCAGTCTGCCATTCTCCCCTCCCTCCCCCCAGTGCCCAAGTTTTGGCAACAGGCCTGCTCCCTGCATTGGGGAACAACCAGAAATTTTGTCTTGCACCCAGAGTGAATGACTTTAAGCGTCTTCTGAATTGCCTTCAGGGTCCCTGGTCAGGATTGCGTGGGCTAGAGGAACGAGAACAGAACAGCAGTATCTTGCTCCTCCATCCACTCTGCTCTACCAGAGCTGAATTCACTTTGGTTTAATGGTCTGCTTTGGGCTCTAGAAGGGAAGCATTCTCAGCCTCTACTTAGGAGAAGTGGGTTTGGGGCTGATCTGAGTGCCCCTTGGAGTCTTCCCATCACTCTTATTCTTAGCCAGGAGCACCTTCTCTTCCTCGTCTGTCCTATGTTCTGCCAGGAGAAGGCAGTCTCTCATCCACAGGGTAACAACGGGTGAAAACAGATAAAACTCTGCTTTAACACCACTTTAACCTTTCTTATGCATGTTGCAGGGCTGTATTGGTGCCCTATGCAGCTTAGCACATGCATCAGAAATGCTAAAGCGTTGTTAAAGCAGAGTTAAGGTGCATGTCTGTCTTCACCTAGTCACAAGCTCCATCCCATCACACACCTGTGAATGCTCTGGCCCAAGGATAGGAAACCTCAGTCCTGGGGGCCAAATACAGCTCCCCGATAGTTTTAATTTGGTCCCCTTTTCAGTTCCTGAATCTGATCCCTGGATCCAGTTTCTACCTCAAAGCACTGAATGGCTGAACTCAGGGTAAGTGAACAGACAAGGATTGGAAACATGACACAGATCCATGATTTGGACCCTCTTCTTCCTGAACACACCCTTTATGCACCCCCACTCCCAACTTCTATGTGGCTCTCAGAGCTTGTATTAATTGTTCAGAGTGGCCCCTGGGAGGGAAAAGGTTCCTCACCCCCACTGATATTTAGGTACAGACCCTGACTGAAGAACTTAATCCCCTAGGATCTATGCAGGATCCAACTGGTCATGTGTGACTCATGCCCTTCTTTGCAGAGACCCATTATGCCAAGAAGCTGGAAGGTGTGTTTAGGCAAGCAACGGTTTCCTGGCTGGTCTGCAAGATTCACCTCTGCTCCATGCCTCAGGCTCCCAACCCTGCTCCAGCCTCCTAATCCTCAATTTAGCTTGGTCCCCTTGTTCTTAACCAAGTTCCCATTCTTGGTTTCTCATTTGGCTCTGCTGCAGTCCTGATATTTTTCACTCTGCTTTGGGCTCCTGGTTCCTGACATCATTCCTGGGTGATTCACCTCTACTTTCCTTATTCCTCACTGGGCTTTGGTCTCCTGCTGCTCTGAATTTCCTAGATGCTGACCTAACCCACCTATTGACTCAGTGCTCCAGTGCTTTCCTTTTCCCAACAAGCATTGTTTGACTCTTGTCCAAATAAAGGCTAAGCAGCTGTGTTGCCTCCAGGTGTGTCAGGACCCAGGTCTCAAACCCATGGCCTCCAGGGGTTCTGGAGCAGTACCAGCTCAGGCATCTCCCAGTTGTTCTTTGACTGAGTCTGGAGCTCTGTCTTGTAGGACCTCTCCTTCTCCCAGGTCAGCCACACCCTCAGTTTCCTGGTTGATTGACTGCCAGCCCGCATATAAGGTTAGCTAATAGCAGTAGGACGCTGCATAGAGTAACTCCCATCTCTCCCTACTTCTGCCCAGTCATTGCTCTGCTTTAGTTCATTGTCTCCCTGTCCTCTCCTCTCTCCAGCCCTTTCTTGGTTCAGCCCCTTATCTCCAGCATTACCACCTGAAACTCTTGCATTTGTTCTCTTCCCAGCCTTGCTTCCCCTTCTATTTGGATTCCCTGCCCTCCCTGATCTTGATCCTGCACCTATTCACATTGTCCACCCACATCCCAGACACCTCCATGCCCCGGACCTTCTCAAGGTGTTGGGATACCCTTGCTTGCACCTAATGGAGACCAATTTCAAGTGAGCTTCATTTGCCTGTGGTGTCACATAGAAACAGGAGAATACGAGTTTCCTAAGGGCCAAGAAAAGGAGAGTCTCTGTGCACTATGCTCTCCAACCTATCAGAGGTTTCATTAAATCCACTATTAGTTTGCCACAGTTGCCAGTAGGGTTACCATATATGCAATTTTTAGAGGACACTTATGAGAAATACAGATTGCAGGTCTGTATTGGAACCAATGCAACCCTGCAACCTGTATTTCTCATAAGTTCCCTCTAAAAATTTGCATGTATGGCAACCCTAGTTGCCAGTTTCTGGCACCCACACACAATGCGTTTTGTGGCTGGCATAATGGCTGGTAGCTCCCTGTGAAGGGCAGTTTATTGTTAAACCCAGCTTTCCTCTTTCTAGATCCACTCGCCTACTTTACTCTTTGTTGGTTTTGTGTTACTGCCCTGTAACTTACTGAGAAATATCATAGCTTAGCACTAACAGGAGCAATTGCAGAGGTACCATCAAGATAACTTTCCATTCACTAAAGAGTTTGCAGTCATTCACCTTTAATACCTGCAATTGAAAACTTGAGTTGGTTTGGCTAATTGATTTATTCAGTAATTATTATTTTTTAAAAAAAAATAATTCAGTTACTAAGAAAATAATGCCAAGTGATTCATTCGCTCAGGGTTTAGTTTCTCAAAATTACAGTTAACTAAACATTTTGAGGTGCAGGCTTATTTTCACTGTGTATGGATGTGTGTATGTGTGTATGTGTGTGTAGACTAGAGCCAAAACAGGTAGAAAATTTTGCACCCATGGGTAATTCAGTCCTGTATACTGAAAAAGGTACCAAATTACTGAAATTACCAGAAATTACCATTACCAAATTTCTGTTTTAATCATCTATTATGATTTACTGTGTTGCCGTTTTAGTGACTTCCTGAATATCCACATTTTGTCATTTTTGTTGTCGTGCACACACACAACCAAAAGGGACCATGTAACAATCCATGGATGAATGGTAATGGATGAGAAAACAATACATTGGTAATTCAGTAAATTGGTAATTGGTAAATGGCACAAAGCAGAAAACCAGTGACTAATGGAAAACCTGTAATTCGGTAACAGTAGTTCAGGTAACTCATTGTATACTAAATGGGTACTTCTTAATATCCAACCTGTCCAAGACAGTTTGGTACTGTAACGTCAATGGGTATTCCTGTTTCAGCTCTAGTGTAGCCCTGTCCTGATCTAGGACAGATGGCCAGGGGCTGACATCTAACCGAAGGGGCAAGACGAGTTTGTCATCCAGGCACCAGACCAAATCAGGACCCAGGGATTCATGGCTGGTCTTTCCTCATTTTTTAGTCTTGGGGGGTTGATTTTCACATGATCAACCACCTTCTTTCTATGTCCTTGCTTTTTCTGCTGCATTGTAAATTAATATCAGCAGCCCAGGACAGGCTGCCAAACCTTCTTCTACTCCAATCATCCAGCTTTCCTTATCTTGTGGTGTATTTAGGTCACTTGCTTGGAAAATATGGCTGTAGTGCATGAGGCTGCATTCCCATCTGTGGCAGCCGTGGGGGCAGAGGAAGGGGCGAGGGAAGACGCGGCAGTGCAGAGGAGCCGGCTGACAGGAAAAGAGCCGGTGCGAACGGGGATCTGCCACGGCTTCTCTCGCCCATGTCAGGGCCGTATTTTGTGCCCTGACGTGTGAGAGAAGCCACAGCAGATCCCTGTTCGCACCGGCTCTTTTCTTGTCAGCCAGCTCCTCCATCCTGCTGCGTCTTCCCTCGCCCCTCCCTCTGCTGCCACCGTCACCGCAGATGGGAATGCATGATTGAGCTGGGAATGGACCATCAGCATGACTGAGCTGGCCAACAGAGAGACAACTGTATTTCCAAGAGTTGTTCTCAAGCATATGGGATGACTTCTTAGAAGTTACTGAATAGAATGTTTGTGATTTGATCTCACCCTTGCCTTCCCTCCCCCCGTGCCTCCTCTTTTATCTCTTCATCTATTGCTTGTGTTTTTCTTCTCTCTTTACTGCTAGCTGACTTTCTTTTATCAAGTTGATTCATGACAAATGACAACCAGGGTTCCTAGTTTTCCATTTCACACAGAAAACCATGGATTTTGCTTTTTAACAGAGAATCCCACAGGTTTTGCCTTTCACCAGGGAATCCCACAGATTTTGCCTTTAAAAAGGCCTGTGATTCCATCATCAATGCCACAGAGCATGTGCTGCCTGAGTCTACAGCAACCAGGCTGGCAAAGCCCTGCTGTAGGGCTGAGCAGGTTTAGTTGCTCCTGTGTGGTGAGGCCACACACCTTCCTGACCTCAGTTCATGTCGAGCGTGGATAGCTCTGAGGAGAACATGGCAGCTTCTCCCACTGGTGTGGCCTACGGAAAGCAATAGAGGTCTCTTTCCCACGAGACAGGAGCTGTGCTAGATTTGAATAGCACCTGCTCCCGCAGCGCCAAAGGCTGTTCATGGGAAAGCAGCCTCAGAGCAGGTTCAGGACAGTTATATAGTACACAAATGCAAGACAGAAACATGCAGGTCTAGAGCAGGAACGCAAGGGTCCAGGGAAAGACACAGGGGATCAGGGCAGGAATACAAGGTCCAGAACAGAGGGTGAGCCAAGGGCTTAGTAGTAAGCCCGGCAACGGGAAATACAACACATAACTCCACCCAGCTTCCTGCTGTTGCCAACCAGCCTTATATACCATCAGACAGACAATCAGGAAGCTGGAGGGAGCCTGGCAACAGCTGAAGCAGGGGCACAGGGCAAAGTCAAGATTGAGCCCCAGTCAGTGATGCTATAGACTGCCACATGTTGCTTCAGAATCTCTAGTGTAACCAGTTTGGACCTTGGATCCTTACACTTGAAGGCTCTAGCGCAGCCTCACCACTTACACTAGGATAGCTGCATCCAAAATTCCTGGACAAGGTGGTCTTGCCAAATTAAAAACATCTCTGCTAATTTATTTTTCAAGTGCTTCAATTCAAAGGAAACTCTCCTGGTCTGGCACAGTGCCCTGCATGACTGACTCTGCACTTGCAGAGAATGGAGAATGCCGGCACAGAGCCCAGGGGATAGGAGCCTTCGTGTCCAGAAATAACCTAGAGATCGTGGGAAGGGGAAGGCTCTTTCCCACTCAGACAGCTTTCACCAAATCAAAGCAAAAGGTGCTCACCTGGGAGTCGAGGTGTTTGAATTGCATTGCAATGTGTTTCCCCATCTCCTGTCAGATGCTTCCACCTACGCGGGCGCTCCCAGCCCACCTGCTCCTCGCCTTCCTCCGTGCAGAGCCAGTATGTGCAGACTGCACAATGAGATGGCTCCACGTACCCAAAGAGGATGGTCTCATCATTAAGTACTGAGCACAGAAACTAATTAAAGAAACTTAGTTGAGCTCAAAGCAGCACCAGCAAAGCAGCATGCTATCTGCCCAGGAACCCAGAGCTGAAGATTTGAATCCCAGTCTCAATTACTCTCCAATTACACAGAGCAAAAGATAATGGAGCTGCAAATGGTTCCTCCTGTGAAGTGAGCTACACAGATAAAGAGTTTATCAATACAATTACACACACTTTGTCCTGGTGTAACTGAGTAGGAAGAGAGACTAATGTAGCTATACCAGTTTAACTGCCTAGGGTAGATATAGGATGTTAGCAGACATAACAGTAGCTACTCATTTTGGCTTTAAAGTGTAAACACACATTTGGTAATTACATCTGTTTGGGCCAACACACAAGCTTAACACAGTTTAGGATCTGAAAAATCATGGGAGCAGACAGAATGTAGTTGCCACTAGCACGTAGCTGCTGATACATCTAGAGATGTGCACTGCCCTGCTACTGGAGTTTGGTCTTCTAAGGACCACATAAACTTTTATTTTTAGGAAAGGCCTGTCTGATTTCTATTCCTCACCATGGTGTTTCTGAGAGCAGGGGGTGACAGGGTGGAAGAAAGAACAAAAAGGCAGCAAAAGGGATTGAGAGGGTGCTTTCAAAGGAGTAAGGGGAAAGGACTGGGGGGGAGGAGGAGGGGCAGAGGGAATGAGGGGAATGAACTGGGGGTGAGAGGAGTGAGGTAGAAGTGTACATGTCATTTTCGTTATTACAATAACGATAACAAAAATTGTCGTTTTCATTTTCGTTATTGCAACAACAAAAACAATAACTGAAAACAACAATAACGAAAATGAAAACCAAGAATACCAAAAACGACAACCAAGAATACCAATAACATTAACGGTAATGATATTGATATGATAGCGATAACAATAACGATAACATAACAATAAATATCGATACCGATACCAATATTGATATCAAAATGATAACAAAAACGATAACATGAAACAAAAATGACAATGTCATTATCATTGTCATTATTAGTGCTGTGGGAGTTGGGTTTGTGAGGGAAAATGTAGAGGGGAGGAGGGAGCAGACATCTCGGAGTCTTAACAGGGTTGAACTCTTGAACTGTGCCTGTGTCGGGAGGGGCGAGAAGCTCAGCAGTATCCGATTAAGCAGGCCCAGAAGTCTTATGGGACTCCGTGATTGCTCAATGCCTGCTGCCTCCCACAACCAATCAGAGGGGATCTGGGGGAGGGCACTGCAACCCTTTATAATGAAAGGGCTAGATTTTTTCTCTCCATTGCGTGAGAGCTCTGCTGGTGGGAGCAGACTATTGGGTAGCCACAAACACACAGAAGTATAAACATCTGGTCAACCAGCTACATGCCAAGGATGATGCAAGGCTGACCTTGGGATTCACAGGCTCCAAGGGCAAAGATAAAATGTGGGACCCCTGGTGGCCAAACGACATCCTCTGTGGGGCCCTAGAGGTGGTCATGTTTGGGGCCACACTGTGAGGGAGTGGGACACCTCACCACAGGGGCTACTGAGGTGCCCCCAGAAGTAGAGAAGATAGCAGGGCCCAGAGCCATCACCTGGTTCACCCTGTGGTAAGACCATCCCTGGACGATGTCATCAGTTTCAACCTGGGAAAGGTTTGTAAGTGTTTATCATATCTGGTAAACTGAAGGAATGACTGGGACACCGGGGAGAATACCAGATACTGGATTTACCGGTATCAGATCTCCCCGGTGTTGGATTTACCAGTACCAGCATACCGGATTTTTAACATTGGCCACGTACTGGTTTTTTTACTTTGCGGCCATTATTTCAATGGCACGCAATGCAAAAAAAAACAGTAACGTGCCCAATGTTAAAAATCCGGTATGCCGGTACCGGTGAATATTGGATTATCGGATTAATCCGATACCGATATTCCCACCCCTAGCACGCACTATTTCATTGGCATAAAAGATGAGCACACAAAATGTGTGTAGACCAGTGTAGTAGCTGGGGCGTGAGCAGTCTTCCTAGTGGTCAGAGCAGTACAGGATCTAAAGCAAGTCAGAGTCATTATGGGATCAGGACCAGGGCAGAGTCAGTGCAGGAGAAGGAACCAAGGTAGAGTTGATATGAGATTGCAGCCAAGCAACCAAGTTGAAATGACAAACCAGGAAGCAGAGTTGAAATGCAGATCAGGAGGTCAAAGCTAGGAGACAAGACGAAATACCAAAGTAACAAAATGATGAAGTGACAAAAATACTGAAATTGAGAACCAAAACAAAGATTCAAAACCACAAAAGAAGGAGGGAATACCACTTTCACATTCACATCACTAAAACAAATGTGAATGTTAGAGCTGAAGCAGATTGTGGGTCTATGATTCACCACTAATTTCTGCATTTTGGATAGCCCTTCATGTGCCCAAACAAAATTTATTTATTTATTTATTTATTTATTTATTTATTTATTTGTTATTTAAAATATGTTCTACCCCGCCCCTCCTGCCACAGGCAGCTCGGGGCAGCTTACAAATACTAAAAACGTCAATTAAAACAACATAAAAGGAGGAAAAATAACTCATCCCACACCCACCATCCCCAGCCACCACCACCCTTACCCATGACTGAAACAGGTACTGCCATATCCATTTTTGGGGGGTATTCTATTTCAGTGTTCCTCATGTTTCTGGTGCACATTTTACTGAAATGGCATGAAATACTGTTATGACCAAAATACTGAAAAATTAAATAATTACAATTAAAAGTTGGGTTTTTTTTAAAAAGAAAGCCAAAATGGAATAACCAATATAGGTACCCATTGGCGCACAAATGGATATCAGTTACTACCCAGACTGTCACTTTTGATTCAAAGAGTGTACATTCAATGGATTTACCCACTTTTTGGGGTTCCTATTTAAGCTCTAAAACATAACTTTTTTTTTTAGTAACTATCACTCCAAATATTCATTTCAGGTCACATGATAAGGCACCATACTGCAAGTAGGAGCTAAACCCCCAGCTGCTAGCCTACCTACCACAATTATATTGAGGAGTGCAGTGCGAGACTCAATTACCTTTCTTACAAGTATCACTCAGACTACATCGTCTCTCCAATAAAGAACCTTGACGCTGGGGGGTTTGTTTGTTTAATTACCATATGCAACCTGTAGTAATTACTTGCTTCCTTGAATAAACACAAAAGCAAAATGTGCATCCCCCACAACGTGTGTAAGAACAATTGCAACCACCGCTATGCCCAAACCAGGAGCTGTAAACAGGCTTGCTGCAGATTATGTAAGTGTGCCAGCCAAATCCTCTCAGAGCCAGGGGCTCCAGCTCAGCACATCTCTTTTGAAATTAATTATGGATCTGAACCATTCCTCCTAGGATGGAGTGTTTCATTCCAAACACAGCAGGCAAAATCCAGCCCTGGTGGAACTCTCCGGAGCCGGTAGTTACAGCAGGGATGAATTGGCCCCGTTTGTTTCTGACAATTTTGGAAACTTATCTGAGACACTGAGAGGCATCTGTGCTCTATCCCAGATCAGAACCGACTGCCAGGCTCCGCTATGGTTCTCTGAAGCCCCCCAAATCCTCCTCTGATTTTGAGACATCAATCAGCAATTCCAAGTTAAAAATAAAACACTGTCTCTGAGAAAGGATTTGTTTGGAATCAAAACAACAGGTAGCGTTTGCCTCTCAGGAAAACATCTTTCTGTTTTTGAGGGGTTATTTGCAGATGCAACCGGCCTCTGTGCCATCAGGGGAAAGCTGATATAGCGGTCTCCATGTTCCCAAATATGGAAGAGTTTTATCACTAACTGAGGAGACTTCTGCATGCTGCACTGTCTTTAGTAGAAGCATGCAGTGACACAAATGTCAAATCCCATAGTGTGAGACAGGGGGCAGCCTGGGAGACATAACTGGCCCTTTAAGAGTTAGCATTCACTTGGTTGCAGGTGCTAGAGAGGCTGCAGGCGCTGAGTGAAGCAAAGGACTGCACCTAAAGTATAGCAGCCGTGCTTGGGCGTGGCTGAGTGAGTCCAGGGGATAAAGCCTGAGTCAGAGCCTGACACTAGGGATATGCAAACAGAACTGAGTTCAGAAATTTGGTTAGGTTTAAAAAGTCCAGTGCGGTTCGGAAGTTCGGTTCGGTAGACCGACTAGTCGAGTTCAGTCAAATTCCAAACCTCCGAACCTAGTTCATACATTCGAAACTGGTGTTTTAAGCTGGTTTGGGCCTTCCGAACTGGTTTGGATTCAACCAAGCAGTTTGGTCGAATTCGAGTTCGGTTCGGACGTTTGGTTCGGTCAACCGAACTAGTTGAGTTTGGTCCGAACTCCGAACTTCCGAACCACATTCACACATCCCTAGAGGACACAGGTGAAGCAGAAGGTAGGTAGAGCTTTGCCTCCAAAGCAAGCCTGAGCAATAGGGTGTTGCCTGGACTTGGGAGTATCTTGTGGAAGAGGCAGGAGCCAAAGGAAGGCTCTGCCTCTAACAGCCAGGGAGACTCCTTAGAGCTGCAGGCGACTGAGCCGGAAGCCTAGAAGGGACACACACACACACACACACTCTCCTCGGAGATGCTGAGGAGACAAGAGCTAGAAGTAGACTCTTATCTCAGAGGGACCTGCCTGAGCAGAACAGTTTGGTGGGCCGCAGGAAGAATTGTGCCTGACCCACAGAGACTGTGCATGTATGTATAACTGTCTGTGGTGGAGAACTGTATGATACTGTATGAGATAAATCATGGGTATAGAGGGTCTTCATCTGGTGTTGGATTTGGCCGGAGACACAGTAAGGGTACTGCTGATATACCAGGCGCCCACCTGTACAGCAACTTCCCTACCCGCGCTGACTGAGCTGGTGTCAGAGGTGGTCTTGCGGTCCTCCAGGGCAATAGTCCTAGGGGACTTCAACATCCATGCCGATGCCAGTCTTGGAGGGGCATAGAGTGAGTTCTTGGCCGCCATGGCAACCATGGGCCTGTCTCAGAGAATGGTAGGCCCCGCACATGTTGGAGGACATACCCTGGACATGTTGTTTTGCACCGGCCTTGAGGCGGGGAATCCGTTAGTGGGGGAGGTGTCAAAAGGGCCATTGCCATGGACGGATCATTATCTTCTCCAGGCCGGTATCCTGGCACATGTCAGCCCCCAGGAGGATGCGGAACCAGTTAGGTTGGTTCGCCCCCAAAGACTTATGGAACCAGAAGGGTTCCAGACTACTCTATTTATTTATTTATTTATTTATTTTGTAAATTTATATCCCGCCCCATCCTGCAATGCAGCTCAGGGCGGCTAACAACAGTCAAAAACAATTAAGAACAATTTAAAATATAAATATAAAATATCTCAATAAAACAGGGTAAAAGGACAGTAATAAATAAATAAACGGGCGGGGGATTAAAAACTACCCCCCACCCTCCCTCCCAAAGGCCTGGGCAAACAGCCAGGTCTTACAGTTCCGCCGAAATGTTAAAAGGCTTGGGGCCAGGCGAGCTTCCTCTGGAAGGGAGTTCCACAGCCGCGGCCCTACCACCGAGAATGCCCGCTCCATCGTGGCCCCCCGCTTCACGCGGGGGATCTCCAGGAGGGCACCCCCGGCGGACCACAGGAGCCGTTCCGGGGCGCGAAGGGCGAGGCGGTCCCTAAGGTAAGAGGGGCCAAGGCCGTATAGGGCTTTATAGATCATTACTAGGACCTTGAACTTGGCCCGGCACACTATCGGCAGCCAGTGCAG
>QEPC01001423.1:8899375-8915214 GCA_003113815.1 Sphenodon punctatus | reverse complement strand
GGGGGGGGGATGCGGGGTGGGTGTGGGGTGTGGGGTTTGGGAACAGCCTAGGGGTGGGATGCAGGGTGGGGGGGGGTGCAGGGTTGGGGGAAACAGCCTAGGGGTGGGTGCAGGGTGGGGTGGGGGAAACAGGCTCAGCCTAGGGGGAGGATGCGGGGGGTGGAGGAGGTTGGGTACAGGGTGGGGGAAGGAGGGATCAGTCAGTCTTACCTGTTGAGTCTGACTGCTCCTTCCTTCTCCTCCTTCAGCGGTCCTCCCAGCCTAGGCGTAGGCAGAGGGAGTTTAGTTGCTTGTTTGTTTTTTAAATTGCCCATGTGTCCCCACGC
Organism: Sphenodon punctatus; assembly: GCA_003113815.1. Lineage (NCBI taxonomy): Eukaryota > Metazoa > Chordata > Lepidosauria > Sphenodontia > Sphenodontidae > Sphenodon > Sphenodon punctatus. Next base: position 8,914,888 of record QEPC01001423.1, on the reverse strand, counting down.
GCGGAGCCAGGACGCGCGGGCAATTTAAAAAAAAAAAAAACACCAGCCCAGCAGTTCCCACTGCCACTGCCACTGCCACTCCCCCACCAGCTCTGAGCGGCGAGCGGCAATGGCAGCGGGAGTGGCAGCGGGAACTGGCGCAGAGACTGAGGCTCTCTCTCCTCTCTTCTCAGTCCCCCGAATCAAGCTATCTGGCCAGGGCAGTCAGTGTGACCGCCCTGGCGAGATCTTCCATTGCGCCCATTGAGCGCAATGGAAAGGCTTTGCCCCTCCCTCCACAGCACGTCCCATATGTGCTGTGGACAGAGGAGTTCAGCCGCCCAAATCACGTTTTCCATAGGAAAATGCTTTGGGCGGCTGAGCAGCTGAGCCTTTTTGTCCCTTCGGGGACCCACTCCCAGCATGGGTGGGTCCCCGAAGGGAGAAGAACACAGTGACAGCTACAGAAGTTTCTGCAGCAGCTCAGAGGCTGCTGTAGCGGTCATAAGCAGCAGCATTTGTTTTTTAGTTTTGTTTTTTTAAAACAGTTTCAGCGCCGGTGGCCCACACAGTGCTTTGGGGCGGCACTGCCCCGAACTCCCTGCAGGGGTAACCGCTGCTGCTGAAGCCTCTCTGTGGTTGGTTGCCCTTCTGCCGTCGCCAGGCTGTACAGATGAAGCACTCAAAGCAAACACTTGTTTTGTCATTTTTTAATTACCAAAAATAGGTGCAATAATGACTTGCCATTAATTGGTAATTACTGAATTTTTGTTAGGAATGACTAGGGAGAGGTGGGGAAATGAGCTACTAATGTGCCATGTGCAGTGCACTGGAAGGCTTTTCCCTGTGCAGAAATCCTTTATCAGGAAGTATTGTCAAAGCGGCCAGCCCAGTTCAGGCCCCTTGGCTTCCTTGTTATCATTGCAGGGTGTTATCAGGTCCAGACAAACCCCTTGCAATAAAGGTAAGAGTTAGTACTGAAATGAGTACCCTCCTCCCCCACAAAAAAAACAGGTAAACCCTGGCTTCAAATATATATTACATAAATTGAAAATGGTGGTTTGGGTAATAACTCATTTCCATTTATGTCCTGTCAAGTATCTGTTTTGATTATTCCAGAGTTTGGGGGTTCTTTTTAGATTGTTCAGGTTTCTTGGGTTTGGTTATTTTGGTATTTAATTATGTCATTTTGGCCTTATTAACACTGTTGTGCTTGAGCACAATTGCTGAAAATGATTTAACCCCAAAACCTGCAATAACCAAAATAAAAAAAACAACCTACCTCCCCAAATATAAATGGAATATTGGGGGTGGGGGGGTGGGAATGGATCTATGGGTACCCATTTTGGCAGTGGATATTTTGGGTGTACTCAAAGGGTTACCTGAAACTACATATATAAATGCGCAAACCTGTTTAATTTACCCTATTGTCAGGACCGGGGCAGGGGAAAGGAGCCTATGCCCTGATGGCAACTATAGAAATGACCAGGAACCCCAAGCGAGGGAAAGATACCAGGAAAGGGAAACCTCTCAGCTGGTCTCTGGAGCAGTTCAAGACTGCTCTTCGTTCCTACAGCCGGGAAACCCAGTCTCAGAGTGCACAGCTCATCACTGAGGTTAGAGGAACAGGGAAAAGCGAGGGGAAGGGGAAAGGAGTAGGGACAACAGAGTACGAGGAACATCAATGGGACATACCAGTCGAGAAGGTGCTAGGCAGGGGCAGGGGGCAGCCAGGAACACACACCCCTAGGGGGAAGGGGATCACGCAAGGCCACAAGAGAGTCCCTGACTCAAGGGGGGACTCACACTTGTGGGGGGAAGACCCCAAACAGGGATACAGGGAGAGGGACTTTTATAAATACACTGGATTAAAGGCACACTTACCAATAATGACAACAGGGAGAGGCAAGGGTTGCACCGAAAAGCCAGACAATGAGGATGGAAGGGGGGGGGAAGGACCAGGAACGAACACACACACACACACAGGCAACCAACAGCCCTCAGGGAGTGGGAAAGCAGGACTGGTACAGCAAGTAATGGGAACGGCAGGAAGGTCCACAAGATAGCTCACAGCATCTGGTGAACCAGGGGGGATAAGAGCAGTTACACGTACAGCTTCGTGTGGCAACACCATGGGTTATATGCCAACCTGTGGCCAATCAGGAAGCCGGGAGCCAAGGCCAGGGGAACAAGGCATAGCTGGGGAGGGGCGTGTCAACACAGGGGGCAGAGGCATGCAAGAGGACACAGGCATCCGAAGTGACTGTTAGCAGTGCCTAGAGTGGCACCAGCTGCTGAGGCAGCAATTTAGATCCTCCAGGGCTGGGAGGTCAAGACCCAGTCCTGATACCTATTTACTTAGTCAAATTTATCCAATTTTACCCTGTCAAATGTACCCCAAATGGCAAATGCAGATAACCACTACCCATTCCCATTCCATTGGGAATACACTCAGTGCAGGGTTTTTTAAATTCATTTTGGTGATATTAGCAACACTATGATGCATGCACAGTTAGCAAAAATGACATAGCCAAATTACTGAAATGACTGGGGAGCAAGGGGGGACCAAAAGAACTGAACCAAAAAATGACAAACAAACAAAAATAGAAGACAGTAATTGAAATGGAACCACACACGAAAAAAAATAATGGATATGTGACTATATGTTTTGGTTGCAGACATTATTCAGCTACTTAGAGGGTGTCACATACCCTCACTCACCTCACTAGGCCTTGGCCCACTGTGTCATGCTGCTCAGGCAGGCCCGCACCTGTTCTACAGTCAACCAGAGATTGCCTTCCTGGGCAGGCCCCTGGGAGGTAAGGCTGAGTGGGGAAATCTGCCCCTCTGGGAGTGAAGGCAAAGACAGACAGAGAGAGATCCACCCCCCTCCCCTGGAGGTGTCTACTTGGAGCAATGATCCAGGAGTCTGCTTAACACCCAACTTTACGAACTGCAAGGATACGGGTAGAGACTAGATCAGGTAAGTACAGCGCAGAGACAATATCAGCGAATAGAGAGCAAAAGGGCAACAGTCTCCCATTTTGTTCAGTGATTCATCCTCCATGGCACTCCCTAGTTGGCCTGGAGGGTACATACAGTCCCAGTCAAGACAGCTCTCCCAAGCTTCAGCTCTAGGGATGGGCAAATAGAGCACGGTTTGGGTTCGCCCATTCAGTTGGATCCGGTTCGGTTCACCCATTCAGTTTGGCTGTTCGGTCCGGTCACCGTGTTCGGGTTCGGCCGTTCGGTTTGGTCGTGTTCGGTTTGGTTCAGGCGTTCAGAAAAAGGCTCTCTGTGCAAGAAATGATGGCCCCAGACCTATGACGGTGGGTCCTGGGGCTAGAGTAGCAGCTTCTGGATATTGGCCACAGCCCTCTCTGCCTGTAACTTGTCCCCAGAACCCTGACAGTGGGTCCTGGGGCTGGAGTGGCTGTTTCTTGATACAGTGGAATGACAGTGCCTCTGTGCGAGGAATGATGGCCGCAGACCCATGATGGTGGGTCCTGGGACTAGAGTGGCAGCTTCTAGATACACATTGGCCACCGCCCTCCCTGCCTGTAACTTGGCCCCAGAACCCTGATGGTGGATCTTGGGGCTGGAGTGGCTGTTTCTTGATGTGGTGGAATGACACGCCTCTGTGCGAGGAATGATGGCCCCAGACCCAAGACGGTGGGTCCTGGAGCTAGAGTGGCAGCTTCTAGATACATATTAGCCACAGCCCTCCCTGCCTGTAACTTGGCCCCACAACCCTGATGGTGGGTCCTGGGACTGGAGTGACTGTTTCTTGATGTGGTGGAAAGACATGCCTCTGATGCGGTGGAAAGACATGCCTGGTATACCGGTACCGGGGTTTTTTCATTGATTTCAATGGGGAACTGTCTCCATTGAAATCAATGGGGAAAAAAACACCATACCTCCCCCTCCCAGGCTGCACGGGTGGAAGGGGGACACAGCCCACCCACCATGCCCAGCCTGGATTTTTTTTTTTAATCTGTACCGGCGGTGGAGACCTGGAGCCCATACCAGCAGGTACTAGGCGAACCCCATATCACTAGGCCTTCCAGGGAAACCCGGAAGTTCCGCAGAAGGCCTAGTGAAGGGCTGAAGGGAAGCCAGCCACTAGCGCTGAAGCCGCTCGGACCCGTGCCGTGCTGCTGCCGCCGCTGCCGCCACCTGAAGGACAAGTAAGGCGATCTGGGGGTGGTGGTGTTAAACCACCCCCACCCCAGGGATCACCCTGGCTGATGCTGGCGCGGGCTCTGGGTCACCACCACCGATGCGGCAGTGGTGGCCCAGAGCCCGCACTAGCAGCCGGATTTGGCATTAAATTTTAAAAAAATATAATCCAGGCTGGGCAGGGTGGGTGGAGGGTGTCCCCCCTTCCACCCGCGTAGCCTGGATGAGGGAGGGAAAGTGAGTGGGGGTTTGGGGGGGGCATTTTTTACATTGCAGCCATTCATTTCAATGGCCGCAATGTAAAAAAATCCAGCATGGGGAACCAGTACCGGTACCACAGATTACCAGATTAATACGAAACTGCCGGTACAGCAAAATACCAGCAGTTTTGGATACCGAGGGAACAGAAATTCCCACCCCTAGAAAGCACCATTTATCAAGGCACCAGGTGGCGCAAGCTGCTCCGGCGAGGTCCCCAAGGCCAAGGGTTCAAGACTGGGCTGTGACATTCACTTCGGTCAGTTCGTGTTTGGGTTCGGTCATCCAAACAGGCCGAGTTCGGGCTGAACTCTGAACTTCCGAACCGCGTTCGCTCATCCCTATTCAGCTCCAGGTTCCGGTTCTCAGCAGCTCCCACCTGTAGATTACAGATTCCTTTGTTCCAGGATTTGATCCTGAACTGCCCAATGTCCAGAGTATTTAAAGCCAGTCAGCCCCACCCAGTCCAGGTATCTGGTCGCCCTCCTGAGCGTGCTCAGGGTGGTCGACCTGGACTCCAGGACAGGCTTGGAAACTCCAGCAGGTCTACCCGCATGGCCACCATGTGCTTAGTATTTACTAGCCTGCTTCTCCAGTCACCCGCATGTTCAGTTCAGCTTTCACCACAGAGGGTTACCCAAAAATGTAAATAATAACAACAATAATAGCTCCAATACTTTCAGCTCTAATGTAGACCTCCAAATTCCAAGATGAATGTGGACCAACTGGAAAGGATTCAGAGGAAAGCAACCAAGTGTAAGGCCCCTGGCCTTAAACGTCTCCAACCTCTGGGTTGTCAGAGCGCCAGCCTGGCTTCTGGCACCACCATCCAGACCTGTTTCCCTGCTGTGCCTAGTCTCTCCTCCCTATGTCTTCTCCCAGCTGATGTCCAACTCCACCATCTCCTATCTGTCTTCTAGTTCCCTAGTTCTAGTTCTCTGGTTCCCTTGGTCTTGGTCCTGCATTCTTGGGGGGGTTTAGCTTTCCCCCATATTTTAAAAGTCCAGGTTGGGGAAACCCCAGCAGGGGGGATTTACACACTCCTCCCCTGATCAGAGGTTGCCTCGCTGTCCTTGGAAACAGCAGCATCTGGCGACTCCTGGATGTTTTGAGACACGGACCTGGAAAGATCCCAATAGCCAGGGTCTTACAAGTCCATGTCTCAATACCTGGGCCCGCTGTGAGGAGTTTGCTATCTACTTTGCAGACAAGATCGTACGGAGCAACTTCAACACTGGATTAGAAACAGTGGAGATGGAGCGTGAGGTGATGGAGGCCCCATCTAGTCCATATTTCTGGGCTGAGTTTCAGGAAGTGATGCCAGCCGATGCTGTGGACATCCTGGGGTCTGTCAGAGTCACCAGTTGTGAATTAGATCCTTGCCCGTCCTGGTTGGTGAAAGCCTCCAGGAAGACATTGGGGATGGTGCTGGTGGGGGTAATTAACATGTTCCTTCAGCAGGGGAGATTGGCCCCCGCTCTCAAGGAGGCCGTGGTGTGCCCCCTGCTGAAGAAACCATTCTTGGATGTGGACGTATTCGCCAGCTACCGACCTGTCTCTAACCTTCCCTTTTTAGGGAAGGTTATTGAATGGGTGGTGGCACTGCAACTCCAGGCTCATCTTGACAGCATCAGTTTCCTTGGCCCGTTTCAATCTGGGTTCCGTCCTGGCGCCCCGGCTATGGTACACAGATGGCGTTGGTGGCCTTGGTAGATGATCTCCACCAGGAGATGGATGCAGGACGTACAACACTTCTGGTCCTGCTAGATCTCTCAGCCGCTTTTGACACAGTGGACCATGGGCTGCTGTTGAGATGATTGCAAGCCCTGGGAGGTCTGGAGGGACTGTCCTCGGATGGTTCCGATCATTCCTCTCGGGGAGAAGCCAGCGGGTTGTCCTGCAGGCTGAGTCTTCCAGCTCCTGGGCCCTGGACTGTGGCATTCAATTCTGTCTCCATTACTATTTAATGTATACATGTATCCCTTGGGGGAGATCGTGAGAGGGCTTGGTGTGTGTTGCCACCAATACGCTGATGACACCCAGCTTTACCTCTCTTTTAGACTTTTTCAACTGACCCAGGTCCTGCAGTCTCAGTACTGTCCTAGTGTTTGGAGGCTGTGGCGTATTGGTTACAACAGAGCAGACTGAAGCTCAATTCTGATAAGACAGAGGTGATGGTGGTGGGTAGGGCGGGGGAGTTGCTGGCTCCCCTCGTAGAGGGGGTCCGCCTCCCATAGCCCAACAGGTTCAGAATCTGGGGGTGTTATTGGACTCGGGTCTCCACCTGGATCGGCAGGTGGAGATGGTGGTGAAGGCGGCTTTCCACCAGCTGTATCTAGTGCGAAGGCTGCGTCCATACATTTCCAGACCCGACCTGGCTACCCTCATCCATGCCTTCATCACTTCGAGGCTGGACTACTGTCACGGACTCTACATGGGACTTCCCTTGATGCTGGCTCGGAGGTTGCAGCTAATGCAGAATGCGGCGGCTCATCTCCAGATGGGGATGAGTCAGTGGGAGCATATTACTCCTTGCTCTGCCCCCTGCACTGGCTGCCTATAACGTACCGAGCCAGATTCAGGGTATTGGTTTTGACCTATAAAGCCCTATACGGTCTTGGCCTCGGATACCTCAGGGACTGCCTCACCCTCCGCGACCAAGGGTGGCCCCTTCGGTCCACCGGAGGCGCCTTCTTGGAGGTCCCCTGCATAAGGCAGGGGGTCACAATGGAGAGGGCATTCTTGGTGGTCGGGCAGCGATTATGGAACTCCCTCCCAGAGGAAGCCCATCTGGCCCCAAGTCTGTTGGCTTTCCGCCGAGCCTGTAAGACTTGGCTGTTCTCCCAGGCCTTCGGAGGGGTGTGTGTGTTAATAGTGTAGGAGGGGTGGTGGGGTTTTAGGTGTTTTTTAGATGTTTTTGAATTGTTGTGTTGATGTTTTAAATTGTTTTATTGGTGTTGTAAACCGCCCCGAGATGCCATGGGCTTGAGGGGGCAGCAAATAAATGTAATAAAATCAATAAAACATCTGGGAGACACCCGGCTCTGTTGTTACTAATATCACCCAGGTGATTTCCGGTACAGAGAGGAGCAATTAAATCCCATCCCGCACCCCGGTGGGTGTTTCTCCAACCCAGATTTTTAAAATATAGGGAAAAGCTCTCCTGTGTAAAAACACCCACCATGTGTTTTTTCTTTCTTTTCCAGGACCTCAGTGACAAGCCTTGCTCTCCCTGAGATTGGAGAATGATGCAGAGCCTTCCTCTCCTGGAGATCAGAGGATGATTGAGAGGTCTCTCTTTCCCTCACTTCTAGCCCCTTTTGCTGGTCCAGACCTCCCATCCCTCCCTCCTAGTCTTTCCCCCTAGCTCTCTGTGCTCTGACCCTTACCCCTGTGATTGACTATCTCAGAATAAAGTTATCACTTGATAGAAATGTCCATGTAAACAGGTACCACTTTGTAATCACTGGATAACAATCCTGAGATAGTTTTCTCCTTATCCAGTGATAGTCCCTTTTTCACATGAGATGCCCCCACCCATCTCCATGCAGTTTTGCTGCATGGAGGTGGGTCAAGGAGTTCATTTGAATGCCGTGGGGATGAGGGGAGGCATTCACGCTCCCATGCTACACCCATCTCCACCCATCACCCACCCATGGACCAATGTGCTCCAATGTCCAATACTCCGTGGGTGGAAATGGGTGTGCACCTGTGGGAACGGGCGCACACCCACCTCCACCCCCATGCCTGTGCACCCATCCCCCCCACCCAGCGCGGTCTGTTTAAAAAGGGCCATAGTTTGTCCATCTGAACCCCACAGAAATGATCAAGTAATACAAGTAATACAAGGAAAGGCTGATGGCACTGGGTATGTTTAGCCTAGAGAAAAGAAGATTAAGGAGGGGACATGTTGCAAATTTTCAAATATCTAAAAGGATGCCATAAAAAGATGGAGAATACTTGTTCTCCATTGTCATTAAAAACAGAACAAGAAGTAATGGGTTTAAAAATTACAGCAAGGTAGATTTAGGTTAAATATTAGCAAAAACTTTCTAAGTGATAGAACAGCTCAGCAAGTGGAACAAGCTGCCAAAGGAGACTGTAGAATCTCCTTTCCTGGAGGTTTCCCAGAAAAGACTGGACAAGCATTTGTCAGGGATGTTGTTGACCAACCCTGTGACTTGGGAGGGATTGGGACTCCTGTTATTGATGGAGTCCAACCTCCTCTGGTCACTCAAGTTTACAGCCTTGGAGGTCTTCTGGATTCCAGGGCTCAGCTCTAGCAAGCCATCCCACAAATTAAGCACTGGGCCATCTGCACATACCTGGATCCAGCCCTTCCCGGAGGGCAGATCTGGCCTCTTTTGTAGACAAAAAAAATCCCATTGGCTACCTTGAACATCCCCAGCCTTGGGAAACTACTTGCCACTTTCTACAGGGGCCAAGTCAGTCGTGATACACCCCATGAAGGGGAAGGATTGTGTTGATTTTTACTTACGGGGCCAAGTCAGCCGTGGCACACCCCGAGAAGGGGAAGAACTGTACTGACATTTTATCTACAGGGGCCAAGTCAGAGGGGCCAAGTCAGCCGTGATACACCTCGAGAAGGGGAACGATTGTGTTGGTATTTTCTTTAGGGGCCAAGTCAGTTGCATCATACCCCAAGAATGGGAAGGACAAGCTATCATTCACAGGGGTTTGGCTAGTTGTTACATATACAAGAAGGGGAGAGATGATCCTCTGGGATATTTTAGTGGGGGTAATCTAGGGAAGGAAAGAATTGTTTGCTTCTTCCTTGGACCAGTTTATTGTCATCAAGTCTTTGGTCAAGGAAGGAATAGGTTGCAAACTGAACTCTGGGTCATATCTTCTTGGTTTTTGGAGGAGTCGCTGGGCTGGAGCTCTTAGGGCACCCTCCCCCCACTCTATCCTTTTTGTGTTAATGTTGAGTATATAGACTGCTAATACTTTTACCTAGGGTGGCCTTTTTTTCCCCCCTGTATTAGTTGATTTTCCCGGGGCCTCAATAATGGAGACAAGGAAGATATCGAGGCTTCCCTCCCCTACTGCCTGTCCTATTGACACTCCCCACTCTAAGCAGGCGAAAATTACGGATTTTGTTTTAGATGCCCAATTATTACCAGATGAGGTGTCATTGTCACCATTTAAGCTGAATAACCAGTACGCCTGCTTACAGGAAAACATTAGTGAGGTAGTAGCAGCAGCTGATAAAGTGCAAAATGATTTGTCACTTATTCAACTTTGTGAAAACCAGCAGGATAATCCTCCTGCGAAGGAGCTCCATGGAGCCTGGAGTTTTGATACTTCACAGGCTGCTTATTCCTGTCATGTTACTTCTCTATCCTGTGGAGAATTGTTAGAGATCCAGTGCAATTTAATAGCCCAAACAGTCTTATTGTTGTTCACTAAAATTACAGACCTGGGCCAGTACTTGGATTCAAAGGACAGCTCCAGGTCGCCATGGAGAAAGTGGATGCTATCAGAGCAGGGGCCCAGATTGAAAATAGATCATACAGAGGTCCCCCTCTGAGGCCCGTTAACGGTCAATCAGCCCTCCCCAGGGCAGGGCCAGGACCCCAGGGGAGACCTCTTCTCACTACCCTGGCCAGTCAGTCTTTCATACCACCAAGGTTTTGTTTAAAGTTTCACCACTGGCCAATGGCTGGATGCCTAGTTGGTCCAGTACGGGCCTTGTTGCTTGCGATATTTCCCATCTGCTGAGGCATAGAGTCGATGAATCCGAAATTGTAAATGTAGCTCGGCTCTCTAGTTTCTTATGTCAAGATGATAATTGAATTTAGCGTGCCTCAGCTGATGAGTAGTGTTTTCTTGGCAAGGAAACATCTGTTGTCCAGAGGAGTGTCCATTGACCATCTACCTTTGAACAATCCTGGGAATGCCAGGACCAATGGGACCTTTTCTGAAAACAGGAAAGACATTCATTCCCCTGCTGTGATTCACGCAGCCGTTGAAAGTGAGGGTGAAGAGTCAGGTATGGATTGTAATCCTGTAGCTTTATCCCAGACTAGCAGAATCAAATGCATCACTCAAGATTTAGCGAGCCCCTCTGTTGTAACCAACCATTTTGAGGAGCAAGAGTTGCTAGGATAAGGAGTTCGTGGCTCAATATGAAGCTCTTTAGGTGATGGAGCAGGATTTAGTACTCCAACGTATTGATAATCTTCATAAGAAACTAACTAAAAATACCCTGAATTTCGTTGCTCCCCATGCAGCTATTACCAGTCAATCAATAGTAAATACCAGTGGAATGATACATCCAGTGCTAGTAAAACAGCCAGAACTGGAACTCTTGTCTTCCCCTGCTTTACAGGGACATTGTGCCCTCTTGCCAACTACCATGGGGACTACGAACAAATGACTTGATGTTCCTATGCACCCTGCCGGCCATACATTTAATCTTTTACCTATTTTGTCTTGGAATGTTGCAGGCTGGTACTCTTGTAAATCTTACACTAACTTACCCGAATTGTCCACCTGTGGCATATTGTGTCTCCAGGAGACATGGATTAGCAGCCCCCAGGGTCCATCTCTTCCTGGATTCCAGACTTCGGCAATTCTGGCTGTCCATACTGGCAATAGGGGTAGACCTACGGGGGGAGCTGGCTATACTGTGCAATTTTGATTTGGGGCTGAATTGTACTCTGGTTCAGTGTGACATCAAAAATGTTCTAGTAATACTAGTTAGCCAGGGAAGGGATTCTTTACTCATATTAATTAACATATATCTTTCTCCATCTCTTCTCTTATTTGACTGGAGTAATTTTTGACATTTAATGGAGGACCACATAAATATATGGGCCGGTAAATTTCCTAATGTTCCCGTCATTTTGGCGGGTGATATTAATGCCTGGACTGGTCCAACAGATGTGGTCAGAGCTGCTGCGCTAGGCCTGGATAGTGAAGACGACAATTATTTTTGCCCACCGAGGGCTTCTAGGGATTCTACATTAAATGCCTTTGGTCTTCAATTCTTATATTTTTTATATATCGGGCTAACTACAGAATCCTAAATGGAAGTTCTAACTTGGATGCAACCGGGGACTGGACCTTTCTCTCCAGCACCGGCGCCAGTGTTATAGATTATATTGCCATCACTCATAGCAGTCTTTCTAACTTTACAGATTTCGCAGTCCTCCCGTTGGGCTGCAGTGATCACTTCCCAATTATTACCCTTTTTAGCTTTGGGTGTAGCACATCGCAAGTGTACCGGGCCATGCCAGCACATGCTATGGAGGAACTGGCCCCCCGGGCTATCAAGCGGGGAAGTAGGACTGCCGGGATGGCTACCATGCTATTTGCATCAGAGGAGCTGGAAGGGTGGCGTCTTCAGTTTGAGCAGGCAGACTCTTAGAGCGGTCTGTCTTCCTTTTTGAATATCCTTTCATTCATTAGAAGCCATCTTCTCACCCAGAGGAGGCCTGTGGGAAGGAGGTGTAATCACCCTTGGTTTGACAGTGACTGCAGGTGTTTAAAGCTGCAACTTCAAAAGGCAGCTAGACTGCTGAAGGGGAATTCCTCGACTGAAAGGGTCAGAGGGAATGTAAAGCTTAAAACTCAATTTAAGGCCCTGATTAGAAAGAAAAAATCTGATTATCAGTTGGTTCTCTGTGCTAAGCTGGAGGATGCTGTTGGCCAGAAGGACTTTAAATTGTTTTGGGACATTGTTAATAAGGGCCTTTCAGGCAATGTCTCTCCAACGGCCTCCCATATTGATAGCCTTACCTGGCAGGACCATTTTTTGAAAATCTTTAATGTTTTTCCTGATGAGAGTGTTGAGGAAGTTTGTCATTTTGCTGCAATGAAAATACTCTTGGGGAGATCGAGGGGTTACTAGGGCAGCTACCTGCTAATAAGGCCCCAGGTGAGGATGGAATTCCCACAAATCTTCTTTATGAATATAGACAGTGGTGGGCTCCAGTTCTTTTTCAATTGTTTAATTTTATTATCCAACATGTGAGAATCCCACAGGGCTGGAATATGAGTATTGTTGTCCCCATTTTCAAAAAAGGTGACAAATCCTTCCCCGCTAATTATAGGTCTATCAGCCTAATAGATACTATAGCTAAGGTCTTTGCCAAATGTATACTGAACAGACAAGAAGATTGGCCTGCCTCGAATGCCTTACTAGCCGAAGAGCAAGCTGGATTTTGTTCAAATCACTCAACTCTGGATCAATGTTTTACTCTGACCCATATTATGAACAAGTATGTTCACATTTGTAATAACTCTGTGTTCGCTCTGTTTGTAGATCTAAAGGCGGCGTTTGATAGTATCGACAGAAAGATTCTGTGGGATAAATTACAGTCTTTACATCTAGATGAGCACCTCTTATTATTAGTTCACCTTCTTTATTTCAACACTTGGCTTAGAGTCAGGCTTAATTCAGGTGGGTCATTATCTGACCCAATTTTGGCAACAAATGGGGTTAAGCAAGACTGCGTGTTGGCTCCTTTTTTATTTAATATTTTTATAAATGACATTGTTGATAGCCTCCAGGGCAGTAACGGCCACCCTCCAGCCATTGGGGGTAGGTTTGTCACAGTCCTTCTCTATGCTGACGATAGTCATCTTGTCTACTTCTAAAATAGGAATGAAGCGTCAGCTGACTACTTTAAATCTATACTGAAGTAAAATCCATCTATGTGTCAACCAAGACAAAACCAAAATTTTAGTTTTCTCTAGGAAGGCTAAAAAATATAATTGGTCATTTAATCACGCCCCTGTTGAGCAAGTAGACAAATACAAGTACCTTGGTATTTGGTTTTCTCGTATGGGTAGCTGGAGAGCTCACTTGGACTCAGTAAAACTGAAAGCGGCACATACCTCTAATGGGATATTGAAATTCTGGAATACCCAGGGCGGGAAAAGAACAGCCCCTTTGTAAAAACTGCTCCGTGAAAAGTTGCTGCCTCAGTTGTTATATGGGGGCAAGATCTGGGGCTCAGCACATATTGAACCACTGGAAGTTCTCCAGGACAAAATTCTAAGAACTATTCTTGGTGCCCCCTGCGGCACCCCCGTCTCTTTTTTGAGAGTTGAAACTGGCACTCTTCCAATTGCTATTAAAATAAAATCTCTGTTGTTGAGCTACTGGCTGCGTGTTCACGCCATGGCTCCTGTCCAGCTTCCAAGAATTTGTTGGCAAGAACAATCAAATCTATTTGCAGACTACCGATGGCATAAAGCGGTCCAACATTACCTTTCCTACATTGGGCTATCAATATCAAGGCTGGCACTTTACTCTAGATCCCAGGCTAAATCCTTAATTAAATCCAGGCTCTCGGATGTTGCTCTTCAATGTGATAGAGCGGCCCTAAACAACCAGAGGATAGCCCCATGGTATCCCACGTTCAAATTGGGCATAGATTATGAGTCTTATCTTACTGATATATCCAACTTTAAAATTAGGAGGGCATTGACGCTATTAAGATTCAATATGATGGATACAAAGGTAATGAAGGCCACTTTCTGGGTATCCTGTCTGAATTAAGACTCTGTCTCTGTGGGCAACTCCAGGTTGAAGATCTCTCACATTATCTTTTGTTTTGTCCCCTGTATGCCAGTCTGCGTACCGAGGTCTTTGGGACCTGGTTTGTAGGCAAGGAACACTGGGACCCTCTCCTTCGTATATCCTTTCTGCTGGCAAATACCAATAAGCTCATCACTCATCAAGTAGCGGTATTTGCATTTAGGCTCACAGTCGAAAGGAAGAAATTTGCAGAGGCAAATAATTCCTCCCTATAGGAAAGACCAACAGGCTATGCTTTTAGGCCAATTACTTAGTGTTTCTTTCATCCGGGATTTGAGGTCAGGATTGTAAATGAAATTCCATACTCCTCCCTTATAAGAATTTTCTTCCACATGAACTCTCTTTTCCTGACCCCTCTCAGGGGTCAAGTCCTGCCGATGCAAGCCCCGAGAAGGGCAAGGCAGATTTTAAAGAGATTTTGGTTTTGTTATGTTTTGATTCTGTGTTAGGTTTATTTTATTTGGAGCATTCAAACCTAACAACTATTATCACGGCAATGTCTTTATTTATTATTGTTTCCTGTTTCCTGTATCAGGAATTTGTTGTTCTGAAGTTATCAGTGTATATTTAAGGCCAAGTAGTTTCATGTGGCCGTCATGGTTTTCTTTCGTGTGATTTGTACTTTGCATTCTTTTTTATTTCACATTTTGTTATGACCGAATCAGTTAAGACAATAAAACATTTTACTTTACTAGTGCCAATGGCCCCCAGGCCAGGCCTATATGCTGTCTGTGCCAAGGGTTCTGTACCCTGGCAACCAATGTCTGCTGGTGCTAGTGCCAATGGCCCCCAGGCATATATGCTGTCTGTTAGGGATGGGAGAACAGACCACGGTTCATGTTCAGCCGTTCGTGTTCAGCCATTCGTGTTCGACCGTTCGTGTTCAGCCGTTTGTGTTCGGCCGTTCGTGTTTGGCCGTTCGGCGAGTTCGTGTTCGGCCGTTCGGTCATTGAAATCGCGCGAGAGCCTGAAATCGAAAGCGGATGCACCGAAAAACATAAATTCATGTGCGTGCGGAGCTGTGTGGTGAGTGAGTGTGTGTTTGACTCGGTGTGGTTTTGGCTGTGTTTGACTGTGTGTGACTTTGTTGGATTGGCTGGCTATGTGTTTTGGTTTGGTTTGTGTGTTGGGTGAGAGAGAGATCCTTGTTTTAAAAAAAAAAAGAAAAGAAAAAATGAAGAAGGCTGTGGTGAGGATCCCCCGGCTGGGGGCCAACTTTCCAGTGCTGCCACAGCCACTGCCACTCGAGGAGGAGGAGGTGGCCGAGGCGGCTGCCCTGGTGGTGGCTACGGCGGTGGTGGCTAGGGCTACTTCTGCAGCTGGTGCTGCTAGTCCTGCACTGGTGGCTTACTCCTCAGATGAGGAGGAAGTGGCGGGCTCTGGAGCTGCTGCCAGGTTCGTAAAAAATTTTTTACTTTGAGGACAAGAAAGGCTCTATCTGTTGGAGAGAGCTCACTGGCGTGCATGTGGGTGCATGGGCAGTGGGCATCAGTCGGGCACAAACAGTGGGCATCAGTGGGTGGCAG
>QEPC01001423.1:8852657-8896535 GCA_003113815.1 Sphenodon punctatus | reverse complement strand
GAACAGTGACTAGCTCAGAAGGTATTGGGAATGGGGGAGGCAGAAAGTTTTGTTTCTTGCTGCGCCCGCCTCAAATCAAGCCCCATTGGCTCCGTGCAGCCTAGCCCGTGGCCAATTGCAGACTGCCAAGCCAGTGGTCTGAGGCAAAAAGAGATGGTGATTCGGCAGGCTGGCTGCTACTCGAAGCCACTCTCTCCACCCTCCACCCCTGGTGCCTGGAAGTCTGCTCCTAGCTGAGTCAAATGACTTCCCCCTACATTTGGCCTTCCAGTGACCTGACAGACCACGTTTTAGCCACCCGAACACAACCGAACGCGATCTGAACTTAACGAACTGTTCAGCCATTTCGTCGTTCGGTGTTCAGTTCCGTTCGGTATGTTCGCGTTTGGGTTCGGGTTCACGTTCGGTTGTCCGAACAGGCAGAGTTCGGGCCAAACACCGAACTACCAAACCGCGTTCGCCCATCCCTACTGTCTGTGCCATGGGTTCTGCACCCCAGAAATCCAATGTCTTCTGCTGCTGCCAATGCCACCCATGCTTTCTGTGCACGGGTTCTGGGGCCCGTCTTTCCACTCACAGAAAGCCATCATTCCACTGCATCATGAAGCAGCCACTCCAGCCCCAGGACCCACCATCAGGCTTCTGGGGCCAAGTTACAGGCAGGTAGGGCTGCGGTCAAGATCCAGAAGCTGCCACTCTAGCCCCAGGACCCACCGTCATGGGTCTGAGGCCATCATCCTCGCACAGAGAGCTGATTTTCCAAAGCATCAAGAAGCAGCCACTCCAGCCCCAGGACCCGCCATCAGGGTCCTGGGGCCTACGTTACTGGAAGGGAGGGCTGTGTCCAATATCTATATGCTGCCACTCTTCTAGCCCTAGGACAAGCCGTGATGGGTCTGGGGCCATCATTCCGCTCACAGGGTGCTGTAAATCCTGCTGCTGCTGTCTGCTGTGTCACGGGTACTGTGCCCTGGCAATTCAATGTCTGCCACTGCTGCCAATGCTGCCTATGCTGTCTGTGTCATGGGTTCTGCCCCAGCAACCCAATGTCTGCTGCTGCTGGTGCTGGTATTGCACGTCAGCCATTTGCGCTTCAGTCTTGTAGACTTCAATAGCTCAGATGAGTGCGCCGGCAGGCAGGGGCTGCGTGAACATTACAATGGGGCGGAATAGGAGATCCTGTACCCAACTCGCTTTCAATCGGCTGCGGGAAACGGAGGCTATCGGTGATCGCCCGTCCCTTCGCAACAACGCTCACCTATCTCTTAGGATCGACTGTTCATGTTCGCACATCCCTACAGATCACATTCCAAATCCTCTCCACTTTGCAGATTTGACCGATGGTGCATATCTGGTTGTGCAACCTGCATTCAATGCTGAGTTCCTTGAGGATTTCTGCAGTGATTACGTACTCCGTTTTCTTGCCTTCTGACAATTTGGAGCTCGCCCCAGATGATCTCAATCCGAAAGGAATCTTAAACTTCTCCTACAGTCCAGGATCCGTGTTCTGTGGCTTTGCCATGGGTTACCCAAAAAGTGCCAGGGAACTTCCACCCTCTCCAGCCAGCAGGCACCTGCCCCTGCCCAGCCCCCTTACCCCTGTCCCCTCATCATTCTTAACCTGGACCTCAATGCTCTTGGACTTTAAGGTGCTGATGGCTCCCATGCATGGGGCCGTCAATAAAGTATGTCATGCAAGGCGTGCAGATTAGCAAAGTCGTGCCAATGGGTGACAATTGGGGGGTGAGGGGGATTGGTCACGTGACATTATACCCATATGTTTGTGTCTCAGTCACAGTTATTTAGCATGTGGGTATTTAGGTAGGTGACTAGGTGTGGGTGGGGAGTTTTACTTGTTTTCTTGTCTCACTGCAGTTTTTAGACCTCCTCCCATTTGTTGTCATTCCGCTCACGGAGATGGCCCCCAGGCCTTGGCCTATATGCTATCCATGCCAAGGGTTCTGTACCATGGCCAACAATGTCTGCTTCTTCCAGTGCCAATGGCCTCCAGGCCAGGCCTATAGGCTGTCTGTACCATGATGCCATGGCATCAAGGAACAGCTGCTGTTGCCAAGCCTATATGCTGTCTGTGCCAAGGGTTCTGTACCCCAGGTTGCCGCCAAGCTCAAAGCCTGCCTCAGCCCACCTTCCTGCCTCTCATGCCAAGGTGCCTGTCTGCCCGCCCAGGTTTCTGCAAGGAGAGAAATAGAGAGAGAGAGAAAGTCCACCCACTGCTTGAAGGAGACACAGACACAATCCCACCCATGCTGTCACCTGCACTATATGGCCAGAGAGAGAGAGAGAGGTTCCCAGATAGAACGAAGGAGATAGGGATTAGAGGGGGAGAGGTACGTGTATTCAGCTACCCTGGCTGCCACCTGCCAGAACCAGGAAGAACTCCCATCTGTGCTCATGCGCCCAATGCCCATTGCCCACATCCAGCATGCAGCAAACCTACCATAATGAGATGGAATATAACACACAACGTTTTATGTGCCTGCCTGCCTGCCTGTGTGCATTCCTGTACCTGCTGCTACCACCAACTTCAGCACATAGGGATAAAAGAATGGACAGGTCAAACGAAGCTCATAAAAAGAAATACAACTTAAAACTATTTACATTACAACAAAACAAGAACAACGACATTCTAAAAACCAAAAGCAAACATTCAAAGGAAACTTATAAATTAAACTAGGAGTCTCTGGGCCTGTCCCCCAGGACTTGGGAAAAAGGCAACAGCCATTGGGGCGCAGCACAGGGCTGAGGGACAGCCACCCGGGTCTCTGGCAGCTCATAGCCATGGGAGACAGCAAAGATCAGGGCTCGTTCCATGTCCCAATGCCACCTGGAGAGCGCCTGGTGGTACATTTGCAGGTGGTCCTTCTCAGCGGAGACATACTGGCCATACACCTCCACCTTCTGCCTCTCCACCTGGACTGCCTGAAACTGCTCCACCAGGCGGTTCTCCATGGTGGCTGCAGACAGCTGGACCACGACCATGAAGTCTCGGGTGGGCCACTCCAACTGGGCCCAAAAGGCCTTGGCCTCTGCATTCTCCTGGGACCCGGGGGTCTCACATCAGGGGTGATGGGGGGGGAAGGGCCTACATGCCATCATTTGTGGGTTGCCTTCCCCCCCTTCTTCTGGTGCTGAGACTCCATGGCCACACCAGACTCCGCCACCTGTAGCCTCATTCTCAGGCCATGGGTGCGCTCGATGTGGGCGATGAGCCCTGATGTGGT
Organism: Sphenodon punctatus; assembly: GCA_003113815.1. Lineage (NCBI taxonomy): Eukaryota > Metazoa > Chordata > Lepidosauria > Sphenodontia > Sphenodontidae > Sphenodon > Sphenodon punctatus. Next base: position 8,893,293 of record QEPC01001423.1, on the reverse strand, counting down.
CCCCTCCCTCTGCTGGCGGGATCTTTTATGGCAGATCTAAAAAGAGCAGAAAAAATAGGAACATAAGAAGTGCCATACTGTGTCAGACCAATGGTCTGTCAAGCCCTGCCTGCATTCTGTCTCCACAAGTGAGTGGACTGGGTGGCCATCCAATCTCTCTCTGCAGGGGACTTCCATTCCTCACAGGTCAGGTCATAGGGTAATTCATTCCCTGTTGTTCCAGTCCCCGTGTCACACCTTGCATGTGGCGATTCCATCGCCCTTTTCATAAAACCTCCAGATATCTGACTTCTGGCGCTGAATGTCTGGGGGTGTCACTGGCAGTGGAAATGACCTCTGCCTAGGGGTCCTCCTTGGCCTGGTCCCGGCAGCAGCATTGGGAATGGCATCCGATTCCTCTCTGAAATGGGAACACATTAAGAACACCAAAGTAATATCATACATTTATGATGATGATGATGCCTCTAGTCCTCCCTACTTGGGGTGCTAGGGATTGCAACTAGAAAGTACGTCCAAATCCTGCCCTCCCAGGGGTGCTAGGGGATGCTAGGGATTGCAACTAGAAAGCCCCTTGCTAGCCTGTGCAAATCCTGCATTCCCTGGGGTGCTTGGGAGACCCTGACTGGCATGTGTAAATCCTGCCCTCCTGGGGGTGCTAGGGGATGCTAGGGATTGTAAATTGTAACTAGGAAGGCCCTGGATGACACACACAAATCCTGCCCTCCTTGGGGTGCTAGGGATGGTGATGGGAGATGTGACCCTGGCTGGAAAGACCCTGCCCTTATTTGGGGGTGCGTAGGGAATGGGATGGCAACTGGAGAGTGGAGACCCTTGCTAGCCTGGCACGTGTTTGAGTGGGGGTGCTGCTCGTGCCAGAGCCCCCCACACTACAGTACCCTCTCTCTCTGTGACAGACATCCACTGCCACCCACTGATGCCCACTGTTTGTGCCTGACTGATGCCCACCACCCACGCACCCACCCGCATGCCAGTGAGCTTGCTCTAACGGATAGTCTTTTTTGTCCTCAAAGCAAAAAAAAAGTTTACAAACCTGGAAGCACCGCCTGAGCCCGCTGCTTGCTCCTCATCCGAGGAGCCAGGCACCACCACCAGAGGTGTAGTAGGGCAGTGCCAGCAACCTCCTCCTCCTCAAGTGGCAAGTTGACCCCCAGTCGGTGAATAAGCACTGCAGCCTTCTTCAATTTTTTTTTTTTAAATCACACACAGCCAAAACAGTCACCTACAACACACACCAACACTCACCAACCACAACAACAACAACAACGCAGCCAAACCCAACCCAAACACAGCCAAAACACACAAAACGAACAGCCACCCAGCCAAACACACACTCACTCACCACACAGCTCCACACGCACTCAAATTTACATTTTCCGGCATGATCACAGCTTCACATGCTCTCACAATACTTTTTTCCGAACGGCTGAACCCAAACCGAACGGCTGAACCTGGCGAATGAACTGAACGGCCAAACTGAACGCAGCCAAGCCCAATGACTGAACCCAACCTGCGATCTGTTCGCCCATCCCTAGCCAACCATCATCACCTTAGTCTTGTCAGGATTCAGTTTCAGTCGACTCATCCTCATCCAGTCCCCCACTGCAGCCACACAACAGGTAAGCACCAAAACTGTGAAACCTGGGTTGGATGAAAGGGAGAGGTAGAGCTGGGCATCATCAGCATACTGATGGCACCACACCCCAAACCTCTGAATGACCTCACCCAGCAGCTGCATAGACACATTGAACAAGAGCGCGGACCGAATGGAACCCTGTGGGACCCCACAAGGGAGATCCCGAAGACATGATGAGCAATCGCCCAGCACCACCCGCTGAGACCTCCCAGCAAAAAAGAACAGAACCACTCAAGAGCAGTCCTGCTAGGGATGGGTGAACGCAGTTCAGAAGTTCAGAGTTTGGACTGAACTCGACCAGTTTGGTTGACTGAACTGAACTTCCGAACCGAACTCAATTTTTGAACCGAACCAAACTGAATTTCCAAACTCAGCTCTGTTCGCCCATCCCTAAAAGATAATATTCCATTTAGTTCAATGCAGTTTGAATTTCTGAACTTTGTTTGGAAGCTCAGAGTTCGCACCGAACTCGAATAGTTCGGTTGACTGAACTGAACTTCCGAACCGAATTTCCGAACTGAACCAAACTGAACCGAATTTCCGAACTCGGTTCTATTCGCCCATCCCTAAGTCCCGCCCACTCCCGCCAGGTCCTGCAGGCAAGTCAACAACATCTCCTGGTCAATGGTATCAAATGCAGCTGAAAGATCTAATAAAATCAACAGGGTAGAATTTCTCCATTCTAACGTCAGGTGAAGGTCACTGACCGAGGCCACACGTGCAGTCTTCATGCCATACCCAGGATGAAAACCAGACTGCTAGGGTCCAGGAATACAATAGCATCCAGATGCACCTGAAGCTGAGGAGACACTGCCCATTCAATAACATTCACTAAAATGGGAAGGTTAGAGACAGACAAATAGCTGGTAGGTGAATCAACATCCAATGATGACTTCTTAAGCAAAGGCCGAACAATCACAGTCTTAAGGCAGCTCAGCACTCTGCCCTCCCGAAGAGAGGCGTTGATCACCCCAGCCAGAAATGGCCCTTACGTCTCCCGGCTGGCTTTCACCAGCCATGACAGGTATGGATCTAATTAACAACTTGTGGCTCGCACAGCCCCCAGCACCTCCTCCACATCGGTGCGAAACATTGACTGAAACTAATCCCCCCAAAAAGGACAAGCCTGGGCTTCTATAACCCCCAGCTCTTACTCTGCACCAGAAATGGTCGCACCAAGGTTGTGGTGAATACGAGTGATTTTATCTGCAAAGTAATCAATAAAAATGTCACCGCGGGCACTGGCGGAAACAGGCTGGACTGACCAAACCCCTCACCACCCAGAAAAGCTCCTCTGGATGTGACTTCGCAGATGCTATGATGGCAGTGAATCAAACCTACTTCGCTGCCCTCACAGCTACGGCATAGTCTTTCAGAAATTATCTATGCCACAATCGGTCAGATTCAACTCAAGTTCAGTGCCACCTGTGCTCTAACCACTTACCCTCCCACTTCTGATGTGTCAGGCCCTCCGTATACTAGGGGGGCCTGTGTTGGTACAGCAGTGGGAGTGGACCCCTGGGAGCCACCATGTTGATGGCCTCAGTCAAGGTGTTATGCCATAATGTGATGAGGTCATCAACAGAGCGGTCACTGAGGTCTGTGGGAAATTCCCTCCGAATTCTGGAAATCAACTGGCTGAGTCTCCGGGGGTGAATAAATCAAATAGGTCCAGCGTCCCAATGGGGCATCAGAGCAGCAGGACCTGAGCCTCCAGGAGTTAATGGTCCAACCACAACAAGGGTGTCACCTTCACACCCCCAATCATAACACACACACACACACACACACACACACACACACACACACACACACACACCGATTCCAGGCCAGTGTAGAAAATCAACCCCAGCATGTGTCCCCTCTCATGGGTTGGGCCCACTACTACCTGGGATAGGCCCATGGTTTCCATGGAGGCCATGAACTCCAGCTCTGCTCCATAAAGGCTGGCCTCGGCATGGATATTGAAGTCCCCCCAAAATGAGACCATTTTTAGACACGCGACATACGCTCATGCCAATAAATCATGCACCTGGTAAAAGTGCTGAGGGCATGATTTTTTAGATGATACAATTTGCGCCTTATTGCCGCTCATGCATTCCTTTATGGCCGTGAATTAAATACCTCAATATCGAAGTATTTAATTCTCGGGCATAAAGGAATGCACAAGCAGCAGTAAGACGCATATTGTCTCATCTAAATCACGCCCCCGACACTTTTACCAGGCATGTGGTTTTTTGGCTCAAGCATGCACCGCTCATCTAAAAGCGGCCTGAGTCTGGGCAACCGCAACACCACCTCCAAGACCAGCTCTGCTAGAGCAGTCAGGGAGGCTGCGGTGCAGTGGGGTCAATAAGATCAAACATGGTTGATATTTTATATGCCACTGACCTCACATTAAGCATCATCAGCTTCATATCAGAAGCCTCACTGGCTTCAATCCCCAAATATCCTGAGACAGGAGGGGAGTAGCACATGGGAACAGAAGCTAAGTGCATCTCCTGATATCCATCAGCATTTATTCAATTATTTGATTGCCTAACCACTTATTTGATTATTCAGTTATTTGATTACTTCATTTCAGCTACTGAGAATCTGCAGTAGGCCATCCCTAACTCCTCACCCACAGATATTTAAAGATCCCCCTCCCCCTTCATAACTAAGCTAAGTATGTGCACCTGCAACTTCTCATCTGCATGAATAATGCTCTGTCCCTCCCTGCATGCCCCTCTTCTTATCTCCACTCCCCTTGTCTATTCTAGATTGCAAGCCCCTTGTAGCAGGAACCTGTCTCTATAATCACAACTGTTCAGCTTCAGCCACATTACTGGCTCAATAATTTATTTATTTATTTTACAATTTTATACCCTGTCCCTTTATACTACTATTACCAATTGTAGTAGTAGTAGTAGCAGTAGCAGTAGCAGTAGCAATAGTAGCTGAGAAATAACAGAACAATTGACTAACGGATCCAAAACAGCCAATACGGATATCTGACAAAGCAAGAACCAAACAATCGTTTGTGGTGGGGTAGGCACTGGCTACTTTAAGATGGCCAACTCATCACATTGGCTCCATCCCCTTTGGAATCTATAAGAGTAGTCTGTGTCTGGCCACTGAGTCAGCAGGGCTTGAGGCTAGGGTCTGCTGGGAACTAGCCAGGGTGCTGAAACTAAGAGAGCAGGAGACAGCAAGAGGGAGGCTGATCCATATGGGATGTGGTTGGACGCCTCGCCACAGGTACGCCTCTCTGGGAAGACTGGGAGCCCAAGAATGGTTTACTCAAGAAGTGTACTGGAAGCTCAACCAGAAATAGAGCTGAATTGAATAGCAAAAAAAATCCTTGCAAGGATTCCTGAGGTTCCAAGTACCAGGACCGAGTTTTTGACCATCACTCAGAGCTTTTTCCAAGGACTCAGAAATTGGAAATTGGAACTCCGAACCTCAGAAAACCTTGGGACTCGGAACCTTGGAACTCAAAATTGCAGAAACTCAGAAACACTTGGCACCCGAGTCAGCATGTGGCACCACGTGCAGCCGTTTAATTGCTTATCCAATCATGCGTCACAGCAGCGCATCCACTCGCTGCCCTGTCAGCAGGCAGAAGAGCTGCCCACAAGCATCCACAAAAAGAACACCATATATTATTATCAATCAGCAAGTTTCCCCCCTCCCCTGCCTTGGTCCATTGCCCCTAAATACATGATGCAAGCCTGGCAGCTGGGTGGTACTGGCACTGGGGTGCCCCACAGAGGGAGAGCACATGGTTCCAGAAGAAAGAGACACAAGCCAGCAGAAAAAACACACCATTGTTTTCCCCAGCAAGTTTCCCCCCTCCCCCCAAGCACGCCCCATAATTACATGCAAGCTCTGTAGTGGGTGGGTTGCACTGGGGTGCCCCAAAGCAGAGCATATCAAGTTTCAACAAATTTTGGACCCTGGCCCCATACGCGCCACCAGCCAGCAGGCATAGCCACAAGAAACCAGACATGCAACCCCCCCCCCAAAAAAAATATCCCTCCCTTGCTCTATGCCCCCCTATGCAAGGCAAGCCTCCTCCCCACACACCATAAATTAACCAGAAAGTATCCCCCCCTGTGCCCCAACTGGTCACATCTTGGCAAAGGTGAACCCACAGAAAAAGTACAGTGCCAAAAAACCACTGTAAAAATGAGACAATCACAAGACAAACTTGAAGTGCAACTGCAAAAGTCACATGACATGGCAAAGCCAAATGCACAGCATTGCCCTATGATACCCAAGCAGTGTGCAAGCAGCACCCACATTAAATTTAAAAAAGCAGGGTGGCTATTAGTAACCCCCAACATTGCCCCTATGGACAGCTCAGGCCAGGCTCCCCCATAAGCCAAAATAATACCTACAGATACAGCAGTGTAGCACACAGCCAAATTCACCAAAGAGAATGGAAAATGTCTGTACAGCCACATTTATTTTGCCCCTGCCAGTCAATCAAAAAATGTCCTGTGCTTGTCCATCACTCACCTGTCCCCTCCCATTACCCCCCTGCCTACCAAATATCGCACTAAGTTTTGTTTCCTAGCTCAGAGAAGCTAGGGTCAGGGCTGGGTCACTAGTGGTCACGTGCACATCAATCACTTGATCGAGGGTTCCAAACTTTCCCCAGACCGTGATCCTTGGAACCTCAGCACTCAGAAATTCAAAACCAAGTATCGTGATCCTTGGTGCATTCTGAAAAAAATCGAGTGCTGAGTTTCAGCACTACCCAGAAGCTCATTGAGAGGATGTCCCTCCAAGTAAGACTGCTTGTAGGTGGGGGTGGATCTGGCCAAGAACTGCTGGATGACCAGTCCAACATCCTATATAGTTATTATCTGCTCTGTTGGATACAGTTCGAAGCAGGCAAATTTGATTAATATGATATTTCCTGTGGATATTCATTTGAACTTGGCTGCAAAGTCCATCGTGCGAGTTTCCCATCTGGCCAAAGAAAACATTGTGAAAACATTAAGTGCTGGAGGCAATAAAGGGAAAAAACGATTATGGGTTGGTAAATAGAGAACATAATTAAAATGCCCTTTACAAATATGCCGTAAGTAATGAAGTATTTAAATTCTTAAGCTCCAGGGCCACATGATCCAAAGGTAATCACAGTAATGAACTTAAGTTTGTTTTTCTTTACGCTTGCCCAATGTAGACAAAGTGTTGCTGTTTGATATACATTTCATGAGGGGGGGAAGGTAACATAAGTGTCTCCAAATGTGGAGCATCTTCACAGTGCAGCGCAAAGAAAAAGAAAAAGAAAAAGGGTGAATGTAAAATCATCTCCCCACCCCGCTCTGAATAACACCTGCCTATTAGTGGTCTTCCCCTGGTTTCCATGAGAGTTTATTTACATTACATTCTTTTAGGGTAGGTAGTGGCACAAACCCTCCTATTCCAAGAGTTGTGTGACATCTTTCCCACTCCCTGGATGATCCCTTCATTTTCTGTCACCTGATGCAAGGCCTGGGTCATTGAAAATCCGCAGAACTGATAGCTGTATGAATGCCTCGCTACCAGGCAAGACAGAGGTCTTATTCACACAACCACACTTTTAACTTGCAAACTTGCCCTTTGTTTATTAATCTGTGTTTGTACTGACCACTAGCAACGCATTCACACAGCACAGGGGGTTCGGAATTTCACTATATTGACCCTGTCTTTGCACTCACCAAGGCTGGGTCCTGCAGACCCTAACAACAAAGGGTATTTTCAGACATGACGGGGCCGGTATTGGCCCCGTCACAGAATCACCCATTGATCCCCCGCCGGGATCAAAATGGCCGTCAAACAGCTGTGCCGGCTGATTCCAGCAGGGAATTGGGCGATGGGGCAGGGCCGCATGCCTCAACATGCAGCCGCAGAGCCCCACCCCCCATGCTCCCTTGGCTAGCCACCCTCCAGGAGATGGGCGGGCGCTGTGGCCAATGCAGCCGCAGTGCCCTCCAGCCCCCCCTGGGGCATTGACCACGGTCCGGAATCTCGCCGCTGATTCCAGGCCATGGTCAAGGGACAGACAAGATGATCCCCTTGATCACGGGGGGGAATCACATTCAACACGCAAACAGAGATGGTCCGGGCAGGACTTCCGTTTGCATGTTCAATGTGATTCCCCACCGTGATTCACAGGGGTGAACATCTGGCGGGGAGCTTCCGTTCCCCCCAACAGACATTACGAGACCACGATCACCATGTGGGAATTCACCATGGTTGAGCGTGATCTCGTAACGTCTGAAAATACTCAAAGTAGAATGACCCCAACAATGACCAAGCTGTAACAAGGTCTGTCTCACCTACTGATCAGAGTAGACACCTTGTCTAGGATGACAACCTTTCGGCGACCCTCATGCCACCCTACAAAAGGCCAGTTCTCCCCAACCTCTCAGGGCTACTGCTCTCTGCTGAGCCAGGGCACACACACCTCCACATACATTGCAAGCCCCAACCCAGTGCTTGCCGTGTGAAGGTTGGGTGGAGCATAGCTCTCCTACAGCTATGATAAGCCTACACCCCTCCTGCCAACCTGGCTATAAGGGGATGCCCAAGATGCTTTACTGAGAGTAGCAAAACACCCCAAGCTGTCCCTGCCTGGAACTGCAACTGCAACCCCTTTAGTGGTGGATAAAGTGTTGGATTTGCACCTGGGAGAAAGAGGCAGAGTAGAGTAGAGTAGAGTAGAGCCAAGGCAGGTAGTCAGGACAAGGCAGGGCATGACACAGGAACAGAACCGGTTCAATCAGAACAAAGCAGGCCTAAGGCAAGAAGAAAGATGTTCCACACAGCTTCCTGTTGCTGTCAGTCAGCCTTCTAAGCTGTCTGGCAGCCTGTCAAGGCTGAAGACAGGTGGCTGGAGGGCTGTGGCTTGGCTATTGTGGGAAAGCTTCCATGGGGGTTGGTCAGGCCAGAGGAAGAGTGGAGCACTGCTGGCCAGGCCACTGTTCTAGGAATCTAAAGGGGTTGTGGGGGGGTTCAAGGTAGAGGTGAAACAAGCAGCAGAATAACTGCTCACAGTATTTTATTTTGAGCAGGTTGTAGTTGACCTGAACAATTTTCATCAAAACATTTGAACAACTGATTTTTCACCATTTCAGTTCAATTTGGTTCATTCAGTTCATTTATTTCATCTGTTTCTGGTTTTCCATTCGTTTTCACCAGAACAATGAAAGTAAATGGTAGGAAATGAGTGGTAAAAACTGGAAATGGCTGAACTGAATGAACTGAATAAACTGAAGGAACCAAAAATATGAAAATGGGTAATCGATCGAAGGTTGGGCAGGTCGTGTTCATTACTTGGTTTGTTCATTTTGGGTTGAATCATTTGGCTTTGATGGGTTTGTTTGCTTTGGTGGGGATTCGTTTCAGCTCCAGCAAGGCCTGGTCCTGGCAATGTCCTTGGTGTAGCCCCATTGTCAGACAGGGTTCCCTGGCAGATCCTTCCCATTAGGAAGCCAGTGTTACAGAGGCACAAAGCCAGGAGATCAGAGAGGGGAGATGAATGGGAGGAACCAAAGGGTCAAACGGGGGTGGACATTTGTCCATGGGGAATGGCAGTGTGCACGGTTTTGTATGCCTGCCACCTTTGCTGAGGCTTTGACACAAAAGGGGCAGGGTTATGCTGGAAGGAGGTGGAGCGAATGGCCTTTCCCGCCCTTTATAGGGGTGGGAATATCGGTATCGTATTAATCCGATAATTCGATAATCACCGGTACCGGCATACTGGATTTTTAACATTGGCTGCATTACCGGTTTTTTTGCACTGCGTACCACTGAAATAATGGCCGCAATGTAAAAAAAAAACGGTATGAGGCCAATGTTAAAAATCCAATATGCCGGTACCAGTAAATCTGACACCGGGGAGATCCGATACCGGTAAATCCAGTATCCAGTATTCTCCCCGGTGTCCCACCCCTACTTTCCAATGTGACCACACTCCCTTTAAGTGGTATGGAATCACCATGCTCTGAAAGGGGCAGGGCCACATCAGAATGGAGGTGGGATAGCTTCTCCACCCCCCTTCTTTCTGACATGGGCCATCTTCCCTCTGTCCCTGAGGTCCTGATTTCTCTGGGTTATCAAAGAGTTGGAGAAATTAAAGCTTCACCCAGAGCATGTAGATTGCCATCTAGAGGGGCATGAGGCAACAAAGGGCGCCAGCTCACTTCACCCCTGGGTGGGCCGTCCATCTAAAGACAGCTCTGCCAGATGTGCAGGCCTGATCCAGGACAGCCCCGCCAGCAGCACTCTGGAACATCCCCTGCTGGCAGAGCAGGCTGACCAAAGCCAGGGCACTGACCCAAAGCAGAGCTGCTGTCCAGCTGATGTGCTGACCGTTGCCCTGAGAAATACCATAGAGTTGCAGGCACCAGCCTAGAGCATCAGGCAATAACCTGCAACTCTATGGTGCAGGGGGGCACTGCACAGGTGGACTGCAGGCCGGGGGAACTGCTGGGTCTATCTGAAGCAGATAACAAACAAGGAGCTACTAGAAACAAATTTATATATTGAAAAATAATCAGCATAACAATATAACAAAACAATATTGTTGCATGTACATAATAATATCTCAACAGGATGACAATGAAAATCAAATCGCCCAATACTCCACATACAATGCAACTCGCAATAATAACCAATTCTAAACAAATCTAAAACGCCCTAGGACAACCCAACGCATTTCGGGTTAAAAAGCCCTTCCTCAAGGGTGAAGGAGTATACTGTAGAATAATCAAAAACATGTGTTATTTAAACAACTGAAAAAATATATACTAGAATATGGACATTAAAATGATGCAATGATATGAAAAATAAAACATCCCTGAGCCCACACAATGTACACATGAAAATATCTGTACTCCCATTACAACAATGACCCCAGTTCAATAGCCAAAATGAATGATGGGATAATGCTAGAGACTTTCTGAACAATATGCAATCATAAATACATATGCTATGTAGAGAGACCAAAGTGCAACCAAAGTATGAATGTGACTTTTCTAATACTATGGACACAATGGATAATCACTATTTAAATTGATGGCCAAAAATTGGTCTGCACCCCCAGAGCATCTCCAGGGACTGGCTGCCTTGCGTCCATCTAAAAGCATCCAAAGAGTTGAGGCAGAGCAGGTCAGGATAAGGAATTGTGTGAAGGATCAAAGAGGACACTGGGAGTTGGAGATGACTGAGGTTGCTGGCAAGGATGGAGAGGAGAGAATCTGGATGCACAAGGCTTAGGAGAAATGCTGACCAAATAGTCACAGTAAACAGCTTTGCATGTTCTCTCAGGAATAAGGTTTCCGTGTCAGCTTCCTGGGGTCCGTGAGGACATTCTGATCAGTATTTCTAGGATCCATGAAATCACAGCTCCTTATTATTCACTGCAATCTCCTTATTTGCTGGGATCCCTGAGGTCACTGCTTAGTAGGGGTGAGACATCGGGGAGAATACCGGATACCGGATTTACTGGTATCAGATCTCCCCAGTATCGAATTTACCGGTATCGGCATACCAGTTTTTTAACACTGGCCGCTTTACCGTTTTTTTTACATTACAGCCATTTATTTCAATGGCCGCAATGTAAAAAAAATGGTAAAGCAGCCAATGTTTAAAAAACGGTACGTCGATACCAGTGATTATTGGATTAATCTGATACACCTGATTATTGGGTGTATCGGATTAATCCGATACCGATATTCCCACCCCTACCTTAGTATCTGCTGGGATCCATGAGGTCACTGCTTAGTATCTGCTGGGATCCATGAAGTCTCTTCTCATTATTTGCTGGGATCTCCAAGGTCACTGTTGGATATTTTTGAGACTTCACTGAAGCTAATCCTGATCTACCCTGGTGCATCGGCAGAATTTACATCGGGGAGGGAGCAGGGGACAGGGCTATATCAGAAAGGTGCAGGGCATGTCTGTGGGTGAAGCATCCAATAAATGAACATGTGGGTAAGTGTCCAAGGACAAGCACAGCTTGAAAATGGGGCTATCACATCCCCCCACCCCCACTACCACTCTACATCTTGGAGCTCCAGCCGAGCGGGGCTCGCAACCAACACACTGAGCCTCCATGCCCTAGCTGCAACGCAAGCCCTTCTGAGCTCCTTCCTGCTGGGGAAGGACTGGAGCAGGAAGCTAAAGTGGGGGCAGGGGGGCATGGCCAGGGAAGGAGCCTTCCCCAGATGTGTCACCCACCCCGCACCCATAGACTTAGCCTGCATGGTGTCTGCCTCAGTTTCGAGGAGGAAACTGTGCAGGGAACACGGACTGGGAACATGCATTCCTGATCTGTGTCCACCTAATAAAGGGCTCGATAGACCCTCATTTGTGGGTGGCTATCATGTCGTTTGTTACCAAAGGATACATTCATGGAGCTGAGAAGTTGCAGGTGCACTTGATTAGCTTAGTGACAAAGGAGGAGGGGAAACCTGGAGGATGTGACAGTATAAGGAGAAGCGTAATGAATGAGCAATCTATATTCCTTCTTTCTCTTCTGCACTTCCCACGCCTGCAGTAGGGTGGGGCCTACCCACAGCAGTTCCTTAACCCCTTCCTTGCCCCTCTGTTCCTGGCTGAAAGAACTCAATTTTTGTGTTACACCCAGATAGGGTGAAGCTACAGCACAGACCTAGACCCAAGCAGTCCAGTCCAAGGGAGTAGTTTCCTTAGCAACGAACGGCAGAGTTGTGAAAGAGCTTAGGAAATAGAGCTCCCTCCCCTCCCACAGTGCAGTCAGATACACATACAGACTGAGGCAGCAATGCTTTATGCCTCTGACCCAACAGAAATAGTGGAGGGAGAGAGTACGCTAACATTACCAGAGTCCATCCCCAGCCCATGCCTGCACTTTGGGCCGTACCGTTGTTGTATTCATTCAAGGTAGGGTCCACTCGCTAATTGCTGCCCTTCTGCCCCTTTGCAATACAGGAGCAATAGCGTTTATTCCCGCAATGCACAGATTAAATAAACACAGCAGGGCAGTTTCCAAATTGAAAAGGGCAAATGACTGGTAAGTGCCAGTTAAGTGAGATCAGTTGTAGCAGAGGTAAATTGTGCTCATTGCTAGAAATAAGCCACAGAACACAGTGAGTACTAGAATGCTTTGGAGGAAAAATCTGCTAGCAGCCACCCATACTTCTGGGCATCACTGGCTCCTCTCCCCCCACTTTATTAGGCTTTCCACGCATGCACCTATGACCTGAAATCTGCCTCTGGCAAGGCAAGGAAGGAGAGGAAATTGACCCTCCTTATGGTGTGAAGAAAATCCCAAGGGCATAAATGGAGCAGACCTTTCTGTATGCACATTACTGCCAGGTACCCATGGTCACCGTGTTATCCCCATTAGTGGCAATGGAGGAAACACAGTGAACCGGGACCCTGATAACTGCCCTTTGAGCTATTACAAGTCAGTTTGTTTTCTAATCAGAGATGCTCAAAGATCTCGGGGCTGTGGGTCTCTTCCTTTAGAGTCCTGTGATGGAGGAGGTACTGGTCTTTTAAAGCTGCCTGCCCATGGGAGGAGGCACTGGCCCTTTAAAGCTTGCCTGCCCATCACTCTTGGCCCTGCCCATTCTGCGACTATGAGGCAAGCAGACTCAGAATTCCAGACAGTTTACTCCAGGCTTTGAGAGTTTGGTAGGAGCCCATCCTAGAAGCTGTCCCTAGTGCTGAGGGGAGTTGAAATGGAGTAGCTTCAAATCAGAACAGGAACTGAGTTCATTCTTCTAGAGCTGAGGTGAGTGATTTCTGGCCTGCTATCCTTTTGTGGCTTGAGGCTGGACACCAAACCCCCAGAGGCTCCCCCATGCCCTGTAGAGGTGTATGCATAACACACTGAAACGGTTTCATGGCTGCACTCCACAACCTGCTGTCAGCCCACCAGCAGCAGAACACTTTGAGGCCAGTGGCTATGTCCCCTACTGAAATGACTGTGTCCCCTTTGTAGGTGAAGTGACTCCCTACGTAGGTAATCATGTCACTTACATAGAGGGTCAGGCTCACCCCTCCCCCTACCATAGGATGCTCTGGGGATCTGCAGTGGGGATCTGGCCTCCAGAGGTGAAAGGCTCCCCACTCTTGTCCTAGAGTTCTGGGCACCAAGAAAATAATCAGCAGCTGAGGCCATCCAGTGAGGACAGTCAATTTGTTGCAAGCCCCTTCTGAGAATTGCTTTCAAATGAACTACATGATTTCATGGGTGCCAATGGCTAACAACAGGGGCATATGCAGAATACAGAGATGTTGTTTTGGCCAGAAGGCAGCATTGTGATTATGGAGTCAAGTGGTGGATATAGGTTTTGAGAGCAGCAGTTGAGGAAGAAGGGGAAAGGGTAAACCTCTCTCCACCTCCAACCCCTGGAGGCATCAATTAGATTCTGGACAGGTTGGGCGTAAAGGCTGGGCTCCCACTTTTTGGATAGACGTAGGTGCCAGGTTAGGTTGGAGCTGCAGAAACACTGTGGAGCACCCACCCATCCAAACATAAGGCCCCTTATGCAGTCACACAGTCTGCATTTGCCTAGATCAGGCCCCAAGTGTTTCCATGGGGTAAGTTTGCCAGGTCAAAATTTCAGAAATAGGGAGCACTGCAGAGGTGAAAGATAATGCAATTAGACAGCGGCAGCCCATGCATTAGGGTGCTGCAGGCAATGCCTTCCCAGTTCCTCCACCAAGCTTCCCAGCTAACAAACTGTTACTGCCACCACCATACTCAAAACCATCCCTCCTCCCTGCTTCGCCTTCCTGAGATGAGGGGGAGGGCTTAGACAGCTTCACTGGGCATATGCACTGGAGGTGATGTGGCTTTTTGCTTCCATGCACATGCCTAGTTTAATCTGGGGAATGGGTTAGAGGTCACCGGGGCTGGGGGAACTCACACTGGGTTACAGTGAAGAAACCCAGCTAATTAGAATGGCATCAGTGCTCTGGTTCCTCCATTGGATACTAAGATACTCCCCTTCTCTGCTGGTTTTGAGGGCTGACCTATTCTGCTTCACACAGGGTTGCTGCAGAGTTGCCAATCAACCATACCCTTGAATGCAAGCAGCTCCTGGGTTAAACTTTTAGTTATCACTCTGAACAGGATATGGAGAGAAAGGAGGGATCAGGGAATGGTGTCTGTTCACAGGGGAAATTGATGTAAGGGAAGGAAGGGACCAGTCTGGAGTGAAAGATTAGGAATGAGAAGAATGCCACACCTTCAGTGTGGCTCAGTAGCTAAGTTTTAAGTCTACCATAGTGTTTCCTAAATTATGCTGCTCCATGCCTCCTCACAAGTGAACTCTACTATTCATGGCGTCCTCTCTCCCCAACTGCAACTGAGGTGGGAATGGGAGAACTCTTTGATATATTTTTTTTTATGCATACTAAGACTGAGGATCAAAATGAAACTTTCCCCACAATTGGGCATTTAACCAGTTATAGAGATTTTTTTTCTTACATGGTGGATTCTCTGGTGTATACTGGCAAAAGCATTTCCAAGGAAGGGTACATGTAAGGCTTCTTGACTGTGTGGATTCTCTCATGTATACTGAGTGTCCCAACCTCTCCTGACGTTTTCCTCACACCCTTGGTATGTTCCAGCTTTCTCTCTTGTGTGCAACTAGGTGGAAATAAGCCCTGATATAGAAGATGGAATAGGCCCTTTGTTGGGGCACTCCACTCCAGTGTGTGTATGCTTTCTACATGCCTGTGTCTCCACCTACCCCCAACCTCATGGGTCCTGGTCTAGCTGAACCTGCTTGTGTGGATTCTTGTTTTTTAAAACAGAAAATTTTAAAAGTGAAAGAAATCGTGTGTACATATAATGTTCCCTTATCTAAAACAGACTTAAACCCTTGACCTGCCAATTTTCTTTTCTACTACCTGAGTTACAGGTTTCTCCCTTTTGAATTGCTCACAGAGCTTTGCATTTTCCCCACTATTGCATGCCACCAGCATTGTGCAGTCTTTCATTCCGTACTAGTGGCAGGGGGCTGGGGGTGGGATTCATTATATTTTCTATAGTAATGTGCCCAGTTTTAACAAAGGCCCCACCCATCACCAAAGTTACCCTAGTCCCAACTACCCCACCAGCCTAAAAGTACAGCAAATGCCACTGAAATTAGGGATGTCCATTCAGTCCCATGGAGCTGAGGTGTTCAGAATAAGGGGCATCTGCCATGTAAATAAGGGATGCCCATTATGTTCTCTAGAGCGGTGGTGCACTGAAATAAGGGATGCTCTCTTAAAATAAGGGACAAATGTACTATGGCGTTACTGAGCTTCTAGACACACCAGAAGCTCTGGAAACTCTGAAGCCAGAAAATGTTAAAGTTTCAAATTAGATTCCCCCTGTGCCTGGAGCGCCCTTCCGGAACGCATACTTTCTGCTCCCTCCCAACCTTTGAATCCCTCTTGAAAACCTACCCTCTTCCATCAGACTTTTCCTATTTCCTCATCCCCACAGACTGCTGACTGATGCCTCCTCTTATTCAGCGTCCCCTTCTCTGTAACTAAGCCAAGCACTTGCACCTGTGACCTCTTATGTTCGTGAATGTACCCCCGTCTCTCACTGTGGGTAAGAACAGACATGCAGGTGGTGCAGCGGCCGCCCAGCCCAGGGTGGGAAAGAGCAACTCCCCCTCCTTGAGTTGTGGAGGGGAGTCAAACAAACATGCCTGCAGCCGGAGAGCCATTCTGCTACCCACATACTCCCAGTAGGGCAGGAAGTTCAACAAATGGGCAGGCAGCTGGACCTGCCCCCGCCCTGCTCCTAGCATCCCGCCCCCCCATGACAGACAGCCATGGGACCAGTCATAACACTTGGTCATGGCGGTCCATGTCCAGAGGTGGGGATGGCAGGGCCGAACAAATGCGCTGGCCTGCATTGGACTGTGAGGGCGACCCTTGGCTCAGGCTCCATTCTAGGACATTTTCCAAGGATACAGTCCAGGCCAGCCACCTACCCACCCCAGGGCAGTCCCGGGCCAACATCTGGCGGTGTGGGACCACATGGGTGGGTGAATCCCAGATCACAGCAAGTCACAGCAGGCCAACACGGACCAGCTTCATGTTTGTTTTTACCCTATGTTCCTTTCTCCCTTGTCTCCCCTTCCTTGTCTTTCTTCAATGTAAGCCCCTTGGGGCAGGAATCTGTTTTTAATTCATGATCGTTCAGTGCCAAGCACATTGCTTGTGCTATATAAATAATTAATTATTATTATTCTATTTCACATGTTCTAAATTGATTTATTTTCCACCAGAAGAACTATGGAGTTTTCAACCCATATTTCTACCAAAATTGTAACTAACATTGGCTTTATTTTATTTATTTTTATTTTTAATTTAATGTAAGGCTTGCTTTCAGTAAGGAAAAAGGTTGCTGCGGGGGTGGTTGTTTGATGATTACACTAAAAATTAGATTTAATAGTTCTGTAAAAAATATTCTGGCAATCGTCAATAAAGGCAACAATGGTTCTGATTTTTCATTTGTAAAAATCCATTTTTCAATGAAGAATTCTTTAGGAGAAAATAAAAAAAAATCAAGGACATCTAAAATTCCAGCAGGTCTCTGGTTCTGAAAAGACATCATCAAGTGTAAAGAGAGGAACCACTGCAGTTCTCAATAACATGCCAATGATCACGCTGGAAGCATTAGTGTCTCTTTCAGGATTACCTTTTTTGGGGACAATGCACAATACCATAAAAAGAGCTAAATCAGGATAAATTACACCTATAAGCACAGTGTTTACAAGCCTTGGTAATTCACCCACCGCATCAAAGGATTTTCTCCAGAAAGGGATTTCTTTCAGTGGACTCAACTGTTGTGGGTGAATTTTTCTATCTAACCATGTCCCATATTCGAAGCACCTGGAAAGCGTTTAGTTTAAGCAGGACTGCCTTGGAGAGAGACAGAGAGTGACAGAGAGCGAGGGGGCTGAAACAAATAGTTAGTTAGTTAGTTAGTTAGTTAGTTAGTTAGTTAGTTCCAGGGGAAGGGAGTTCCAAAGTTCTGGAGCAGCAACCAAGAACATTTCGCTGTGTGCCTTCATCATATGGGACAGGCACACAGATGGAATTTTCAAATAGATTGGAACTGAAAGGGGTACCCAATAAAATGAGTAACCCTGATGGATTTGTAGTTCCTGAACAACTCATGCAATCTGGCTACCACAAATTTCCTGAACAGTATTCAAATGGTGAGGCAATGGTGGAAGCAGTCTGGACTCCAGAGGACCTCTGGGGAAGCTTGGGGCATTGGGCCCCCAACTTTGGTTCTCAGAAGAAGCAGACTCCCTAGAACGTTGATATGACAAGTCATTTCAAAGCTGACATCTCAGGGTAGGGGACTAAGTAATTCAGATATCTTGTATTGGACTGATGTAGGTTGATGAGACTGTGCAAACATTTGGGCCGCACAGGGCCCTTCCTTGGGTGTGTAAAAAGTCATAACTGAGGAAGGGTCATGTGTGCCCTGAAAGCTTGCACACCCTCACAAACAGGAGTCCAGTATAAGATCTCATCTGAACTACTTTGTTTCCATCTCTTAAATCTGGGACCAACACAGCAACCACCTTCTCTCAATATTTCCAGATAGGCAGAGAGCTTTAAAGATTCACCCAACCAAACCATGCAAGGGTGTCCTCTGTCCCTATTACTTTTCAACATAGCGACCAAATCCCTCACAATAGCCATTAGAAAACGTGACAAGATCAAAGGAATGATGAACATAGGTCCCAAGAACCATAAAATCGCCATTGACATGGTTCTCTTTTTATCTGAATTAAATACATCTACCCTAACTTTAATAAAATTACTCAAACAATTTGGGGAAATTTTGGGATAAAAAATTAACATAACAAAATCACAGATGCTACTTTTTCATGAACAAACACTTATGAAAGAAGAGAAGCGACACTCATGTCCCTTTCAAATTAAGCAAAAAAGTTTCAAATATTTGGACATAAACATCACTAAAAACTTAAAATATATAATCTACCCATGCTGGATATATTTCAGCCTGGGAAAATGATCTAAAAATAGAAATAGATCAGAATAAAATGCAACAAATGTGGCATAATATGCAAAAAGCTTCAATCTCTCTAACGGTGAAAGAACTACAAGTTAAGACAACACTTAGGTTTATTTAACACCAAGTATACTACAGAAAATGAACAAAAATTATCCTGAAAAATGTTGGCGAGGTTGCACAGTGAAAGGTACAACAATTCACTGCTGGTGGGTATGTCCCAAGATTAAATCTTCTGGGAAGAGAGATGGGTTCATATGAATGCTATTGCTGGTGTAGATCTTCCATTTCAACCTTCTCTAACTTTACTGGAAATATTTCCAGATCTATGCATCACTGGTATTTTTAGACATTACGATCCCATGCTCAACCACGGTGAATGGCCACATGGTGAGCAAGGGACCGTAACATCTGTTGGTCCAACAAGAGATTCCCGCCAGATGTTCACCCCCGTGAATCGCGGGCGGGAAACTCTTTGACCACGCCAACGGCTGTTCTGCCCAGACCATCGCCGTTTGCGTGGTCAAAGAGATTCCCACCCGTGATTCACAGTGGTGAACACCCGGTGGGAAGCTCACGTTTGGGCCAACAGACGTTGTGATCCCACACTCAACCACAGGGAATTCACCATGGTTGAGCGGGGAATCGTTATGTCTGTTCCCTGACCACAGCCTGGAATCAGTGGCCGTACCTGCTGATGATTCCGGGCCGTGGTCAATGCCCCAGGGGGCGGGTGGGCGCTGCGGCCGCATTGGCCGTGGCGCCCACCCGTCTCCCAGAGGGCGGGCAGCCTGGGGAGCATGGGGGGGTGGGGCTGTACAGTCACATGTTGAGCCACGCAGCCCCACCCCCTCCCTCGATTCACTGCCGGGATCAGCCGGCACATCTGTTGGTCGTGCCATTTTGATCCCGGCGGGAGATCAATAGGGGCCAATACTGGCCCCAACATGTCTGAAAATTTCCTCTGAGGGTAATTTCAGACGTTATGAGATCACAGTCAACTGCAGTGAACCACAGTTAATCCCCCAGTGTGGCCAAAGAGCCCCAAACATCTGATCAGTGGCATCCAGATGTTCACCACAGTCAATCACTTGTAGGGGTCAA
Organism: Sphenodon punctatus; assembly: GCA_003113815.1. NCBI lineage: Eukaryota > Metazoa > Chordata > Lepidosauria > Sphenodontia > Sphenodontidae > Sphenodon > Sphenodon punctatus. Next base: position 8,873,503 of record QEPC01001423.1, on the reverse strand, counting down.
ATCCAACCATGGTTCTGGAGGTCGGGACGGGACCATCTCCAGAACCATGGTCAAAGTAATCCCCACCAGAAAACCGCCAAATGTAACAACTGAACAGCAACCACCAGGTGGGAGCACACAAAATGATCCCCAGCTATGATGAAATCATGCAGCATCGCTGCCAGACAACGAGCAACAAACAGACTGGAGGCAGAATATTTAAAGGGTACACAGCAGCAGGGAAACGTGGCAGGATGGAGCAGGGAGGAGGGTAGAGGAGTGCGAGAGGGAGGGAGCCAGGCATGGAGGAGGAGGGGAAGCGGCAGCAGCAGCAGCAGCAGCCGGGGTAGGCTGCCCCAGAGGGGACAACCGGCCAGGGGACAGAGGCACTCCGGAAATGGGTAAGGAGGGCAAGGGGGGGCCCGCACAGCAGCAGAGGGACATGAAGGGGAGGCACAGCGGGGGGTAGGGGCACAGGTCAGATGGAACAAAGCAACTAACCACCCACCACCCCCCGTACAACCCACAGACCCGGAAACGGGCCCGGGATCTGGAGCCCCCGAAGGAGACCAGCGGAGCAGGTGGAGGAGGCAGAACCACAGCAGAGGGGCACATGAGGGAGATGCCAGTACCAGTGAGGGGGACAGTGGGGACACAAGAAGACCCAGGACTTTATAAGGATCTGGGGGTCCCTGGAACACAAGGTGGAGCTCGCCGTGAACAGGCAGAACAAGCACATCTTCACAGAGATTGTGAGGGACATGGAGACAGTGGAGCACCACAGAACCACAGGCCAATGCCGCTCCAAGACCAAGGAGCTGAATAGGGGTTACAAGTCTATCAAGGACAATAACCAGTGCTCCGGCCATGGAGTGAGGACTGAACCCTACTACGATGCCCTGGACCGCATCCTCCACATGAAGGGCTCAATAGTCACCCCAAGGCTCGTGGGGAGCACTGTGGTCCAGGGCAGGGAGCGGGCAGACGTACACCCACCCCTGGCAGGCCCAGACGCACGCACTGACACCGGTGACTAGGGCTGATGCGGCAGCAGCTTTTACCACGCCGCGATTCTGTTCTGCCATTTCAGAACTGCCCGCGCCACACCGCGACTTTTCTGCGGATATTCCGCTAATTCCGCCGGAATTCTGCAAATTGCGGAATTGTGGAAAAATTGCGGAAAAATTGCGGAAATCTCGGAAAACCGCTATTCCGCTATTTTTTGGCACTGGCGGAATTGCAGAAATAGCGAAAATGTCATGTTTCCACGATTCCACTAAGTTGCGGAATTAAATAAGTGGAACCGCGGAACCGCCGAATGAAACCGCGGAATGAAAGCCTCTGCCATGCCGTTCCACTAATTGCGGAAACACTGTTTCTGCCGGAAATAGCTACCGCTGCGATATTCCGCTACAGCCCTACTGGTGACCCAAGACCCCCATAGGAATGCCTCGGGGAGCAGCAGGCCCCCCTCACAAACAAGCATCGGGGGCCCACGCCCACAGTCCAACAAGGGCAGATCCGAGGACAGCACACTGGTCACCCTCAGCCAGTGGACAGAAAGGGAGCACAGCCCCACAGAGGAACCAGCCTCGGAGGACTTGGAGATTGACATAGAGGGTAGGGAAGTGGCTGGGATGGCAAATGGACCATAAGGGCCGCGGCCAGGGGCAGGCCCCCCCCCCCAGGGGCAGGGGGGCTGGCTGCATGGCCCCCACAACCCAGGGGCTGTGGGAAGGGGTTTGGGGTTCAGAGGGGCCCGTGAGGGCAAGGAAATGGAGGGAGAGGTGCATGGGGGCAGGGGGCACTGGCCCCCAATGCCAGGGAGAGGGGGCCACAGTGGGAGGGGGACGGGGCCCATGCAGCAGTAAGGCAGGCCCCTGCACTCTGTCCACAACAGATGCACATCCACCCTGGCACAAGGGACTGCCAGGCGGGGAGGAGAGCAAGGAGCAGCAGTGGCAGCCACCCGTGGAGCAAGATGAACAACAGCGGCAGGGGGGGATGCCCTACAGGATGGCACCGAGGGCATGGACAGATGGCAGAGGCATGTCCCCCCGGGTACATGACGCCCTGTGGGCAGGGGTGGGGGAGGGGGATGGTAGGGAGAGGCAGGGCACAGAGGGGGCAATGGGGGGGCCCATGGCCACACGCATGCCAGGGAGGGCTAAGGGGCACTCATAGCACCTCTCCGGGACAGGTGGATGGGGACCAAGCCCGAGTAACCGTAACCCATCCATTCCCCAACAGCACAACTGGCAGCACCCCCACCTGCAGAGTCTGTGCCCCCGGCACAGAGGATGTGGGATCACAGGGCACGGGTACGGCACCGCAGGGAGGACCTTACTGAGCAGATCGTGTGGACCAGCACAGAGCAGGGGGAGTGGATGATCGCTGCGATTGACCAGATGGAGGTGGCCACAGACAGGGCCCTGCAGCATGTCGAGGCCAAGGATTGGCATCTGGCAGTGGAAATGTGGCAGGAATGCAAGCAGGAGTACAGGGAGCACACGAGACAGCTGGAGGCATTGGGGCGGCTGGAACACACTATAGAGAGGCTTGGTGCCGAGCACTCGTGGAAACTGGACTGGTCCCTGGGCATTGGCACCTCGCTGCTCCTCCATGTAAGGACCATGAGTGCCTACATATTGGCAGCCACTCCTCCCAGCACCGTACCGGCCCCAGCACCTCAACAGGCTCCCGTGGTGCCCTCCCCCCCGCCAATACCACCAGATCATCTGGCATCATGCCCGATGGGCCCACGCATCCACCTCCCAGTGCCACCAGGGCTCCGGAAGCAGAAGCCACCCAGGGGTGCCCATCAGGAGCATCCGGGCCCGGCGCCGCCCCCCATCCCCGCCACACAGGGTGGTCCAGAGCCGGAGGATAGCCAGGACACTGTTGGGGAGGCCAACAGTGGGGGTGAGGGCAGCTCACAGAGCTCTGTGCCACCCGCAAGGCAACTGAGGGGATGGCCCGGGAAGCAGAGGGGAAGAGGGAGGGGGAGGGAGGGCATGGCGGGCACTGTTATGTAAATAAAGACACGGGTGCACACAGAGGACAGCTGTATGAACCCTGTGTGTGTGATGGGGCGGGGGATCACTGCGACAGGGACATGGTGACCAGTGGGTGCAGCCCCGGCATGGCCCCCACATGGGCGAGGGTGAATGGATGTGCGGGGATGGTTGGTGATGTGTCATGCTTCTGCAGACGCGGGGGTCATGGTAACCAGGGGCAGCTGGGGGCAGACCCAGGGGGGCCTCAAGTGCAATCCAGCGTGCTCAGGCCACGGACTCAGTGGTGATATGCCTCGCCAAGGCAGCACGCACCCATTTGGCATAACTACTCCCTCGGGTTTGCTGCATTAACATACAGCAGCACCGGGTCCAGTGGCCAGTGGGGCAAGGGGAATGCCAGGGCGGTCCCATCGGTCTCGCAGATGTTGTGCAGCACACAGCAGCAGGCACCGATCACAACAGCTGAGGTCTCCACCACAAAGTCAAGCTGACCTTCCAGGCACCGCCAACGCTGCTTGAGGGCGCCGAAGGCTCTCTCGATGACTGTCTGCAAGGTGTACAGTCGGGAGTTGTACAGTGCCTCCGCAGGGGCCATGGGGACCAGGTATGCTTTCATGAGCCAGCGGAGGAGCAGATAGTCCGGGTCCCCCAGGATGCAGGGGGGCATCAACACCCCCTCAATCCTGCACATCCACATGTTGGCGAAGTCCCCCCTGTACATCCATGCATAGAGGAGTGAGATGGCGAGGATATGGGCATCATGGCTGCAGCTGGAGTGCCTGGTGAATACATCCGTTAACTGGCCCTGATGGTCCACCACTGCCTGGAGCTTCAAGGAATGGCTCTGTTGATGTATTCGGCAGCCTCATCATTGTGGGGCTGAAGTATCGTGATATGGGTGCCATCAACAGCACCCAAACAGTTGGGGAATCCACCAGACTCAAACCTGGCCATGACGGCCTCCTGGTCCATGAGCTGGATCCCATGGTCCAGAAGGACCGCCTCCATGGCCTCGCAGAAGTCCAGGATGATGCCCATGACGGTGGTCAGTCCCACGCCAAAGTGCTACACCATGGAATGGCAGAAATCTGGTGTAGTCAGTGCCCAGAGAGCTATGGCCACACGCTGGACAATGGGTATGGGGGAGCACATAGGGGTGCACTGATGCTCAGGGCACCAGAAGCTCTGCAAGGCACAGGACAATCCGCCTGTCCATTCAGAAGTGTGCCCTCCATGCTACATTGTCCCACTGTGCCAGGGCACTGGCCCACCATTCCTGCACCCTGTTCTCGGCCCAGAGGTTCCGTTGCGTGGGCATGGTGAGCATTACAGCATCCCCAGGGCCACCCAGCGCCAGTGGTGTTGCCCAGCCGCCTCTCTGACTGCAGCTGGCCAGCTGCAAGCGATGAGCAGGGCCTGTTGGTAAGCCCCGGACGTCCGCAGCCCCATGCGCCAGGCCTGACTGCGCCAGCCACCATGATGAGCACGCCGGGTGGCCACTGCGGCCCTGGCAAGGCACTCCCAGAGTCAACAGCTCAGTTCGAGCAGCTCCATGGTGATCCACTCAAGGTTGGTGTGGTGCCGGTACCACTCCACAATGAGCTCCAGGAGCAGCCAACATACACCCCTCTGGCCCGCATCCATGGCGGGTCACACCCATGGGGTGGTCCAGTGCATGCTGTATTGGCCCATGTCATGGGCCCACCCTCTGACCCATGCCCTGGCCCTGCAATGGTGGGGCAGGCCCTGGTGCATCCTGATTGGGCACCCGCCACCGCCCACCCAGATGCCCGGGGGATGCTCACCCATGCTGGTGGGGCCTGACCCACTGCTCATTGTGCCCGTTCCTAGCGCTTGCCAACTGGTGTGTGGATGCAGGCACCACCCATCCCCCGGGCACCCATGTGCTCCCGTTATGGGGTCCCATGCCCCATGGGCGCGTGCACATGTCAGTGAGGTCTGCAGCTGGTTGAAGGTTGTCATCGCCACACTGCTATCAGTGCTTGCTGGCCATTCCCTGTGCTTGGTTCCTGCAGCTGTGCTGGGTCCGCTCCCTCCCCATGCATTGCTCACTAGCCATCCCTTGTTGCAGCCTGTGGCCCTATCGCGTGTCCTTGGAGCTCCCCAGCTTCCCTCCCCTGCCCACATGGGATTGTTGGGCCCCGCTATCCATGCTGTTCAGAACCTCTGCATGCTGGACCATGGCCGGCTGTGCTGCCTCAGGGCTCCCACTCTCCAGGTCAGCTGGTGTCCCCCATAGCTGGACCTATCATGAGACCATTGCCCTAGCTGACCTGTGGCATTCCCTGGCCGTGCAACTGCTCCTGTGCAGCCCGTATACCCTCCCTGGTGCCTATGCCTGCCTGAGCTCCGGCCTTCACCTCTTTGTCTATGAGGCCAGCGCTAGCAAGTGCCAGCTCCATGTGGAGGCGCTGGGCCTCCGTCCCTTTCCTGATGGGCGCATTCCAGAGGTGTGGTGTTTGCATGTGCTTTGGTCCGTGATGGAGACTGTGTCGGCCCTCTCAGTGTGTGCCCTGTCTTGGTTCATGACATGTCTGGCGGAGAGGGGCTCTGCCCTGGCTGTTTCCTTCTTCTGCTGCATCCACGGTGCCCGCGGCTACCAGCAGTCACGTGAGGCAGCTTTTTACCACCTATTGGAGCTTGGGTACCTGGCTTGGCCACCTGCTGCTGACTATACTCTGTTCGATCCCACTGGCCCAGAACTTGCGGTGCTGGCTGATGTGTGGTCCCATGCTAATGTTCAGGTTGGGCTCGCCGGCCCAGATCCTTTCGAGGCCTACTATCTCATTGCCCACCATATGGTGGGGAAGGGTTACCGCCGGGGCATGCTGCAGTGGCCTCACTACGTGCATCTGGTGGACCAACCCCTCCCAGCCCCCTTCATGACCCCATGCAGCTGGCTGTGAGGCCCCCTGTGTCTTCGGTGCCATGGATGATGACCCAACCGTGTACCCCCTGCGCCTCCTTGCCACTCCAGACTGTGGCCATTCACTCCATCCCATTTCAGCCTCGCTGCTGCTCTGGATGCATCAGTAGCCTCCGTTCCGCTCTCCTGTGTCACTGTGCCCCTTCCACGGGCACCCCCTGACCGTTGCTGCCTGTGGTGTTCCTCTCTGTGCCCAGCGCCCCCTTTGGATGGTTCCTGGTGCCTGCTCCCTCTACCGGCTGTCCCTGTGGTGTTGTCATCCCTTGCACAGCTGCCAGCTCTCCTGTGTCTGTGACCTCCACCCCACCCCATCCCCCGGTGCCTCTGTGACTGTGCGGGACTGGGGTCCTCTTGACTGTGCCTCCCAGAGTACCCCAGGCAGGCTGCATGTGCTCCACACTGGTTGCAGCTCACACCCATTGCCGACCATGCCTGTGCATCAGCACAGGGGATCCTTGCCATTGGGACCTGCCCCAGTCCTCTCCAGTGCCTTCCTCAGTTTGGTTGCTCTCCCACTGTGACCCTGCTATGTACCCGTAGGGACCTCGGTGCCTTGGGCTGCCCGTGTTGCTGTTGCCGGGTGCCCTGTGCTTCCTGTGCTGTCAGTGGGGCTCTGGGTGCCTTTCACCATGTCCTGGTCTGTTCCTGGCCCGGTCCCCTCCTCTTCCATGGTCCATGGCTCTCCCTGCCACCCCCCGTGTCCGTGGTGCTGTGTGTTGGCCGTCCCGGGGTGCTGGGCGCCTTCCCCCCTCCATGCTGCTGCGCCTGGCTGTGTGCGGAGCCTGGTGTGCGTGTCCCTTCCTGGGTGGTTGTCCACTCCCTGTCTGGTGTAAGCTGTTCCCCTGTTCACCCTGGAGTGTTTCCCTCTTCCTTCCTTTCATGCTCGAGGGGGTGTGCGCCCAGGCATGTGTGTGTGGTTTGTGTTGTGCTCTGTCCATGGCTTCCCTGTCCCTGTTGTGTGTGTTTGGCTCTGCATCTCTTCTCCCTCCTCCTCCTCCCTTCCTGTTTCCCTTGTCTGGGTGGTGCCTTGTGGTGATTTTGGCTTCCTTTGCCCTCTGTCGGCCATGTCTGTGTCCCGCCCCACCCTGGTGGCTTCTGGGGGTTCTTGCCACGATCCGGGATCGGTGTCATATCTGTTGCGCTATCCCGGATCATGGCCTGGCTGTCTGTTTCCTTGCCATGGTACCACTCCCGTCATGTCTGTTTGGGGCCTGTCTAAACCACAGGTGGGGGTTGGGCGGATTTCCACGGTTGAGGATTCACTGTGGCGACCTGGGAGCATGTAACGTCTGAAATTACCCAAAGTGAAAAGTTGCCTGTCACCAACTACGCCTAGCAGTCCTTTACACAATCTTAAGGACCTGGAAATCGGATAAGGGGCCTTCAATAAGTACTTGGATTCACCATCTGTGGTATATTTTGATGATGGAGAGAGTGACTGCAGACATTCACAACAAGCTACAGAGTTTTAACGCCATCTGGACAAATTGTTGGGACATAATAAAAGAGGCCACAGATACCACAAAAGATGACTCTGCAATCTGCCTAACTAAAATATAATCTTTAAAATATAAGAAATTCCACACCAAACATCTGTCTAAGTACTCGAACTTTCAAACAACCGTAGCTAGAAAGTAACGTTTTTTTCTGTTTATTTTTTTATTTACTCTCACTTTTTCTTTTTTTGTTAAATGTACTTTTGGTACTTTGTTATAATGGTAATTCTTTCCATGTATTCAATATCCCATACTTACCACTTGCTGTAATGGGCTCGCCCAATGAGTTGTTGTTTATCTGCAACACAAAATGGAAATATTATGTAACATATTCATTAAATTAAAAAGTTTATTAAAAAAAAAAAAGATTCACACATCGGCTTCTTTCTTTCATACACCCAACCAGATTTACTTCAAGTATAAAGGATTCTTTTTGAACAACCTCCCTTTAACACCTTTTAAAAAGGTAACAAGACAAGTTATGAGCATGTGTCATGTCCGGTTCCCATGAGCATCATTTGGTCTCAGTGCATACGCTAGGGGCTTGTTATAATTACACCTAACTGTGGTTTAGGATAGGGATTTTAACTGAATTTATTCTTGTGTATTGATTTTATATTTTTTTATGTATTGTAACCTGTCCTGAGTCCTTGGGATAGGATTGGATAAAATTTTGAAACAAATAAACAAAATAAATAAATAGTACAAAACAACATTACCAAAATACCCAAACTGAAAAAAATGTCCATATCTCCTTCCCCACAAAAAGGCCTCTCATACCCAAAAGAGGTAGCCATTTTCTGCTTCGGTAGTATAGATTCGACAGGGTTACCCATTTTTCAGCTACTTATTTTTGCTCTAGCTGTTGTTATTCACATCAGCAGATATGGTTCAAAGCGGACAAATATGCAAAAACTAAGATATTCGCCATGAAAATTCCTTTGGCTCTACAACTCACCGCTATCAGCTTCTCTGTTCACTTCATCTGGTGAGGGTTAGTTGACTAGGAGCAGGGAGATGAGTTCATTAACCCTTGCAGAGCCAGCTAGCCCCCTCCTTCACCCACTTTTCTGAATGGGTGAGCCTGGTCCTTTCGATGCCTAATGTGCAGGCTGAAGTAGGAATTCTGCATGCGTACACTGATACAGGGCTGACTTTACAGGCTCTTTCATACTAGCTGCACTATAGATGTTTACCATCTCTTATGCCCAGCATCCCATTACAAATTCCAGGTTGGAATCTGCACTGCCAGGGTGCTGCTGTGACACGGCAGAGCAATTACTGGCTAGGCTACCATTTTATTGCATGGATCTGCTCAGGATTTTTTAAATATAGACAGATTGAAGACATATGGCATCCTATAAAAGCCTCCCATAGTATGAATTACAGCAATTTCATGGGGCAGAGGCAATGTATTTTAAAAAGGCTGCAACATATTTTAATTTAATCTCTTGTTGGCAGGGATAATATGATTCCAGGGTAGCTGTTAACTTGTGTGTATGTATAATTTTTATAGATAAATTATATGGAAACCACAGATTGAGGACAGAGACAAGGCCTCGCTACTAAGGTTTCCTGCGTTGTGGGTGAAGAGCGACACATCTTAATAAAAATGCCGGTGTTGTTCAGCTTGCGTGATATGATTTCATTATTGATTTCCTTGTAATGAGATGCTAAATATTTTTGCTTATGCACATCAGATCAATGAGGCAAAGTACAGTGCAGTGTATCAATGCTCGACACAAAAATTATATTCTGCATCTCATTCTTTTATCTGGGACAATGATCAATAGCAGGGAACTTCAATCAAAAGCACATCAATTAATCTCTCTTCAGCTTCTCAGAGGTGAGTTTTGGGTTTTTTGTGATTTCAGCTAACTGGCAAATGAACTTTGTGTTTGCATCAGCTACTACACTGACAAGATGCAGCTGATTGCCCAGGTGAGCTTAGTATAACATGATAGACAGGACTCATTCACACAACACTCTTTTTGTATGGGTAGTGGCACAAACCCACATTTTGAGGGTTGTGTGAAAGCCTTGCCACTCCCTGTCTCTTTGATGATCCTGTATTCTCTGCCATTTGATGCAAAGGGGTTAGCTATTGATGATTCTGTATTCTCTGCCATTTGATATAAGGGAGTTAGCTATTGAACCCTCAGCAGTTGTGTGAATGCGTTGCTACTGGATAAGGCAAACAGAAGGCCACAAAGTTTCAATCACAGGGAGTCCTCAGCCTTTGGAGAGTCTGTGGGAGGTGTTTCCCAATACACAGGGCCCATGAATAAACTACAAATAACAATATATGTGTAATATATGAGCTTGCAATGCAGGGAGCCCTGGTCCCTCAAGGGGGGTGTTATATATAACTGAACATCAAAGATTAACTATATTAACATTTGTCCTTTTCCTAATGGGCAAGTCAGTGTGTGTCTGTCAAACATTCCCGTTAGGAGGAGGCCCACACCACAATTTCCTACAAGCCCCCAACTTCCCCGGATCCGGCAGTGGTTCCCAACTTTTGCCATCAATTGTTCAATGGGCACTTTGTTTTTCTTCCCAATCTGTTCCCCAGCAACAGGAGAAAAGAGCTCATAAGACACTTCAACTAATATTCAACAGCTACCAGCAGATAGGAAATTTTAAATAGATGTGAAGAAAACATCCATTACTCCATTTCTTAGTGGTTTCAAGCTTGTGATAGTCAGGGACCAGCTACATAGGGTGTTTTTAACGTGTCTGCCTGTTTGCAACTGCACCTGGATCTGTTTTAAATGGACCCGGCGGCTGCCACAACCCATTGTCTGCCTGTATGGTACCCCTTCCCCACACCACTGAGTTGCAGCGTTGCCGGGACAACCCCCAGCTAAGAGCAGGGCTGCAGTGCTCATCCATCCAGAAGATGGACGACAGTCCTGTCGCTGAGCGGTGCCCCAGGGTTGGTCTGCCCGCTTTGCTGATGGTGCTCCTGAATGTTCCAGAGCACTGCCTGTTGGGTTGCCCAAGAGCAGGGACAGTCTGCCCCATCTCTGCTCTGCCTGCACATCCAGTGGGCCGCCTTAAATGGACAGCCTGCCTGGGGGTGTGGCCTGGGGGTGTGGCGGGGCAGCTGTCTGTGTGAAGACACCCATAGAGTTCTTGAGAAGCTGTGCTACTGTTCCCCAACTGGTAAATATTGGACAGTGGTTAGAAGATGATGGAAAGTAAGTTTCCTCCTTGTGGGCCCACTCATAAGTCCCTGGGGGAGCAAGCCTTTTGTGGGGCAGGAAGCTAGCCAAACCTGCCCTAACTTTAACTGGTAGGGATGGGCGAACTCGGTTCGGAAGTTTAGAATTTGAACCGAACTTGGTCTGTTCGGTCGACCGAACCGAACCTCCGAACCGAACTCAAATTTTAAACCAAACCGAACCGAATTTCCGAACTCCGTTCTATTTGCCCATTCCTAGTGGCAACACACACAAAAAAAACTGGTTTTGAATGGCTGAACTTGGTTCAGAAGTTCGGAATTCAACCAAACTTGGTCTGTTCAGTCAACCGAACTGAATTTCCGAACCAAACTCGAATTTCAAACTGAACTGAACCGAACTGAATTTCCGAACTCAAATTTTGAACCGAACCAAATTTTTGAACTCTGTTCTGTTTGCCCATCCCTATTAACTTGTCAGGTTACAGAAAGGTCTTTATAAAGCTGAACTGGAAAGTCAGAAAACTCAAGAGACCAAACCTAGAGAAGTTTCAAGGAGGGAGCAAAAGGAATGAGGCCGGCTGGGTAAGGAAGCCACAAGCAGGGGATGTCTGGAGGCTTGGAGCCAGGGAAGGGTTTGCCTCAATGGGGAAAGACTCAGAGCCTAGAGAGGAGAGATCACCTCATGGAAGGGACCCAGAACATGGGGCCATGACTTAAGGAGCATAGCAATAATAGGTGCAGTAGATGCAGCTACCTTGGGGCCCACAAACGTGGGAGGCCCACACATGTAGAGTGCATGTACACACTGGAGAGGAGTGCCCCTGCGTGTGTGTGGGGGGGAGCATTCCATCTTCCACACCAGGGCCGATTCCCACCTACCTGCGCCCCTGCATGAACCTGTGATGTGGTTTTTTATACTGAAGATAGCAAGCAAACCATTTTGCTTGGGAGGTGATGGGGGGGGGGGGTATGCTGAAAGATTAAATTGGCCATTAGGTTGGACCCACAAAATGGGGGTGTCATGGGGTATCCCACAATCATACACATGCTCTGTATGCACACTCTCTCTCTCTCTCTCTCTCTCACACACACACACACACACACACACAAAGCCCTTCCTGGTCCTGCTGCTGGTGGACTCTTAGAAACCACCAGAGCTCGCTCCTCAGGGGCAAGGGCAACCAGACTAGGCAAGGTGCTCCATGGGGCAGTGGGAAGGGGTGGACTCTGAAGGCGGGGCTTGGCCTGGCAGAGCCAGCAGTGCTCTGTGAAAGACTATGTGCCAGTGCCACAGAACGTAGATTTCCTAGGAAAGAACACACCATAGAGCAGAAATGGGAAGTGCTCCTACTACCCAGGGTATCCATCCACCCTGGCAAGTGGGCACCCATTTGAGTGTTCACATACCTGAGTGGGTACCCTCAGAGGAGAAAGGACACGCTTAATTCACTTACTTGAGGCCAGGGGCTGAGGTTCATAGAGGCAGAGGTGATGCAGCAGCAAACTGAGGCCCCAAGGGGGCATGGCAGCAGCCATAAGGCAAAGGTGATATGTGGGGATGGAGGCCCTGTAGGACAGCCTTGTGCCCCAAGCGGTCTAGCCCCTGCCATCCAAGGGCATGTGCATGGAAGAAATTTTCCACTGGTTTTGCCGCTATTTTTCAGATCTATAAGAAACAGAATTCATGGCTCATTCAAGCACTTGGTAAAACTACTGAAGTCAGGAAGTTCAGAATTTATGATTCTACATACCTGGGTAACAGGACAGGGAGACACTGCCAGAGAGATATCTGCAATGGCATAACTATCTGCAATCGCATAATCCCTTCCCCGGAAGTTCGTTTGAGCCTGAGCATCTTCTAGAGGCGGTGTAAGACTTTTCTGTTTGAAAAGGCATTTGGCGGGTGGGGATAAGGGATGGGGTTTGGTGGGTGCATTTGGGGTAGGGGCGTGAGAGGGGTTGGATGAGGAGAATGGAGAGGTGGTATTGGGTGGGGTTTGTGTGTGGGTTGGGGTTTTGGGGAGGTTGTTTATATTTTAATGTTTCTATCTTTTATATGATTTTATATATGTTTTATATGTGCTTTTGTAAGCCTCTTTGAGCCTTTTTGAGGGAAGGACAGGATAAAAACATAAATAAATGAATAAAATAAATAAAACTAAGCCCCCTCTTCAGGTTCCCCTGATTCTAGAAACTCCCCATGAACTTGCTGTGCCTGAAGGCTCCTCCCCCACACTGACTTACCATGTTCCCTCCTGCTCCAATTTGCTGGCTCCAAAACTGTTCTGTTCTGCTGTTCTGATTCTGAAAGCAGTAGTGGCTCTGCCCCATTTGCTGATTTTTAGCTGCATTGTGGCTCATCTGCCATTCTTGAAAAACCTCCGCTGGGAGAAACAAGTGGGATTCACAAGTGGCAGGACAGGATCTGGCTCTACATTTATGGACCAGGGGGTGGGGGGGGAGTCCCCTTCAGAAAGTCCAGCTTCCCCCTGTATCCCTCTGTTAAAACCATAGGTGTCTGTAACCAGGCTTTGGGATGGGGTGATCTTGGCAACCTGGGTGGGCGGGCAGACAGGTAACATGGCATGAGAAGAAGGCAGACTGAGGCACGGTTTGATCTTGGCATCCTGGAAGGGCGGGCAGACAGGCATCATGGCATGAGCATCAGAAGGCTGGCTGAGGCAGGCTTTGATCTTGGCAACCTGAGCAGGTGGGCAGACAGACACTTTGGCATGAGCAGCAGAAGGCAGACTGAGGCAGGGTTTGAAGTTAGCAACCTGGGCAGGCAGACAGGCAGCGTGGCATGAGCATCGGAAGGCAGACTGTGGCAGGCTTTGATCTTGGCAATCTGGGAGGGCAGACAGGCAGCATGGCATGAACATCGGAAGGCAGACTGAGGCAGGGTTTGAGGTTACCAATCTGGGTGGGCAGACAGGCAGCATGGCATGAGAGGCAGTAGGGAAGACAGGCTGGGACTTTGGCAGGGCACTCAGATAGACTGGCAAAGACTGCAGCGCAAGAGAGAGCCAGACAGATAGGTGGGCCGAAGTTGTCTAGCCAGAGACCGGCTGGCAGGCTTACAGCTTCCCAATGCCACCCAGTGTCATGAGGTCAGTCAGATAGGCCGGCCGAGGCCATCTAGTGAGAGAGAGAGGCAGGGAGGGCGGTGGGCGTTTGGAAGGAGGAACAGCACCTCAGCAGCAACAGCCCAGATTGAGAAGGAGCCCCATCCCAAGACTGCCCCTGGCATGGGATGACGTGTGCCACTGCACCATCAATCCATGTCCAGGGGCAGCTCAGGGAATCCCAGTACCAGAAGGTTCACCTTGATGAACAGTAACTGCTCCACCAACTTGGCCCCCAGTCTCAGGTGGTGCAGCGAGCAAATGTCCCCCGCCATAGAGAACATCTGCTCACTGGGGACACTCGTTGGTGGGCAGGACAACAGAGCCTTGCAACTTTGGTCAGGGCTGGCCACACGTTGGTCTTGCCGACCTAATAGGCCAAGGTATTGCTGCTGGGATTGATGCACAGCTCCTTCTCCAGGTAGCTCTTCACTGTTGCTGAGGTGCTGTCATACTCCCTCATGTAACTGTCCTTTGGCACCACCTCCACCACTGCCCTCAGCCATGCTGCCTGCCCTGCTGTGTACGGGCCCGTGCTCACCAGAGTGGCCTGCACATATGATCTACTTATGGCAATAGAGGTGTTGCTGCTGTTCAGCCTGCTGCTGGTGCTGCTACTGCTTGGGCTGGGGGCAGGGATAGACCCCACCGGCTGAAAGGGGTGGCTGCTCCCACTCCCACCATCCCCAGGGGCATCCTGCTGCTGCTGATGCGCACTCTCAAGAGCCTGCTCTGCCTGCCGGTCCCTCTCCACCAGCTCATCCTTCCAGTGGCCATAGAGCTCTGTCTGGCATGCCACACTGCCCTTGACCCTGGGGTCCAGCATGGTTGCCAAGGCATATTCCTCCCACAGCAGGAGCTCATCGAACCACACCTTCATCCCTGCCTTCAGCTGCCACACCAGGGCAACCACCTCATCTGCCAGCTTCTTGCCCTGAGGGCCACAATCCTGACCCTGGAGAATTTCCTCCAGCCTCCTGAGGAGACTCTGGACCAGAGAGGTCACCTGGATGATGGTGGCCATGGAGGAGCTGATGGTCTCCGTCACGACCAGAAACGGTCTCAGAACGAAGACAGTTTGAGCCAGGATCTCCCATTCTGCCCCATTGTACCCTGGAGGTGCCCCACTGTCCATCACCAGTTGAAGCTGATGCAAGGCGGCTTTCTGCTCAAGAATCCACTCGAGCATCAGGAAGGACGAATTCCACCGGGTGGACACATCCTGCACCAGATGGTGCACTGGGTAGCCTTGCTCTGTCTGCTTCGCCCAGAGTAGGTTGCTGTCCTTCATGCTCCAGTTAAAGAAACCGGCCATCTTCCTCCCCCGCTCGATCAGGGAGCTAAGCGTGCCTGCCCCAATCCCCTGCTCCCCCAAGCCCAGAGCATCCCTAACCATCAGGTGAAGGGTGCGTGCAGCGCAAGGGATGCTGGTTAAGTCCCCCTTGCAGACTGCCCTCAATATGTTGGCCATGCTGCGCGCCACCACACACCCCTTGGTGAAGGGCACACCTGGCATGACCCACTCCCTCACCATGGCAGTCAGGGCTGCCTCGATGTTCTGAGATGTGTGGGGGCCATCCATTACTTCCGCCTGAAGCAGGGCCCACTGATACCCTGCTTCGGGACCCCTCCTGCAACTCCCAAATGCTGCCACCGGGTCCTGCCACCAGTGCGCCGTCACTGCCTGGTAGGCATGCTGCATGTTTTGGCTCGGCCACAGGTCAGTGGTGAAGTGGATGGTGGCACCCCCAGCCCTTCCAGCTGCTCCCTCACCCACTCCTTTAAATCCCAGTACAAGGCTAGAACAACCTGCCAGCTGAGGGTGGTGCGCGAGGGCAGCTTAAACTGGGGGGCCAGGAAGCCAACCAGGCGCCTAAACCCCAGAAGGGCTGCCCATCCAGTGCTATCATTTCCCCCAGCATGTGAGTGGCTTTCAGTTGAAAGCCACACCGCCCTCCACATCTTTCAGCTGCCGATGGACTTGGCAGCTGCCCCCACCCCAGCTCCTCCATGGTGCACTGATGCTGATGCTGATGCTGATGCTGATGCTGATGCTGATGCTGATGCTCCTACTGCTGCTCCTGCTGCTGCTGCTGCTGTTGCTGCTGCTGCTGCTGCTGCTTCTGCTACTGCTGCTGCTGCTAGTGCTGTTCCCCCCTAGCAGCAATACCGCTCCTGCTGCTAGAGTTAGATGCTCGAGGATGCTTGACTGCTGATGGAGGTGGACGACTGCCTGTTGCAGTCGGGAACCCACTGGAGTCCACTGCCCCTGCCTGCCCACTTAGCAGCACAGCGCTGTGGCATCCCCTGAGGTGCCTTGCCATGGCAGTTGTGCCAAGGTTGGTGAGCCCATGCTTCACCACCTTCTGGCACAAACTGCACTGCACCTCCCTGGGATCATCCGCCCTCACCAACTTAAAATGTGCCCATAGGGAGGATTTTTTGCCCCCTCCTGCCTTCTGGCCCACACCAGGTGATGCACCACTGACAGTGCTGCTGGGATGGGCAGAACATGGCAACGACACCGCTCTCGGAAGAACAGCCATCGCCTAAGCACCAGACATCTCCTCCACAGGACTAGTGTCTGCCTCACTGTCCCCAATCTGAGATATGTCCCACAAAGGGGAGTACTGGGACCCTGAGGCTGATCGACTGCCCATGCTGCTGCCACTCTCCCTGTGCCCCCTATATCTGCTGCTGCTATTTCTGCTGCTACTGATGCTCCTCTCCCTGTTTCCATTGCCCGGGGATCGGACCCTGCCTCTAGCATCCGGGGTGGGATCCACCAGCCCTGGACTGCTGGGGATCACATCAATAATGGGGAACATTGGTGGCCTATGATCAACATCTGACCCCGAAGCACTTGCACCTGCTCCTGCAGCTGCAGCAGAGACATCCACAGTCGCCTGGACTGCAGGCCTTCCAGTGCCCTGCATAGCAGTGGACGACGCTGGCAGGAGGTGATGCCAAACCACACCCCTAGTGCCACTGCTGGGAGCCTCTGAAGCCTGTCTGCCAAAATCAGACCTGTGCAGTTTGGGGTGTGGTGATGGGCTCGGCTGCTGCTGATGCCTGCTGCCACTCCACTGACACGGCCCCTACTACCTCTGCCACATGCCCCATTGCCTACCTTATGTGCAGCAGACCAGCCTCTCCTGCTTTTCTTCTCCATTTCGCCCACCCAAAGAATGCACAGGAAGATTTTATATATTTTTTAATTTATTTATTCAAATTTGGAATCTAATATTATATATATACACACTAACTCTAACTGCTATTAACTATTCTAAAACCTATGGAACTGAATGGAATATTATCTAATATCTACAAAGGCCTAGCCCTACAAACACAGTATAAAATATTAAAACTGAATCACTACGCACTATCTCTATCTATCTCTATACCTAAGCTAACTCCTACAACTATCTATCTATAGTATCTAATATCTAATATCTATATCTATATATATTCACAGGGATGGGGGGGAACACAAACAACTCACAACAAACAACACAGGGAGGGGTACAAAACTGAAATGAAACCTAAATCAATCTAATCCTACTCTAAATTAATCCAAAAACAGGGGAAGGGAATCAGGGATGGAATATATACAGGGAGGAGGGAAGGATTAAATGGAGGGGAGGGAGAAAGAACACAGGGAGGGGTAAAAAATTAAAATAACACCTAACTCTATCTAATCTAATCTAAATAAATGAAACTATGGAGGTAAATGTGGGGAAATGGGTGAAATAGGAGGAGAATGGCAATGGATTAGGAGGAACACAAACTGCTGGGAGAGGAAGAGTTCTGAAAACGCCTGATGACAGGATCAGTGGCTAGCTCACAATGATATGGAAGGGGGGGAGGGCAATGACTTTTGTTACTTCCTGCGCCCATCTTACCACAAGCCCTATGGGCTCCATGCAGCCTAGTCCGTGGTCAATCGCAGACTGTGAAGCCAGTGGTCTGAGGAAAAGAGGGATGGTGAATGAGCAGGCTGACTGCTAGTCCAAACCTCTTCACGCCTTCTCAGCTGACCACCCCCCACCCACCCCACTCCCTGGGCCTGCCAGCCAGGTTTTTCCCACCCAAATGCCACCTGAACTCATCCGAACGCACCTGAACTCTTTGGTAGGGATGAGCGAACGGATCGCGGTTCGGGTTCGGCTGTTCGGTTCGGCCGCATTCGGTTCATGTGTTCGGGTTTGGCCGTTCGAGTGGATTGCTGAGTTGCATTCGGCTGTTTGGTTCGGCCGCATTCGGTTCGTGTGTTCGGGTTCGGCCGTTCGCCGTTCGGGTGGGTCGCGTTTGGCGTTCGGCGTTCGGCGTTCAGCATTCGGCGTTCGGCCTAAAAATATCGCGAGCACGCAGGAAGCCAGAAATCGCGCCGGAAACTGGAAATTTGTGTGCGTGTGGAGCTGTGAGGCGAGTGGGTGGGTGTTTGAGTCGGTGGTTGCTTGGTTCATGTGTTTTGGCTGTGATTGTGTTGGGTTTGGCTGTGTTGTGTGTTTGGGTGGTTGGTGTGTGGGTTTTTTGAAAGAAAAAAAAAATGAAGAAGGCTGTTCACATCCTTCTTCTGGGGGCACATTTGCCAGTGGAGGAGGAACCAGTGGAGGCCGCTGCCCCTGCTACACCTCCCATGGCACCTGTGGCACTGGCTTTCTCTTTGGACGAGGAGAAAGCAGTGGGCTTTACTGCCATTCCTGCCAGGTTTGTAAACTTTTTTTTTACTTTTAAGACAAGAAAGGCTGTATCAGTTAGAGCGAGCTCAGCTCACTGGCGTGCGGGTGGGTACATGGGTGGTGGGCATCAGTCAGGCACAAACAGTGGCCAACAGCGGGTGGCAGCGGATGTCTGCCACAGAGAGAGAGCGTACTATAGTGTGGGGGACTCTTCCAGTAGTCAGGCATGAGCAATCCCCCACCCAAACATGTGCCAGGCTACTAAGGGTTTCCACTCTCCAGTTGCCATCCCATTCCCTACGCACCCCCAAATAAGGGCAGTTTCATTCCTCCAGCCAGGGTCACATCTCGCGTTGCGATCCCTAGCACCCCAAGGAGGGCAGCAGGATTTGCACGTGCCATCCAGGGGCTTTCTAGTTGCAATATCTAGCATCCCCTAGCAACCCTGGGAGGGCAGGATTTTCACATGCTTTTCCTTATGGGTTTTTTTAGTTGCTGTCCCTACTAGCACCCCAAGGAGGGAGGATTAGAGGCATCATCATAAATGCATGATATTTACTTGGTCTTCCTATGTATTCCCATTTCAGAGAGGTATCAGATTATTCTGGTCCCGGGCCCAGCCCTGCTTCCAGGACCAGGCCTAGGAAGACGACTCATCACCGAACCCCTAATCGGAGCTCGCCAGCCTCACCCCGAGACATTTGGCGCCAGTCGTCGGATGTCTGGTGGTTTTACATCCAGGGCGACAGAACCGCCACATGCAAGGTATGTCACGGGGACTGGAACAACAGGGAATGAATTACCCTCTGATGTATTAGGAATGGAAGTTCCCTGCAGAGAGAGATTGGATGGCCACCCAGTCCACCCACTCGTGGAGACAGAATGCAGGTAGGGCTTGACGGACCATTGGTCTGACACAGTATGGCACTTCTAATGTTCCTCTCTTTTTCTGCTCTTTCTAGATCTGAAAAAAAGTTTTCCGCCAGCAGAGGGAGGGGACAATGTCAGGGCTTCTCACCCACATCGAGCGGACCCATGAAATGCAGGTGAGGAGGGCGGACGGGTGAGGAGGACTCCGCTGTAGCTGCGCCCATGGAGCCGAAGCGCATGCAAAGGGGCGGGAAGGCAACCAGAAAAAGGAGGCATATAAGCCCTTCCCCTCCCCCCGCCTCAAGCCTCACTGTGGAGACCCCCGGGATCCCGGAGGACACTGGGATCAAGGCCCTTAGGGCCAGGTTGCATAGCTGCACCCAGGGCCACGTGGAGGAGGTCCAGCACTCCTCCGCCAACCTGGAGAAGTGCCTGGTGGCAGAGATGCAGGCAGTCCAGGCGGAGCGGCAGCAGGTGGTGGCATATGGCCAGTTTGTGTCCGCCGAGCTGCGCCGCGTGCAGGTCTACCACCAGGCACTCTCCAGGTGGCATAACGATCTGGCAGAGGTGGTGGAATATGCGGTGGACAATGGCGTGGTGGACCCCCCCACGGTGGCCGGCCCTCCGGAATGTGAGTCGCCCCAAGGTCTGTTGCCTTTCCCCCAAATACGGGGGGACAGGCCCCGTGGCAGACACACTGACTCTTAAGTTGTTTAATTAATAAGTTTCCTTTACATGTTTTCTTTTGTTTTATTAAATGTCACTGCTGTTGTTGTTGTTGTTGCTGTTGTTGTTTTCCTGTATTGTAAATAGCTTTAAGTAAAGTTTTCAAATTTATTGTTACGAGCTTTGTTTTACATGTCCTCTCTTTTATCCCTCCCTATGTATTGAAGTTCTGGCTGGCAGGTGGCAGAATCTCATACAGCTACTAGATCCCTTCCTGAAGCACATGCCACCTCAAGTAGCATAGTAACCCAAAGATGTGTGGTGCTAGCAGCAGGGTCTCAACTAGCAGAAAGCCCCCAGGAGGTGCAGGGCTGGTGTTTGTGTGGGTGGGTGTGACAGAGAGAAAGAGAGACAGGCTCCTCGGCAGCGGGCAGGAGGCAGTGGGCGCTGGTGTTCGGAGGGGCTTTTAGTTTCAGCTGCCAGCTTCAGCGGGCATCAGCGGGTGGGTGCAGAGGAGTAGGCTTTTGGGGAGGGGGGCAGGCTGGCATGCAGGCACCGGGCTTCTGGATGCAATGGAAAGGAATTCAGCCCCCAGTGACTGGTCCATAATCTTGTTGATGGTCCCTGGGACAGGCGGGCATCAGGGATAGTGGAATGATCAGGCGTGCCACACTATGTGGTAGCAGGGCAGCAGGTAAGGACGCACACAGGCAGGCACTGGCAGGCAGGCACATATAATATGTTGTGGGTTTATTCCATCTCATTTCGGTAGGTTTGCTGTGTGCTGGATGTGGGCGATGGGCATTAATGGGCACAGCACAGATGGGAGTTCTTCCAGGTTCTGGCTGGTGGCAGCTAGGATATACCTAGCTGAGCT
>QEPC01001423.1:8805390-8828636 GCA_003113815.1 Sphenodon punctatus | reverse complement strand
CAACAAAAGAAATGCAAATAGCAGGCTATAAAGGTGCTAAGTGTACTTAACTGTGCTTAGTAAAGTTTGACTATAAGGCACAGCCAGTAATTTGCATGAGAGAATTTGCCTTTGGGGCGAATTTAGGGAATTAAAAACTATCCCCATAAAACAGACTCTTTCATGTGTTTCTCTGTGTGTGTGTGTGTGTGTGTGTGTGTGTGCTCCCAGGGCTTTGTTTGAAGGTTTGGGGCCACAGACTATAGTTTGGGGATAAATAGACCCCACCTATAATGGGCTTTTCCCATTGGGGTCATATTGACCCCAAGACGCGGTGAGTGCAATTTTTTTAAAGTCAGAAGGTAAGGGTTAAGTCATTTTTGATAATTTCTGACCATGCTTTTATTCCCATGTCTATTCTGAATTTTTATTAGTGTTTCATATTTTGGACCATCATGGGGACCAATCATCAGGCTGATCACGCATCTTTCACACGCTGTCCCATTGTCTGATGCCATCGTCTATTCATAAGGTAAAAATGCTCTTTGCTATTTTCATGGTTGCCAGCTTTGCCACTGACACTTGTTACTTTTATCACTACAGTATGAGAAGCAAATATTTCCTCTCACCAGAAAATCATTCTCATGAGAAAATCTTGAATAATCACTCACTGGCCTACATTAGCTATAGCCATTAACCCTACTTTGGCCTAAGCAGGCCTTCACTGAAACCACCACTTCAAGACTTTTTGGTTTCGTGATAGCTGCAGTTTTCTAGCTGTTACAGCTCCTGCTCTTTCTTAGGTCAGCATATTTCACAAACTACTCAGCCAGCTAAAAATGCTCTCTAGTCCTTAGCATCTATAGAATATGGGTCCAAACACAGCTTCCCATGATTCTGGCTCCACAGCTGGCATCTGGCATTGATTGGGCTGTTTGATTTGCAATCTTTCTTCTCCACAGATTCATTCTGTCCCTCTCTTTCTCTCTAACTGGGGATCCAGCATTTGGGGAATGCACATGGCTGGGTGGCATGACATGGATTGGGCTGTATGATTTGCAATCCTCAGCCATCCTGGTCTCAGAGCAATGCTACACCCTGACTGCACTCCGGTTTGGGGTTCTCGGCTCATTTTCCCTGGATCTCTGGCTGTATTTCTCTCTGGGCAGGGCAGCCTCTGTTTGTGAATAGCAGATGGCTTAGTGGCAATGGCAAGAACGTTTGGGGGTTGCAGATGGCTGGTTGGCAAGCATGCTCGTTTTCTCAGGAAGCAATGCAGTAAACAACGAACGGACAAAAGTCCGGAAATAAAACGGTACCCTTGGTAATGTGGTAACTGGCAAGTGGTACGTTTATTAATGGTAAGTGTTACGTGGTAAATGGTACACAGTAAGTAGGTAAAACGGGATGGTATTCAAGTATTGGATATCACATCGGTGCCGAGAAACAGTCAAGAAATCAATCCCATTTCTCAGTATCACGTAATTTCTCCCAAGTAACATTTCAGCTGTTCGCGTCAGCTCTAGAACCCAAAGTCACTCCACTGGAATCACAGAGTTGGGATGAACCCAAAGGTCATCTAGCCCAGCCCCCTGCTTTCATGCAGGGCATCTACAGCTACAATATCCCAGATGGCTGTCCAGCCTCTTTCTGAAAACCTCCAACAACAGAGAGCCTACAACCTCTGTTGGCAACTTGTTCTATTGCCACACAGCTCTTAACTGCTAGGAAGTTTTTCCTGAAACAAGCTGTCAATTACTTACTCACACGTAATTTCACCATCTCGGAAAATGGGGTCTATTTCCCAACCATTTCCTGAGACTGATGCGATTTCTCAGTTCTCACAATTCCGTAAAATACCATCCCAATTTACTGACTTCCCTGTTACTGTTTGTCATGTACTGTGTACCGTTCATATACCTCTTACTACATTGATGAAAGTACCATTTTACTTCTGGGTTTGTTTTTTCCACATTTGAGCCAATAGCTGTGTGAAATGCCCACCCCTTACTTCCCCCCAGTGCCCGTTAACCTCCATTCCAGTGCCGCCAATGAGAATTGTTGTATATTGTTCCCTTTCTTTTGACCAATCTGCAACTGGATTCTGAAAGGAATCTGCATACCAGCCAATAAGTGACAAGGAAGTACAAGGGAAAATAGAGTGCAGAGAATATAGAAGAAATGCAGTATTGCATCGTTATTGTCGGGATTTGAAATTGACAACAGAGTTATAAATAGCAAAGCGATAAATGAGATCTCAGTAAGCAAATTATCAGTAAATCAGGAAATGTCGATCAAGATATTCCTGAGTACCAAGAGGTCCTCAGTTTGACTGAGATGTTATCGGGAACTGGGATTTCACCAGACAGTCCCATTTTTGTGAAATCTTATTTCAGCCCTAGATATCTAAAATCTACCTTCTTGTAATTTAAGCCCATTATTTCTAGTCTTGCCCTACGTAGTAATAAAAAACAGTCCTTGCCATCTCCTTGGTGGCAGTCCTTTAGATATTTGAAGACTGCTATCATGTCTCCCACTACTCTTCTTTTTTCTAGGATAAACATAACCAGTTCCGCTTCAACCTTTCCTCGTAGGACTTGCCTTCCAGACCCTTTATCATCTTTGTTGATCTCCCCTGGGAAATAGGAAAGTGGGTATGGGATTCAACGAAGATGTACAGGACAGAAATATAGGTAATGTCTGCTAACCAACTGATCTGTGAAAGGGCAGCCTTGGGCTGTAAGAGTTTGTCACAGTCCCAGTGAGCCACACCATTCCAGCCACTTCATCCCCCACTGCATGCAAGCATTTCAGCACAGCCCCCCTCAACCACTCTTCTTTCCTACTAAGGTGGGTTTCAGACTTCAGATGGGTCTCATCTTGTGGGGTCCAGATGTGCAAGTCTCTTACTGACATAGTCAATGTGAGAGACACAGGCTGTTTTTATACGGACGCCCCACCCCACCGCTCAGTGTTTGCGTGGGTGTGCGGGGGGGGCAGGCCATGTAACTACCACAGGCGGCGGGTGTGCACCCATGTAAACACCACGGGCAGTGGGTGTTTGTGCATGTGCACGCCTGCCGGACACCCACCAACACCCGCCACACACCTAACCACACCCACCTCCACCCACAGAGCCCGCCACCAAAACGGAGGATGCTCCGTGGGTGGAGGTGAGTATAGGTAGGTGTAGGTAGGTGGGCGTCCATGTAAACAGGCACACACACACCTACACCCGCCGCACCAAAACACCACCCCCACCCATCCCTGCCTGTATAAAAAAGGCACAGACATCCTCAAATGGGGCATCACAGTGGAGCTGAAACAAATCCTCTGAAAAGTAGGAATTTGTCCAATTTGGATTCCCCACACCCCCCAAACAACACAGATGTGAATTCCTTGTGTTTTCAAGATATTCATTTAAATTATTCCAGTAATTTTAGTCATTTTTGACACTTTGGTTTGGATATTTGGCCAAATAAATGAATAACCAAACCGAAATTAATGAAGTATCCAAATCAAAATATCCAAAGCTGGTCTGCACAAAAAACAGAAACAAATGGCAGTTAATACCCACTTTGGCTGGTTTTGGTTCAAATCGTGCAAATTGGTAGGGATGGGCGAACGCGGTACGGAAGTTCAGAGTTCAGCCCAAACTTGGCCTGTTCGGATGACCGAACCCAAAGCCGAATCCAAACACAAACTGACTGAACCAAACAAACTTCCAAACGTCGAACTGACCAAACAGTTTGGTCAGTTCGGATTGCGTTCGGGTGAGTTTGGGTGGCAAAAAAAGTGTCACTGGAAGGTCAAACTTGACAGGGAGGGGTAGTCAGCTGAGGAGCAGACTTCCATGTACCAGGGGTGGAGAGGCTTGGAGTAGCATCCATCCTGCCCAATCACCATCCCTTTTCGCCTCAGACCACTGGCTTCGCAGTCTGCGATTGGCCACGGACTAGGCTGCACAGAGCCAATGGGGCTTGCGATAAGGTGGGTGCAGCAAGAAACAAAACTATCTGCCTCCCCCCTTTCCAATACCTTCTGAGCTAGTCACTGTTACTGAACAGCAGGCATTTCAGAAGGCTAACTCGCTCCCAGCAGTTTTTGTTCCTTCCTATTCCTAATCCATTGCCATCCTCCTCCTGTTTCACCCATCCAACCCATTTACCTCCATATTATCATTTATTTAGATTATATTAGATAAATGTAGGTGTTATTACCCCTCCCTGTGTTCCCCGTGTTCAATCTTCCTTCCTCCCTCCATTTAATCCTTTCCCTCTCCCATATATTCCATCCCAGATTCCCTTCCCCTGTTTTTTCATTTAGAGTAGGATTATTAGATTGATTTAGGTTTCATTCAAGTTTTGTACCCCTCCTTGTGCTGTTTGTGATTCCCCCCCATCACATATATATATATAGAGAGAGAGACAGAGAGAGATAGGTTAGAGATAGTAGAGAGTTGTAGGAGTTAGCTTAGTGATAGAGATAGCGTTAGTGATTTAGTTTTAGTGTTTGTAGGAGTAGGCCTGTGTACTTATTAGATAATCCATTAAGTTCATAGCATTTAGAATAGTTAATAGCAGTTAGATTTAGTGTAGATAGATATATATAATATTAGAATAAAAATTTAAATTAAAAAACCATAAAAACAAAACAAAACAAAAAACCATATAAAACCAAATAAAAAAACAACAAATTTCTTTTTTTAAAAAACCCATATAAAAACATTTCCCGAATGGCCAAACCAGAACCAAACGGCCAAACCGAATGGCTGAACCCGAACCCGGCGAATGAACTAAACGGCCGAACCCGAACGGACGAACTGAACGCAGCCGAACCAAACGGCCGAACTCTAACCGCAATCTGTTCGCCCATCCCTACAAATTGGATGGATTTATTCATTCTCGTGAATATTTGTTTCCACTCTAAAATATTTGGAAAGGGTGAAGAGAAGAGCTACAAGGATGATCCGAGGACTGGAAAGCAAGATTGCTAATGAGAAGCTTAAGGAGCTCCATCTGTTAGCTTAGCAGAAAGAAAGTGAAGATGTGGCATATAAGTTCAAGTGTATACACTCCCCCAGCATCCAGTCCATGCAGACAGGTTCTTTGTGAGATGGTCTGAGACATGAGTCTCCCAAAGAGAAGAGACGGTGACTATTTGTTTTCCCCTGTCACAGTCAGGAGAACAAGAGAAAATGGTCTTAAATTGCAAATGTAGATTTAGGTTAGTTATTAAGAAAAACCTCGTAACTGTGGTAACTATTGGTCAATGGAATAAGTTGCCCAGGGACATTGTGGCATCTCCCTCCGTGGGTATTTTCAAAACCCTGCTGGACAACATCTGTCTGTGATGCTGTAGGTGGAAGGCATCCTGATTCCTCCCGCCTTGGAGAAAGGGGGTGGGACTAGATGTCCATTAAAGTCCTGACCAATTCTACGATACTATAATTCTGTGAAAAGACCTGTTTGCTCCCCAGCCTTTACTGTGCTTGCCACAGCCAGCTCTTCTGGCAAGCAAGAGCTTAGGTTCCAAATGTTGGGCAGGAGGAGACAGCAGGCTCACCCATGACCCCACCACCTCTCCCCCTCTACACTCACAAACACCTGAAATTAGAGCTGCCAGGGTAGGAGGTTAGTCAGTGCTGGGAGGAATGGGCAGGTCCATAGTTGAGTTAGATAGTGCACACCAGGTCTGCACAACACCAAGTAGCCTGGCCAGAATAGCCCACACTGGGCTGTGGCTTGTCCCCTTCCTGTAGCCACCATTTGAAAGAGGCAATGAGACTCTTGAGAAAGCAGCGAACCTGGATGGCAAGAGAACATGGAAATCTACCCATTCCCAAAACTGGGGTGCGGGTTTATGGGTACCTTCCCGAGTGGTGTAACAATAGTCCCAATTTAGCAAGGCAGCACAGCTCCTCTCTATGACTCCCAAAGAACTACCCTCCACATATACGCATGTGTGTGCACACGAACACACACATGCAAAATGGCAGCTCCACTCTCTCTCTCTCCCTCAAGCTGAGAAATTCAAAAGCCAGTGAGGAGTAGAATGGCACACAGTCAGACTTCTACTGCACAGGTTACCGGGTGGAAGATTAAGGAGCAGTCTTTCCCCTGTACCCCAAACCCAGAGGACATTCTCTCCCTACTTCCTTCCCATTTTAACCTCTGTGGTGACCCCAATCCCCTATTTTTACAGTCATGCTCTCTGGTGATGGACCTCAGAATCCCACTAGTTGATCCTTACAGACCTTAGCGTCAGCAGTTCGTCCTCTCAGCCTCCTCCTCTCACGCCCTCCATCTTAGTGCAGAGCTGAGAATTTCCAATGGCACCTTCAGGAAGGCGTGGGGCAGCTGCGTTTCACAGTGAATTTTTTAGATGGGTTGGTATGTAACAAAGGTCCTGGTTCTTCCTTTTTCCCTAGTTTCCACTGGGCTGATTAAATCTCCACACGATCTCCAGAATGGTTGTGAATGTCACAAATGAACTGTTCCTGCTATCTTGCACACATGCAATAATTGTTTTTGTTTATTTTGCATGCACAAGAAAGATGGTGCTGCCCTGCTGTTTGAGAGCCAGAGCAGCAAAAAGATATCATCTTTCTTATGCAAAAATGTATTTCTCATGTACAAGACAGCACATTGCAGGAGTGGCAAGCCCAAAAGGTGGATGTGCAAAGATCTGGGACATTGTTGGAAATGCAGTGGATTTCTGCACATTATTCCACATCTGCAGCAGATATTACCGTGGATACAGAAACAACGATCCACTTCAGCCTTAGTGTACACCCTTTGGGAGCTGAAAGAGCAGCAACCTCAAGAATCCTGACAGTCGGCTAGAGGCTGCCAAGGGAGAAGGAAACCTAGGGTGTTTTTCAATGTGATGGTGCCCACCACTGCCACAGACTTACCTGGGCAGTGGCGGGAGCCATCACTCTGGCTGGGAGCCAGCCCAGCTGACAAACAAACATAACAGCGGCTGGACTGGGGGGCGGGCGGAGAGACACACATACATGCATCCACCCAGCCCCCCCTCCCCAGCTGACCATCAGCCATGACAGCCAGTGCTTTCCCAGAACCGACAGGGACCCCAACCTGGTAAGTAAAGCGGCTTGTCATCCACAACAGCATGCTTTTACATCCAGTCAGGCAGCTGTTCCTTCCCTGGGCAGTGTTGGCACTTAGTCCAGGCTGTGACCTGGTGATGTCCCTGCGTCACAGTCTGGTCTATGCACCAACACCACCCAGGGATCAGCTCGGGCTAACATCTGGTGGTGCTTTCTGACGTGACAGTGTCCTCTGACCCATAGTTCCATGTGGATCAAACCATGGAAATGTGGGCCATTGTCATGTCTATAAACACCCCTAGATTAACCCAGCATGTGCTGGGAGCTGTCTCTGGCACTGTAGAAAAGGACCAAGAGACGAGGACTCAAACTGTAAGAAAAGCTATTTCCCCTAAGGAGTGGAGAAGGTAGTGCCAGGAGGCAAATTGAAATGTAAGGTCATCCAGTGGTGTGAGCATAATTGTCACAAGTGAGAAGAAAGTAGGGCTGAGACCCAAGTCCTATCCCTGCCTCCCAGCCCCTAAATACACACACACACACACACACACACCCCTTCCTGTTTGTGCTTCTTTCATCCCCTTGGTGAAAGGTGTATACTGTAATATAACCAATAGGAGTGGGACTCAGGATGAAATTTCAGTTATGGTTCTTTCGGTTTTGGTTCATGTTATGGTTTTAGATTTTTGGTTTCATATTTTTCCTATTGAAGCCAATGGGAAGTTTTCCAATCGAAGTCAATGGTAAATTTGCAAAAATTTGCCATTGACTTTAATGGGAAGAGAAACCGATTCGTAAAAAAAAAACCACGCCACCAGCCCTCTTCCCCAGGACAGTGGGTCCGATCTCTCCTTCCCCCAGTCCCCAGGGCCCCACAGTAGGTACTTACCAGCCTCAGTTGGCTTGACTAAAGCAACGCCACTGCTCTAGGGACTCCAGCAAGCTTCCTCACCGCGGTATGAGAATGCGCATGACGCAAAATGGCCACCGGTGCCATTTTGCACATGCACAAAATGAACATAGCTAGGAGTGGGCATCCGGACAGAATTACGTATCTGGATCCATTCTGGATTTGGATCTGTATTTTCTGGATTCTTTATGGATTCAGATTCAGATTACATTGAAGTCAATGGGAAACCACAAGCCCCCTGTGTGGGGTCCTGCAAGGTTCCATTCTGTCCCCCCTCTTGTTTAATGTGTAAATGCAGCTGCTGGGGGAGGTTGTACGTAGTTGGGTGGTTCATTGTCATTAATATTCTGATGACACTCAATTGTACCTCTCCTTTACATCCGACCCAGGCCCTGCAGTCACAGTGCTTTCCTGGCATTTGGCAGCTGTGGGGGATTGGATGAGGTCTAGCCAATTGAAGCTTAATCCCGACAAGACAGAGGTGATGCTTGTTGATGGGGCCGGTGATCTGGGTTGGGGGGATTATCCATTATTGATGGGATCCGGTCCGCCCCTTGTTGACCTCTGAGGTACGGAGCCTAGGGGTGCTCCTGGATTCGCAGCTGCGCTTGGATCTCCAGGTGTCGGCTGTGGCTAGGAGTGCCTTATGCCAGTTACACCTGGTGAGACAGCTCTGTCCATATGTCTTGGATTCTGACCTCACTACCTTCATCCATGCATTTCTCACCTTGAGGTTGGATTGCTGTAATGCGCTCTATGTGGGGCTGCCCATGGTGATGGTCCGGAGGCTGCAGCTGGTGCAGAATACAGCAGCTCATCTGCTTACTGGGACAGACTGCCAGGAGCACATGATTCCAGTGCTCTGGGCTCTGCACTGGATGCCTGTTGTCTTCCAAGCCCGATTCAAGGTGTTGGTTCTGACCTATAAATCCCTGAAGAGTCTGGGTCCTAGCTACCTGAAGGATTGCCTCACTTCCTGGGCCCTTGAGCGGCTCCTACAGTCATCCAGGGGCACCCACATGGAGGTTCCTGGGTGAGTGCTGACCGGCAGGCAGGCATTCTTGGCAGCCGCTCCAGCATTGTGGAACTCGCTCCTAGTGGGTGTCCGCCTCAGCCCAAATCTCCTCACCTTCTGGCACCAATGTAAGACATGGCTCTTCCACCAGGTGTTTGAGGGGGTGAATTACAGGGAGGTGAGAGGGTTGGGTGGGATGTTTTTTTCTGCACACTTTATGGTTGTTTTTACTATTTATTGAATTGTTTTAATTGTCTTTTGATATTGTATTGTATTTTATTACATTTTGTAATTTATTATTGACCTGTTGTGAGCCGCCTCGAGCTGCCAGAGGCAGGAGGGGTGGGATATAAATAAATAAATAAATAACCAGAGAGACCAAAAGGCAGTAGTGCATCCTTGTCTCATAGGATGTCCCAGCTGGACTCTCTCCCTGTCTCTGGCTGGGTTTCTGTCAGTGTAAGACTGGTGTAACCCAACAGAGATATCAAGCACAGTCCAGGCCTACTTGTCCTTGTGCTGCTGTGTAATCTCTTCAGAACTGCAGAAGTAGGAATGTGTTTTCTGATGAAGCATTTCCTACTTTATGCATCAGGCCAGTGCTGTTGTCTTTTATGTAAATAAATACAGGTGGAGGGTACACAGAAGTGGTGAGGCTGGGCTGGATGGGAGTTTTAAACCAAGTCTTCGTGGCAATTTGTTTAAATTGGTTTCAGATGAACCTAGCAAAAGACTTTTTAGCATCCACATACTGCTCCCCAGAAATCACTTATCTTCACTGCTGCAAATTCCACTCCTGTTTCTCTATTAAGAAGGCATATGAAATGGTTTCCAGCCATTGTATCTCATTTTGCCTTTGCCTGCTGGACTGAAGAGTCCTCTACCATCAGAAAACTTCTCCCTGTGCAGGTGCGGTGTGCCCCCTAGAGAATCTGGGGCAATGCCCCTCCAGTCCCCCCAATCTCGCACTGCACTGCATGCAGCACTGTGGCTGCATCTGATCATGCCCGCCGCAGCCCAATAATATCTGTTTTTTTAAAAAAAAAACCACCACAACCAACCCAGTTGTGAATGAGAGGAGCCAATCAAAGAAGAGCTACTGCCTGGCGGTTCTTCTTTGAGAGGCTCCTCCCATTAACCAACCAAGCCTGCCCCAAGAGCGGCGAGAGCACAGCCAGTTCCCGCACCTCGGGATGGGGACTGGCTGTGCTCTCACCACTCTGGAGTCCCATAAGGGACAAAACTATTGTGAATACGCTTTGGGCGTTCAAGCGCACAGCCCAAACGTGCTTATGGGAAACTGAATTCCCAGAGGGGCAGGCTTTCTTAAGAGCCCTATCAGCTCAATTTAAAATGACACCAGGGTGCCAATTGTAGGTGTCCAGGCGAGATATGCTGCGGGCGGCTGAGGCAGTCAGGGACCAGTGCGCATGATCAACTGGAGTCAGCTCTGATTCAAGCAGTGAGCAGCGCACCATGATCCTGCTGCTGTAGCCTGACTTTGTAGTGTCATGAGTAAATTGCGGGGGGAGACTGGGGATGAAATGGGGCTGGGGGTAGGGGTTTGGACTAAAAGAGATGGGAATGGGAGAGGGGTGGATGGGGAGAGACTGGTAGAGAGGGAATGGGGAGGGGAATGGGGTAGGGAGAGACTGGGCAATGGGAGAGGAGTGGATGGGGAGAGACTGGTAGAGAGGGAATGGGGAGGGGAATGGGGTAGGGAGAGACTGGGCAATGGGAGAGGAGTGGATGGGGAGAGACTGGTAGAGAGGGAATGGGGAGGGGAATGGGGTAGGGAGAGACTGGGCAATGGGAGAGGAGTGGATGGGGAGAGACTGGTAGAGAGGGAATGGGGAGGGGAATGGGGTAGGGAGAGACTGGGCAANGAGAGGGAATGCAGACGGGAAAGACGGGAGGAGAGACTGGGAGTGGGACTCTGGGAGAGACTGGGGAATGGGGGAGGGGTGGATGGGGAGAGACGGGGGAATGGGGGAGGGGGATGGACACAGTGGGAAAACAGGGCGCAACCATATTTTGGGGGACAAGTGAAACTCCTCGCCTCGCTGCTGGTTTTGTGGTGTGGTAAGGACTGCACATAATGTTGCCTTAAGATGGTTTGGTTTGCTTTGCTTGCTCTGTGTTTGCGTGATGACATTTTGTGGGTCCACTGGTTGTGGCTACTTTAAAAAAAAATGGTCCCTTCACTGTTTCACTGCTGCTCCCTGCTTCTGGAAAGTAGTTTTCGTGGATAGGCATTTGGCTTTCCCAGCATTAAGTAATTAATGTCCATCCAGTGTTAACCCTGGGAACTCCTTGCTGCTGGGTTATGCCCTGGCTCCACCTACCGTTGCCCTGGTTCCACCTACCATTGCCCTGACTCCACCTACCATTGCCCTGGTTCTGCCCCTAGGCTCACTGGCCCACCGGCGGCAGGCCAACCAGCTTTACTGCCCCACCAACCTCAAAACCCACCAGCTGCCCCTGTCCCTGTGTTTGTATCTATAGACTGCAGAGGCTCCCAAAGCAAGGGTCAGGAATGGATCCCAAGTGGGATAATACCATCTGCACCTGGGAGAGGCACAATTCTGGTTGGTGTTTGATACACTTTGCATGTCTCTGCTCTCAGGGGTTATAGGATTCTGTTTAAATGGGG
Organism: Sphenodon punctatus; assembly: GCA_003113815.1. NCBI lineage: Eukaryota > Metazoa > Chordata > Lepidosauria > Sphenodontia > Sphenodontidae > Sphenodon > Sphenodon punctatus. The sequence goes on along the minus strand of QEPC01001423.1, from coordinate 8,817,010 downwards.
CCTCGGGCACTCAGGAGTGCTTAAGGGGTGTGCTCAGAAGGGGGGAAAGATGGTAGAAGTCCAGATCATGGATGTATGCCAGTAGTACATGGGTGCATGCTGTCATCTCTGTTCCCTTCTCTCCCCACCCTCAAGCTAGCACTGAAACGGATAGAAAAACAATTGACCACAATTCCAGTTAGTTTGGCAGTTATTCAGTAACTAACCAGTCACAGTGGAGTTTAACCACCAAACTGGATTACCGCACATTACTGCATTACCAAATTATGGTTTACCACATGACTGCGTTTACCATATTACCTTATTATCACATAACTAAATGTTACCATCACAAGTCTAAAACCAGGGAGGTAGGAATTTTTTAAAAAGAAAGAAAAAAGGGTGTTAAATGGTAGTATGATAAAGAGTAGTGCAATAAATGGTAATTTGCAGTATCATGGTAAATCAGTAATCTGGTAAATCAGATTAATTGCCAGCGCTAGCCAGATACTGTTCGGTGTCTGTCCAGATACTGGATATTGGCAGATATGTGTTTCCACTCTGTCAGGGGCATGTTCCTTCAGTGCTTGAGGAGGGTAGGGGCCAGGAGCTGATACTATAGGCCAGATCCAAGAATAAAAAAGATACCATATAAAAAAAAAAAACAGACACAAGCTAGAGTTAGCCCATTAGCCAGGGCTTTCCTTCCCCTGGCTTACCTTCATTTGGGGGAAGAAATGCAGTGAACTGGGAGAAGTAAGATACTTTTAACTAATTTGGGAAACCTAGTGTGCATCCTATTTTGCCATTGTATATGTAACAGGGACAACTGGAGCCCCTTCCAAATGAAGTCCTAGGTACGTGGTAGCAGGGTGTAACGTTTTTTGGATCTGCACAGGGTCAAGCACCTGCAGCCCAATAAAGTAGTGAGATAATGGTTAATGATAGATCCAAATCTGGACTCAACCTTCCCTTCTGAGCATATCTCTTAAGTACCCTGCTGGTCTGTGATGCTTGTACTAATTTTCCACGTGGGCCACAGTAGAGGAAAAGTATGCCATTCATGGTGTAAACAGATAATTGATTCTCCCTTGAGGTTTGGAATTGGACCAAGAACTGGATTTCTTTCCTAGCTCTACAATGGTGGGTGCTGAGAATCTTAGGCCAATCATGTAGTTTTGTTGAGAGAACAGCCCAAGAGGAGAGACAGGAAATGCAGAGAGTTACTAAGCATCCAGAAACTTCTTTTACTGAAATTCCTTTCAGACTGTCGAGCACCTTTTGTGACTGTTAAAGCAATATGTGGCAATGCAGGCCTGTTTGGCCTTGAGGGAAGAATGCGTGTTCCCCTAATTATGAACACCAGAGAAGAGCCTGGTACCATTATGAAATACCTCTTCAAGCTCCACTTTTTCCTTTTCTTTCCTTTTTTTTAGAATGTTTTCACTCCTGACGTTGCCAAGCTGCTTCCTGGTTAATAGCATTGTCCCCGGCTCTGGCAGAGCAGGGAATCAGAGCTCAACAACACATGCAGAGACGCTATTTCATCAGAGAGTGGAGTGTGGGCAGAAGAAGGAGGCTCAAGTGTTCCCTTTCCACTGATTATATTGTTTCCTCTGGAAGGAAAGAATGGGTTATTCTAGCCTGTTTCTCCATAGCATTCCTCACTCTCAGTAAGACGAATTTGTATATTAATAAGCAAGAATACAATAATGCAATGGGGTGGAAAACATCATGCCCTCATTTCTTCCACTAGAGCTGAAACAAATAGTGGATTTCTCATTCACAAATATTATTTGCATTTTTGTTTAACCCTCTGAATATCCGAAGAATATTCATGACTGAAACGAATATGTGCATATGTGTTTTTTTTCCTAAGGGTTAGGAACTTTCTCCCTCCCTCCCAGAGCCTACTTTGAAAATTAGTACAAGCTCCAAGGGCCATGTAGAAGCTGGGGGGAAGGAATACCCAGAAAGAGAAGGGTCCAAACCATGGATATGTGCCATAGATCTGTATCCTATCCTTGTGTGCATGCCCTCCTCTTTGATCCCTTACCCTGAGCTCAGTATTTCATGCCTGTGCGTAGGAACTAGGACGAGGGGCTGAAACCAGGAACTGGAAAAGGGCCACATAAAAACTAGCTGCAGGTCACATTTGGCCCCCAGGCCTGAGATTCCCCATCCTTGGCTTATTCAGCTATTGCATTTCAGTTATTTCATTTACTATTATTTTCATTTTCGAATAACCCTTCGAGTGTCCAATTAATATCCACGACAGGGACAGCTACTCACATATCCACACTTTGGGTGTCCTGTTTCTTCAATTTTTTGAGTGCTTAGTTCAGTTATTTTATACTTTTTGTTGGTTTTTTATTTCAGTATTTTGGTTACCTCATTTTTGGCAATTGCCCGTGTGCAATGGTGTGATATATTGCTGAACTGACATAACTGAAATGACTGAAATACCAGAATAACCAAATTGAAAAAAACCACCAAAAAAACCCCTCTAACCAAAATATTTAATTTATTAATTTATTAATTTATTAGTGTATTAAAAACATTTAATCTCCCACCCTTCCTGCCTCAGGCCTTCCTCGCTGGCCTAAGGCCCTGCACCTCAGGACTTTCCTGAATCCCCTTGCCCTTTCCCTAGGATGGGGTCAGGTTTCCCTCCTACTCCCCCAGCAGGGTAGCTCCAGATAGCCTTGGAGCACCTTACCCAGCTGCCACCAAGCTAACATTCCTCTCTAGGGGTTGGCTAAGACTCTCTATATAGACTCAGCCCATGTCATGTGACACACCCACATTTGGTCACATGATCTCTACTCCCTGGACACTGAGTTAACCCCTTCCATCTCAGGCCACCTGGCAAGTGGTGAAGTGCACTGATGCTGTGATCCCGTTCCTGCAACTACCTACCCACGGCGCTTCACCACAATGTGCAATAGCTAAAATGAAATAACCAAAATATAAAATGACCAAAATACTGACCAAAATAACAAAACCAGATATCCAACGAAGGGGAAGTGAATACTGTTTCATATTGTAAGGCCCCCTGGCCCCCGGAACACTGGCTTACCCTTAGGCGGTGCCACCCAGGCCTGTTTCCCTGTCTAGATTCCTTTCCTAGGGATGGGCAAACGCGGTTCGGATGTTCGGAGTTCGGACCGAACTCGGTCTGTTCAGACTTTCAAACGACCGAAGAGTTTGGTCGTGTTTGGATGAGTTCAGATGAGTTCTGAGATGGAAAAAACGTCTTTTCAGGGCCAAAATTTAGGTTTCGGTTTCAGTTTTGATAGAGCTATTTTTCAATGTTCGGCCACGTTCGGCCAAACCAAACTTGGCTGAACCGAAGCATTGAACCCGAACTCCGGTTTCAAACCGAACAACCGAACATCCAAACCGCGTTCTGTTCGCCCATCCCTATCCTTTCCCCATGATTTCTCCTGGTCCTTCTCTTGACCCCACCTACTTCTGTCTGTCTCCTTGGTTGCCCTGCCTCCCAGCTTCCTTGTTGGTTACCAGACAGGATAAAGGCATGCTGGTACCAACAGGAAGGTAGGTGGAACAATCTCCCTGTCACACCTAGGGATGTGTGAACAGAACGGGGTTCAGATGTTGGGCCGTTCGGCCTGAAAACTTAATTCAGGTTCATGGATTCAGTCCCATGGAGTTCAGACACACACACCCTCGAATGTTCTGAAAATTCTGCCGCCTGGAGGTTTTGGGTGCTCCAGGGCTGCCCATGGGGGCATGGCAGGCCATCAGATACACAGCAGCAGCATAAGCAGAGACTGGTAAGGCTTGGGGATTAGCACCCTGGGTTTCCTGGGCAGGCAGGCTTGGAGCTTGGCCCCTGGGGGTGCGCGTGGAGGCCATCTGAGACCCAATGATGGCAGCAGCAGCAGCAGCAGCAGCAGCAGCAGCAGCAGAGGCTGGGAAGGCTTGGGACTTGGTGACTGGCCTTGCACCCCCTACTTGGCCAGGCATTCCAGGCTGCCAGGCATCGGCGGAGCAGCATCAGAGGCCCACCCAGGGCTTGGTAAATCGCACCCTTACTTGGCCGGGCATTGCAGGCTGCCAGGCATCAGCAGAACAGCAGCAGAGGCCCGGCCAGGGCTTGGTGGCTGACATCCTTACTCATCTGGGCATTGCAGGCTGCCTGGATTTTTGATGAGCACTCTATGCGTGGCCATGAGCGGGTGCTCTGTGGTATGGCACCTGCTACTGATGCGTTATGCGGTATGGCCAGTATGGCACACCTACTTGGCCAGGCCTTTGCAGGCTGCCAGGCATCGGCAGAGGAGCAGAGGCCTGATCAAGGCTTGGTGGCTGGCACCCCTATTTGGCCGAGAATTGCAGGCTGCCTGGATTTTCAGCAAGCGCTCTGCACGTGGCCATGAGTGGGTGCTCTGTGGTATGGCACCAATGCGTTATACAGTATGGCCAATATGGCACCCCTACTTGGCCAGGAATTGCAGGCTGCCAGGCATTGGTGGAGCAGCAGCAGAGGCCCGGCCAGGGCTTGGTGGTTGGCACCCTTACTTGGCTGGGTGTTGAAGGCTGTATTGCATCGGTGGAGCTATTCGGCTTGCCTCGCACTAAGCACTCCAGATTACTTGGCCGGGCATTGCAGGCTGGCATCGTACTCGACCAATCTCAAGAAGTTCTACTGCAAATTGGGCAAGCCTTTCTTGGTGGACTTATCTGAGCAATGCCCATCTACAAGAGTGAGGAGCAAGTGGCTGATGTGCAGTACCAGCAGCAGCAGCAGATATTAGATTGCTAGGGCACAGAGCTCGTGGCACAGCAGAGGCGACATCAGCAGAGGCAGTTGCAGTGGACATTCGATTTCTGGGGCACAGTACCCATGGCACAGCAGTATCACCCTCAGCAGCAGCAGAAATTAGATTGCCGGGCCACAGTACCCATTGTACAGCAGCGGTGGCAGCAGCAGCAGCGGACATTGGATTGCCAGGGCACAGTAACTGCGGGCTAGCATCCATCCTTGGCCAGGCATTGCAGGCTGCCAGGCATCGGTGCAGCAGCAGCAGAGGCCCATCCAGGGCTTGATGGCTGGCACCCCTACTCGGCCGGGCATTACAGGCTGCCAGGCAGCAGCGAAGCAGTGGCAGAGGCCCAGACAGGAGGGGAGGGAACACAGTGAGGGGTAAAAAATTAAAATAACACCTAAATCTATCTAATCTAATCTTAAAAAATTAAACTATAGAGGTAAATGTGTGGAAATGGGTGAAATAGGAGGAGGATGGTAATGGGTTGGGAGGAACACAAACTCCTGGGAGAGGGAGAGTTCTGAAAATGCCTGCGGACAGGATCAGTTTCTAGCTCTGAACAATATGGAAGGGGAGGAGGGCAATTACTTTTGTTACTTGCTGTGCCTACCTTACCACAAGCCCCATGGGCTTTGTGCAGCCTAGCCCATGGCCAATTGAAGACTGCCAAGCCAGTGGTCGGAGGAAAAGAGGGATGGTGATTGGGCAGGCTGGCTGCTAGTCCAAGCCTCTCTCCACCCCTGGAGCCAGGAAGTCTGCTCCTCAGCTTCTCCCATCCTCCCTGGGCCTTCCAGCCAGGTTTTCCCCACCTGTACGCACCCAAACCTGCCCGAACGCGCCCGAACTGTTAGGGGTTTCCGCATTTGGTTCGTCCGTCCAGTTCGGGCATCCAAACTGGCTGAATTCAGGCCGAACTCTGAACATCTGAACCACGTTCGCACATCCCTAGTCACACCCCTCTCCTTGCCATTTCCCTCTCCCTTCCTGACTCCTGGTTTCTTATTTCATAGTACCTTGCTCTGATCCCTGATGCCTAGTCCTCTTGCTCCCTCATTCCTTAGCCCCTACTGCCCCCTGACTCCCCCTTCCTTGCTCTCTAGCCTTTTGTTCCCTCACTCTCTATTTCCCTCACCCCCTGGCTTCCTGGTCCCTAGTGTCTTGCTCCCTGGTTCCCTTGGTCCTGGTTCCTGTACTTTTCATCTTGTTCCCTTTTCCTCAAGATCTCAAGGATGAGTCTTACTCTCCTTGCGATTGGAGGAAGGCTGAATGGTCTCCCCTTACCATGCTCCTAACCCACCGGCCTCTAGTTCCCAGGCCCATACTCTCCCTGCTCTAGCCCTTCCTGTAGCTCTCCCTGGACTCTGACCCTTATCCCTGTGAGACACACATCCACTTTGTCAGACCCGGACCAAAGTGGGTAAATTTGTTAAAGATTGTATTCACAACAAATATTCATTTCAACTCTATTTATTTATTTATTTATTTATTTATTTATTTAAAACAATTATTACCCCACCCCTCCTGCCACAAGCAGCAGCTCAGGGCAGCTTACAATCATTAAAAATATCAAGATAAAAACATCATCAAAATGAGGAAAAAATAACATCCTACCCCACCAATACCCATCTCCCCCACCAAATGTCTGGCGGAACAGCCAGGTCTTACAACTTCTGCAAATGGAGGGAAGATTCAGGGCCAACTGGGCCTCCACCAGAAGGGAGTTCCACAGCCACTGTGCGGCCACCAAGAATGCCCTCCCCTGCGTGGCTCTCCGAAAAACTCGGGGGACCTCGAGCAGGGCACCCCCGGATGACCACAGGGGCTGATACAGGACCCATGGAGTGAGGCAGTCTGACAGATAGGTAGGACCCAGGCTATTTAGGGCTTTATAGGCCAAAACCAACAGCTTGAATAAGGCTCGGAAAACCACCGGCAGCCAGTGCAGAGAACGCAGCACCGGTGTAAAGTGCTCCCGGTGGGCCAGTCCCACTAGGAGATGGGCTGCCGCATTCTGCACCAGCTGCAATTTCTGAGCCGTCACCTTGGGTAGCCCCACTTAGAGTGCATTACAGTAGTCTAATCGAGAGGTGATGAAAGCATGGATGACAGTTGCCAGGTCAGAGTCCGAAACAAACAGCCGAAGCGGTCACACCAGATGTAATTGACAGAAAGTACTCCTCACCACAGTCTTCACCTGGAGATCCAGGTGGAGCTACACATCGAGGAGCACCCCCAGAGTCCATACCTGGTAGGCCAATGGAGGGCAGACCCAATCAATAATGGGGGCCGTCAACTCTATCGCCTTACCCACTAACATCACCACCGTCTTGTCAGGATTCAGCTTCAGTCGATTAGCCCTCATCCAAACCCACACAGTCACCAAACACCGAGTAAGCACCGAGACTGCCGGGCCTCGGTCTGTTGAAAAAGAGAGGTACAGCTAGATGTCATTAGCATATTGATGACACCGCACACCAAACCTAATCACCTCGCCATGCAGCTGCATGTACACGTTGAACAAGAGAGGGGACAAAACAGATCCCTGCGGGATGCCACACAAGAGGTCTCAGTATGATGAAAAATTATCCCCGAGCATCACTTGCTGGGTTCTTCCCATCAGGAAAGAGCGGAACCATTCAAGAACAGTCCTGCCCAACCCCTGCACAGTCCCACAGGCACGTCACCAACATCTCATGATCAATGGTATCAAACGCAGCTGACAGATCTAACAAGGTCAACAGGGTCAAGCGACCTGATCCAAGTCCCGGTGCAGGTCATCTACCAAAGTCACAAGTGCAGTGTTGGTGCCATACCCCAGACGGAAGCTGGACTGAGAGGGATCAAGAAAACCAATGCAATCAAGATGTCCCTGCAGCTGCCAAGCCACTACCCGTTCAATAACCTTCCCTAAAAAGGGAAGGTTAGAGACAGACAGATAGCTGGCAGGGGAGTCAATGTCAAGCGATGGTTTCTTGAGCAGAGGCCGCACCACCGCCTCCTTGAGACAGCCCTGTACTCTGCCCTCCCGCAGGGAGGCATTGACCACCCCAGTCAGCAACAGCCCCATTGTCTCCCGGCAGGACTTAACCAAGGGCATGGATCTAATTCACAAGAAGTAGCCCTGACCACCCCAAGAACATCCACTGCATCAGCAGATGTCACCGACTGAAACTGATCCCAGAAACCGGACATGATGGGGCTTCCATAACCTCTGGTTCCCGTAGTGTAGTAATTGCAGCATTGAAGTCATGGTGAATACAAGAGATTTTATCCAAAAAATAATCCACAAACATGTCACAGTGGGCAGTAGATGACTCCACTCCAAGGTTGAGGGAGACCAGACTTACCAGCCCCCGCACAACCCGGAAAAGCTCCACTGGACGAGATTTTGCAGATGCTATGAGAGTAGCAAAAAATTCCCTCTTTGCTGCCAACATAGCCATGGCATAGGTTCGTAAACTGGTTCTATGGCGCAATCTGTCGACTTCAGCAGGCGAATGACGTCACCATCGCTCCAACCACCACCCATCTCGCTTCAGCAACCACAGCTCCTCAGAAAACCAAGGAGGCCTGAGGACTGCGGAGCTGTCGCCTCGGCAGCGGACACCTAGGAGCCATCTGATCAATGGCCCTAGTCAGCAAGGTGTTCCACAGCACAACAAGGTAATCGATAAGATGGTCATCAAGGTCAGAGGGTATCTCCCCCAGGACATTCCAGAACTGTTCCGGTTCCATCAACCTCCGGGGGCGAACCATCCGAATCGGTTCAGCACCTTTCCGGGGGCAGACATGCGCCAGGAGTGAAGTCTGCAGGAGGTAATGATCCGTCCATGACAAGGGCACAGTTGATATCTCCCCCACTAACAGAGCACCCACCTCAAGGCCAGTGCAAAACACAAAGTCTAGGGTATTTCCCCCCTGATGTGTCGAGCCAATAGCCATCTGGGAGAGGTCCATGGTTGCCATGGAAGCCATGAACTCATGCTCCGCCCCTCCAAGGTCAGCGTCGGAATGAATGTTGAGGTCCCCCAAGGCTACTGTCTTTGTGGACTGCAACACCACCCCAGACACCACCTCTGCTAGAGCATGCAGTATACAAGCAGCACTCCCAAGCTGTCACCTGCAAAATCAAACACAAGGTGGAGACCCTCAATACCCAATATGGATTGCACAGGATACCTCCTACAGACCACCCCTCCTTAAAAATCATGGCTACACCCACCCACCCCCATCCCTCTGACTGTGGCTGATGCTGCACAGAATATCTGGCCAGAACAAGATCAGCCAAAATGGGCCCCAATTTATTGTCCAGCCAGGTTTCTGTGATACATACGAGATCGGTAGCATGATCCAGGATTACTTCCTGGACTGTTGTTGCCTTATTAACCACTGATCTTGCATTTAACAGCACCAGCACTGGGTCGGAGGCCCTCTGACAAAGAACCACCTGCCCCTCTGCCTGGAGGGTGGTGAGCGGGACATGCAATAAACACCTATCACGCCTCACTGATCTCACCTCCCCACATCTAGGACCATATCTCCCTCATCCCATCCCAACCCCTATGGCCATGCCCCCCCTCCCGCCCCCCGCCACGCCCCAGACCCTCTTTGGCTGTCCCACACTGGCAGCAGGGGAGATCCTCCCCCCTCCCCCCCATATAACTTCCAAACCCTCCCTCCCTAACCCAGACATTCCTTTTCCCTCCTACCATCCCACCAACCATCCCAAACAGAATACAATAAAATCCCTCACCCTCTACCTCCCTGCAACCCCCACCACACACACACATAAACACTAAAAAAATCCCTCAAATCCTCACACAATTTCACCTCCTCACAGCTCCTACCCTTTCACCGCAGCCCCTCAGGGCCACGCCTAAGGGCCACGCCTAAGGTCCCTTTGGTGTGGCCCTTAGGTGTGTACCTGCGGCGCTGCCGACAGGCACGCCACTCATCAGCCCCTGCTGGGGACGTGTCAGGGGGGAGGGGGAGAAGGGTGCAACATACACACATATCCCCACACTCGCACCTTTCACCCTAGTGCTCTGGTCTGCGTATGAAGGGAAACGGTGCCTGTGTCACGTGGCCAGGGTAACAGGGGGGTCAGGATGGGGGAAGGACCGCGTTCCCAAAGGAAGGAAAGGGGAAGAGACCCTGGGAAGGGAAGCCTGTAGGCTAAATGGACCTCTCAGAGCATCTCGGAGTCTCCAGAACCTGCTCTCATCTTGAGGCCTAGAAGCCTATGTCAGGGAGGGTCTGATTCATCATCGAGGTCAAGGAGCAGACTAAAGACCCACACACCAAGATTCCCCCCCCAAGGAAGAGAAATATAATAGGGGTGACGAGGAACAAAGGGAGCCCCAGGGAACAAGGGAACAACAAGGGGCAAGAACCAAGGGACTAAGGAGCCAGAGTGGGGGGAACCACAGGGACTGGAGCCGACAGATTGGGGGAAACAGAGCTGGGGGACCACCAGCGACAAGGGGAACCCGAGGGGACAAGAGACAGGGGGCTAGGAAAACAAGGCTGGGGCACAACAGGGATGCGGGGAACAACAAGGAACAAGAGACAAGGGTCTAGGGAACCAGAACAGGGGAGCACCAGGGATGAAGGGAGCAACAGGAACAAGAGGCACGGGCCGAGGGACTCGGGGCAGGGGCGCAACAGGGAACAAGAGGCACGGGCCGAGGGACTCAGGGCAGGGGCGCAACAGGGGCGCAACAGGGATGAGGGGAACAATAAGGAACAAGAAACAGGGGGCTAGAGAACCACAGCAGGGGAGAAACAAGGATGAAAGGGGCAACAGGGAGCAAGAGACAAGGGGCTAAGGAACCAGAGCTGGGGAAGCACTAGAGACAAAGGGAACAACAAGGGACAAAGACAGAGGCTAGGGAAACAGAGCAAGGGAGCAACAGGGATGAAGGAATCAACAGGGAACAAGAGACAAGGGGCTAGGGAATAGGAGAAGAGGAACAACAGGGATGAGGGGAACAATAGGGAACAAGAAACAATGGGCGAGGGAGCCAAAGCTGGGGAAACATATGCAGACTATAGGGGGGACAGGGATCCATGGCAAACACACAACAGGAGAAGAGGCAATTGATACAAAATATAAACATCAAACCTTCAGGCAGGTGTGAGACATTGCTCCACCAGCTTCCTGAGGCCACATCAGTGTTTAAGTACCATCTGTGGCCAATCAGGAAGCTGGGGGGCGGGCTAGGGAAACAAGCCCCAGCTGGGAGAGGGTGCAGCCATGCAAAGGGCAGGAAGACAGGGGAAGGCCTGCAGAGCAGAAATGCAGGCAGTGAACAAATCCACCAGGTGGTGCAGGCCCCAAAGGCACCTCTCCCCCATCCCAAGGCCAAGGGTTCGCGCCCGGGACCTGACAGTCCGTCAGGATAGTATTTTGGCCATGTAAGTCTCACCGAGACAAGGCCCCTATTATCATAGGGCGCAGAGCACGAGAGAAGGCCCAGGCCTCTCTGTTCCCTCGGGAGATCCCAATCACACACGTTCGCACCAGGTGGGGGGTCAGGGAAGGCAACTGGGGTTCCATGGGGTTGGAGGGGTCGGGACTCTGGGTTGCAGAGGGGAGGAGAGAAGGTAAACACAACACTCAGGTACGGGGAGGGGGTCCCAGGAAGGGGGAAGGGAACCCACACATGCACCCTGTCACACACCTTTCACTCACCCAACCACGCGTCACAAGGGAGAAATAGTATATGGGAATAGGGCTGTAGCGGAATTTCGCAGCGGTAGCTATTTCCGGCGGAACCAGTGTTTCCGCAATTAGTGGAATGGCATGGCAGAGGCTTTAATTCCGCGGTTTCATTCCGCGGTTCCGC